>CM043711.1:15748062-16254022 GCA_023969325.1 Oryzias curvinotus
CAAAAATGTTTTGTTTTGAAATGAAATTTCAAAATAAAATAAAGTAACTTTACAAAAGTTTTTATTTTTTATCTGTAGTTTGAGCTTTTTGTTCATTTTTGACAGTTTAATCCACAGCTATTGAAAATCGATTTCCTCTCATGGATTACCACATGGTGGAAGTACAGAAATTATTTAATGTGTTTCATTAATTCCAAAGGGTGTGGCTCCCACCGTGTAGTGAGAGCACTGGGGTCTGTGTCTTTCACCCAAGATCGTGGGTGGTATGTATCACCCTGTTGCATCAAACATTTAATCTCTGGCCCAGCAAACTAGAGCCGGAACCAAACAAAACCTTCTGTTATCTACAGCTGCTGCAGCGTCCATGCGCACCCGGACCCGAACCCCCCACAGGAACCAGTGAAAATGTTTGCTCCCTCGCAAACCTGACTGCTCAAAACCCTTCTAAGCTGCGATAATAAGTTGCAGTCCAGCCTTGACGCGCGGCGGAGTGAGTCAGCCATGTGGAGATACAGAGCAGCAGCGAATGGAAGGGATAAGAAGCTTTCTCTGCATGGGAAGAACAATCCTGCCCTGACACTCCACTCTAGTAGAGATCCATAACGCGACGGATTCCAACTCATATATTCCAAAATCTGCAGAAAAACTAAAACTACCCATTTATTTTTTTATTTTTTAAATCATATTCTTGGCGATTTAAAGAGCGCAGGAAAATCTGCACTTTTTTCCCCTGATGAGGCTTCCAGCGCTGCCTGTTGCGCTTTGGAGAAGCAAGGAGTGGGACTGAGAGCGGATGCTGCGTTCTGTCGGTGAGTCCAACTTTTCTTTGTTTTTACGCGCGCTTCAAACGCACCGTGGGACTCCGACTACAACGTTAATCGACCTAGAAACACTTCCCTTATTTAAAAGCGACCAATGTTCACGTCGTCTATTCAAAAACTTTTAAACATAATTCTTTAAAACTACTTTCAGTTTGATACATTCTTGTTTGTCTTTGTCATAAGCATTGTTCTGAAATATTTGGCGCTTTTTTTTTTTTTTTTTTTTTTTTTATAATTTGCAATTTTTCCCACTTTAAGGACAGTGTTAACAACAAGGTCTTCATGTCTGAAGTTACAGCCTATTGTTGGTGTATCATGGAGTCAAGTTCATGGTCAGAGGAAGAGGAAACATAAATAATAGCAGTAGTGGCAGCCTGGAAAGTCTGGGAAAGAAACAAACGAAACAAAGATTGCTCAAAAATTAAATTCGTTTTTTTTTTTTATATAAATGAAAGAATTTTAAACATAATAAGCAAAAAAAAACAGACCAAAAGTTATTTGATGATGTAACTTTTCATAACAATTTGATTACATTTTTGTATCCAAGATATACAAATTAATAGAAATGTCTAAAATTTAAGTTTCCTATGAAAACATGCGTCAAAATGTAGGCTCAATTTAACAGTATAATATTTAAAAGTTTGGGCTTTTACTTATATCACTGCTATGGGATTCTTTCAATTTTCCGTCTCAAAGTCTTGACATGAATTCCATCTGTGAGGATCGATATCCTGTCTCTGCATCAGAAAGAATAAACTTCAACTTGAGTCATAATGCGTAAAAAGGAACCCCGGAGGATATGTAAATGCTGACCTTGTTTCTTCAGACACACTAGAAGTGTGTTTGTCTTTCGCTCAAGTTTTCCTTTTATAATTCATATTGGTAAAATAATTTGAGCTTCACTTCATGAATTTTGGATGAGTCATTAAAATGATCCTAATATTATAACAAATTTTAGACCTTGGAGTTAAAAATATTTTAAAATTAAAGCATCCAAATGGTTAAATAATATAAAACTTTTTTGCTGGTTAATGGTAAACCTTAGAATCTCTGCTGTCTTTTTTTAATTCTTTTATTTTATTTTATATAACATCTGCTGCAAATCAATCGCAGAAAAAAATTATAATGATGCATTAGAGCTTCTGGCATTTCATCTTAAAAGACTTTGTTTTCCCAATGTCTGTTTAATGCAAATATAGAAAGAACAAATATATGACTTTAATTTTGTGATGCCACTTACTAAAAAAGATTCTACTACTGGCCGCGCCACATTTGTGTTGGTTTTTAAAGGGAAAAAAGTGTTTTGTGGAGGTGATGGTTAAAATAATGTTTGAAGCTCTTGTTGTCGTCTGCTGCGGCACAGAGAAACAGGTGAAAAGTGTCATGCAGCAAAGCCAAGCCCGCTAAGAAACCAGCTGCAGGACTCTACTGACTGATGCAAAAGTCCTTCACTCAACTTTTCTGCTAATTTGCCGAAAACAAGTGCACGCAAACCGCTTCTAAAAGTTGCAGGCCACTGTGAAATCCAAATTTGCACTTTTATTTTTTATTGCGCTCTTTGCAATTGCAGTTTACCTTTCAGTTTAAGAGCGTTTTACGTGCTCTACCTGACTGAGCAGGAATGCACTGTAATGGCAGTGTGGTCGTGTGCATGTGCAGGCACACATGTCTTTGTGTGACTTAATGTGCTCACATCCTCCTCCCTCCCCTTTCTGCAGCCGACGGAGAGCACACTAAGTTCATCTAAGGACAGGGAAATGCTTTCCTTTCCAGCTTGAATCACTTTGGAAAAATGAGCCTCTGTACTGAATTGCCCCAGAAATTTGGCATGTTTCTCCTTATTGCTTTATTGTCTGTTTTGGCTGAACTTGCAGTTTTCTCCTGCCAAGAGAGAACTTCAGGTCCCATGCAATGAGCTGAGCCAGCGTCAGCCGCAGTCTGTAAGTGAATAAAATAAATCTCTGCAACAAACTGCCGTTAGCTTCCCGTTTTGGCTGTAAATTTCAAAGAGGAAAAATGGCGCCCTGTCTGTTCTGTAACTTCAAGTCAGGAAACCTTCACCGATTTCCATTTTGAAGTGAAATTCCAATAGGTTTATCTGAATTTGATGGAAGTTTTATGGAAGAACAGTCTTGTATCTTCCTAAAAGCCACTGTTATGCCTCCTCTCATGCAGAGAGAAAGTCCGCAGTGAAAAAGAAAGAGCGGGACGAGGGTGGGGGCAGTCGTTTTGCAGTCAGCCACCCCACCACCACCTTTATAATTTTGCTTCCCTCCCTGATCTACGAGGGAGTGGCCTGTGTCTGGGTTCGGGAGAGCCTCCGGTAGCCTCTTGCAGCTGGGATCTCAAAGTCTTCAAACTTATGAAGGCTCGGGAATGGCAGCGAGCCTAATTACAATGACTGATTGCCCGTCTGTTGGCATTTCTCAGATGGTGATTGTTGGGTGTGGGGGATACAAGGAGAAGGAGGAGGGCCATTTCTCATTGGGCCTCCCCCTCCTTTCTTCGCTTGAGAACAGCCAGACATTGGGCTCTGATTGGCTGGAGAGAAAAGAGATGTCTCATGATTTGGCGAGGCAGAACTGGGGAAGACAGGTGATGTTACACTGCTGATTCTTTGTAGACCATTCAGCAAGGAGCACAATTACACCCAAAGTTACGTGTTGAACTCCACATTTCACTGTGTCAAAAATCCTTTCTCGGAATCGAACTTTTTTCACATCTGATTAGAGATATTTCTAATTTTTTTTTTTATAAAACAACAAAACTTTATTACTCTTTAACCGAACTCCTGTAAAAATATTCTGCAAAAGGATAAACTAGAGGGTGCTGAATTGGCCATTTGTATGTCAGCAGAGGTGTGATGTGTGTGTTAAGTGGGTGCTGGTTTGAGTTGGCCTGCCTGGCTTTGTCCGGTGCTTTGGCTTTTGTTCCTTCAGTAATGAATAGTGGAAGCCTTGGCTTCAGCTGGAGTGTCTCATAGCAACTGAAAGGAGAGCTGGAGAGCTGAAAAGGCCAGAAGAGATCATTTTTGTTTTGAAAGGGTAAGACGGACTAGACAATTGTTTGGGCATTTTTGTGAAGAAAATATAAAAATGAATTTTGACAGCTTGTACTATTCTGTACGTTACATATTAGCAGTATTTCAAGTGGGGAAAAAAAGGAAAATTTAGCTGCAGGAAAGGAAAAAAATGTTCGTTGTTGACAAAGCTCCCAATAATAAACCTAATTTCAATGGGTGTTGACTGCATAGGCAAATAAATGTAGATTTTTGGACTATTATAAATCAAAATATCTACTTTTCATATATGTGATCATCTGAGAAGACAGATGTCCTCCTATTAAATGGTTCATGCTTCCTTCTGTTTTAGTGTTTGCAAGTTATTCTGATTTTAAGTATTTGTTTAAAATTATACCTTTTGGCTGTTTAGGCATCTTAAATTTCATCGGATGTATTTAAAATGAGAACTACAGTGTCACATGTCATAAAACATGACTTCATAATTTGTTCAAACCACATGATTGTGTTTGTTTTAGTCCTATTTGTACTTGCTGTGCAGGTTTTTCTTTTCTGGCACCATTACTGCTCTCGTGCAAGTTATGTTAAAATGTGAGCTAAACTGCCAATACTGAGCATTTTTAAGAATGTACCTATGTTTTTGTTTTGTTTTTTTATGTTTTTTTTTTTGTTGCAGTCTGTTTTTACTTTTTCTGCATTGCAAAAACAGGCACTGTTAAAAATAAATGATCAAGATATCTTTCTTATTTGAAGAAAATAATTCTAGTTACTGAGACTACTAAGAATATTTTGCTATTGAAAAACTTTCTTGATACAATTATTTTCTTGCAAGACTGTAAATAAGACAAGTTTTTCTTGAAATAAGGGGTCTTTTTACATTCTTAAGATTCAGTTTTTATAGTGTGTGGCATAAAATGCATCGCAGGAAAACAAGCTATCACCATTTAAAATGATATCATGTCCTGTTAGTTACTCCTACTCCAGAAATCTGGCCCAGCATACCTTCATCTTTCAGGGTGCTATGTTTGTGAATTAGTTTTATTTTGGCAGGGTGTCATTTTTCCAAGCCAAGCTCAGTGCTTGCAAAGAATTGATTTGTGTTGTGTTATCTTCCTTGACTTGTAAAAATCCAGGAGTATTCCTAAGTCATTTGATAGTGGAACGTCATGTCCTTTTAACAGAGTGCGATCACAATCAAACACCTCAATGTCTAAAAAGGGTTTTTTTGTGGCGGCTTGGTGTGCGGCGGCATTTTCTCTGTTGAAAAATGCTGAAATAATGAAACAAAGTTTAGCATAGAAATACACCAATGTGGCTGGCGCTGTTGCCCGGTTGTGTTTGCCCCGTGACCCAGACAGTACCTGTCTGCTGCCATGGTTACGGGGCAGGGCAGGTTTAGCAGCCTGACTCCGGGGATTACTTTCTTTGGCTTTAACCATCAGGCCTGTGCCCCAGTGACTGTAAAATGGACCACACTTCACCTTTAGGAGTGAAGGGAGTTTGGTATTTTGCCCCAGTGGCTTTTAAAATGATCTTAAGTGCTGTGCAAAGGATTAGGGGTTGCACAGTGTAATTATACAAAGGTCAGTGTCCGTTCCTATGCGATCAGGTTGTAGTGATTAGCTGTTATAAAAGAAAATACTCACAGCACTCTGATTCCAAAATGCTTACAGTCCGTTGGACGCCATTTTTACTCAGTACTTGCACTGCATCTGTAAAAAATAAAAGAAGAGGCGGTCATTCATCTGCACAGATTTTATAGATGATCGTGGAGAAATTTGCAAGAGAACCTGGCTGCAGACATTAACGTCCAGAACCGAAATCCCCATATATGACTCAAAAAAACCTTTATATAAACTAGCAACCCTAACAGTTCCAGTTTTATGCTGTAATTAAAATTTTTGATTTTCTTTTTTTTACAATTCCTAACACTTTTGGGTTAGGATTAGGCTAAATTGTATAATTTCCGCCTCCAGGTGATAATGTTAGGATTTTTGAGTGACAGCTGCTCTGTTCTAATGCTTGTTAAAGTTAGTTGTGGACTATACGGCCTCTGTTACCACCACAACAAAGGTGGAAAACAATGTTACGCTATTTCTAGGTTTAGAATCTAGGTGATTTAATGATTTAATGTACCTTTACAGCTACGTTTTGGATTTTTATGTACGTTAAAATGACAAACTAAGAGGGTGAGGAGGATTTCTGTAGCATATGAGGAGTAACAGCTTTGACTTTTTAGCGTTAGGCTCCACCCCATTTGCAGCTCACAGCCAGAACCTGGTGTTTTCTGCCCATGTAAGTTGGTGTTGACAGTTTTTTTTGTTTGTTTGTTTGTTGACTGTTAGCTGTAATTTGTATTACCTGTGATTTTGTGATTGAGGCAATGAGGTGAGATGCTCCATTCGGGTTTGAAACTGACTGAGGCGTTCAAGGACAATGACTGGTCTCAAGTTTATAAAAAATAAAATGTGGACCTTAAAGGAATGACAAAAAATAACCTTCCTCCAGTCTCCAGTGACTTGCAGTCTTACAGGTGTCCACCAGATGCTGCAGGCAGCCTGCACTGTTTTTGCGTGTCGTCAAGCAGAACTGATACTGCCATACTGGAGCTGTTTCCATGGTATTAGGATATTTTATTGAGCTTTACAAATAAAGAAAGAACATGTGTGAAGAAAATAGGTTTGTCTTTTAAATGTCTTTGTAGGTCATTGTTTGCATTCAGACAAACCAACACAGACACCTGTTGTTGGTTTTAAATGTTTATTAACTGAGTTATTGTGCCCAGAGGTCTGAATCTGTGAATATCTTGCTAACTTGATAGAACTGCTTTAGGCGCGTCTTGCTCAAACTGCTGCTTTTTCCTGCTGCACTTCCCGGCAATAAAATGTTGTGATCCGCAGACCTCTACTAGAGTATTTCACTCTAATAATAAGCTTGAAATACCAAATATAGTGCTAATCATAACAAGAATAAAATAAATATCTGATCCCTGATTGAGGTACAACATCTGATTCCGGGGTACAAAGTCCGAAGCTACGAGGTCTAATCAGACCCAATTTCTGATCACGTAATCGGATCGAGACATGCCCAGAAATGATACCCAGGTTTTGGGAATGTAGGATTTTAAAGTACGCTGTTGGTTTTCATTGTTGTAGGGGTCATCATCATTTCATGGAAGCAGGCAATGCTCTACACAGTGGCGGAGTGGAGAAAGGATTAACCTTCACTTCATTCTTCACTTTTTTGCCTCTCACATTGCTCTATTCTACTGCGATTTTTCATTCTCCTCTAAAAGCCCTGTCAGATTCAGAATGAGCTCAGGTGAAAAGCCTTCTGGAGGTTTTTGGTGCAAGTTAAGTTAGCTGTATTTGCCTTTGTTCCTCTCGCAAGGATTTTACAGCTCACTTGAGATAAACCCGCGTAAGAAAATTCCACCTGACTCTCATCCTTGTCTTCTGTTTGTAAGAGTGTTTTCATTTCAATTTTGACATAATACAGGATCAGGGTGTGTGCCAGTCAGCTACATAAACAGACATACAGATGGGAGGAAGGACCCTAAGTTACTACTTTATAGTAGGTAGCATTGCTTCCTCAGGCATTTGGAATTTCCCTTGTTTCATATATGGTTTAGTGGTTTGACAGGATTATAAACATGTCTGAGCTGGAACCATGACTTCTGTGTCAACATAGTGAAATTCAGCATTCCCCCTGTAGTAACATGTGTCCTCTCCCCATTTTTGATTGATTTAGCTTGGTTACTTTAAAACAAATTAGCAGGATTCTTTTATCACAACTGAGGTCAAATTAGAAGTTACCATTTTTTGATCTGATAGGATCCTTGCTTTAAGGAGGTATTACATGAAGCTTTTTTTTTTTTTTTTGGTTTTTCTCCGAAGTGCAGCTCCATTCCTAGATTGATCACCTTTAGGTGATTTGTGCAGGGGTGCACCAATATAGCACGGTTTGGATCTAGCATGACCACTGAATGCACCACAGCAGGATTACCAACAGCACTGATGACAATTATGTAACAGTGGTCCATTGCTGAAACATGCGTGTTAGAAATCTGCAACATACAGTATACAAACAGGTTCATGTTTTACAGGACCATCCATCCATCCATCTGTCACCCTAAAAGGCTTCCCCCCTTTTAGGGTGACAGGGTTGCTGGAGCCTATTGCAGCTAATATTGGGCAAACGTTCTCTCTCAATGTAGGAGTCACAAATGTTAGCAGGCAGGTTTAGACATATCTTTTTTTTTTTTTTCAAATAAATTGGAGAGCACAGACCTCCAAAGACCTTGACCTGTAAGAAAAAGTAAAATCAGAATATGCTTAAATGTGTTCTTAAGTTTAAATATAGCGAAATAAAAACAAGAATATGGTCATTTGTTCAATTATAATGCTAATCTAAAGGGGGAGTCAAAACCCTCCTTTAGGGTTTGAACAAGGTATAATTTTTACTTTCATTTTACATTTTTCGCATATAATTATTATATTATTATTTTTTTATTATATTATTAATTATTTGAATCTAGTTGATCTTTGTCAAGTAAGCCAGTGTTTTTCAACCAGTGTGCCGCGGCACACTAGTGTGCCGTGGGAGATGGTCAAGTGTGCCGTGGGAAATTGCCCTCATTAACTGATCTAACAACATTTCCCATCTCCAGGAAATCATCTCTTTGTTCATCCAAACAGGCCCTGATAAAACACTGAGTAGTTAGGAATATAAAAGATCATAAAATTATTTTTTCTTTGTGTTTATTTGATTCTATTAAATACATTTTGATAAGAATGAAGATACAGCGATTTAGCTGCAGCTATACCTGTTAGCTATACCAGTGCCGCCCCTTTAACTGTCTCTACCAATCATTCTTGAAGGCTGAATCACATGTCATCAGTCTGACCAATCAGAAGTGGTTAAAGTCTTCACTTCCTTGTTTATTTAGATTTAACTCAAAAAGTCTCTCAGTTCTAACAAAAATACCAGCTAAAGCTCGTCTTTAGCGGTGTAGCTTTTTACAGAATCCGGTGTCAGACCGTGGAACAAGAGAACAAAACCATGAAGCTCAGAGAAGCTGGTCTTTCTGCGGTCGGCCGATTTACGGCACTACATCTCCCATGATGCATTGGGTTAGAACGGCTGCCTTAGCGCACAATGAGCCTCTCCTCTTAACGTCTTTAAACAAGGAACACACATCAAATAGTTTTTGAATCTTTTAACTTAACTTTTAATGCAATTTTTTTTAGAAATAACAGCTGCAACTTCCAGCTTTTTCTGCCACAGTTATCATGAAAATGCCCAGATTCCGGAGGGCGGGGGGGGGGGGGGGGGGGGGGGCTGTCGATCAATACAGACTGAGTTTTTTTCTTTTTTTTTTTTTTGGATGCTGGTGTGCCGCGGGATTTTTGTCAAGGCTAAAGTGTGCCGTGGCTCAAAAAAGGTTGAAAAACACTGAAGTAAGCAATGCATTTGTACTGATCAATGTTTCAAAGAAGCTTAAAACTTACCCGAAGTTCTTTTTGGAAAATATTCATACTTTTTTGGAGTTCATATGTAATTAATTCCTAATCTGCAAGTGTTAATAAAGTTTTACCAAACTTAAATACAGATGACATTTTTAAAAAAAATTAAATGTGCAGCTTGTTCAGTTTAAAGGCAAATTAAAACTTGTATTCAATCGTTGTGGTTTTGAACATCTTATTTTATTTCGTGACACCCAGATTGCAGATTGAGTTGAGTTTTCTTTTGGTGGGGGTTTTCTTACAGGACCCCAACTCACAGACCCTGCCATGTGTGGAAGTGTCTTTGGGCTAAACACTGAACCCCACATTGCTCTTGGTGGTCTGGTTAGCACCTTGCATGGCAACAGAGCCTCCATCAGTATGTGAATGTGTGGGTGAACGGGACTGTTACTGTAAAGCGCTTTGAGCTTTTAAGCAAGGTAGGAAAACACAATAGAAAGTACCAGTAAGTAGACAACAACTAGGATAAAGTTTATTTTAAAAATTGTATTTTTTGCCTTTGATGAGTTCTAACTAACTAGAAGCAACTGTCAAAAATCAGCAACTTATTTTAATTGAATCTTCTTCCTCTGTAAAGTATCCACTGTCGGTTTTAAACTGTCAATATACTCTGGATTTTACATAGGACCCAATTTAGCATTATATAGATTTTCCCTTAATTGTCAATGTGGAAGCTAAAAAAAAATGGACGCCAAGTTCAGCCTCATGAAAGCTAATCCATGAAAAGGTTGTCAGACATTAACCTGGTCTGTGGTGCAAAAGAGGTGGTCTGCTGATCTGTATGAGTTAAAATAATCTGAATTACACTTTTTATATAGTAATCAGAGCTAAAATAATTCATCTTACTGGTTAGAATATCCTGATTTACCTGTCTATTACAAAACTAAACAGGTAATGTGTTTACACTCCTTATGAAAATAGAGGAAGACAAAAAATGGATATTTGTAATCTGATTGCTTAACAGCAATCAAACAAATCACTGCAAAGCTATTAATTCACATTTTTGTGACTTTCTAAATCACAAGAACAGAATGCCTTTTTTTGTTAACCCGTGTATTTATTTCAGAGTTACATCACATAGAAACCTACAGCTAAATAAGCCTCAAGAGAATTTTGGGCACAGACAACAGAAAATTGAAAACAAAGTGGTGCTAAAAGGAAACACCTCAAGGAACATGTTTGAGCTACGTTAATTGGCAAAAGATGTTTCTTTTTGATTAAACAAGATGGGGTGTAAGCAAATAGTTATTTAGGTTTAGGTTGGACAGATTCACTGATGTGCTAAATCCAACAAGAATAATTCTGAACCACTTCTAGAAATAGCTGCCTCACAACAAAGTTCACGGTTTAGCCAAGTTATAATATTTCTCACAGAAAAATTCTACATGAATATGCTTCAGATTTGCTCCTGTTTTCTCCCTACTAAAACAAATTGTCAAAAAGGAAAGGATAAAAGGATAATCTCTATTGTATCAAAGTCTAGTCGTAAAAACTAAACCTCTGATAGTGTGAAAATGCGATATTGAAAAAAGGATTAAATACCTTGCACATTTGGAAATGAATTACATCAGTACTGAAAGGTAAAGTTTTAGAGCAATGTATGTTTCCATTTTAAGTCTTAGTTACGGGTAGAAATGGGGAAACCTGTATGGGGCATGCAGGTGACCCACAACAACTGTCATGGTGGTAGACCGCTCGGTGAGCCCATCGGGAGAAAATGTTAACGCACATTTTTATACAGGCATGCTGCAGGTTACAGGCCGTATAGGGAACACTTATACAACATGCAAGGAAGGGTAAGTGAGGGCAAAATAGGTTAGATGCAGGCGTGTCATTTGGATTTTTCATTTTTCAGCCTCCCTAAATCCTACGCGCTGTGCAAGGGGTTTGTGAGTGCCATTCTAGTGGGTGCTTGTGTGCAGCCTGGCTGTAGCAATGAAGAAACTAGACCATCAATGTATTTTGTGTGGTTATATGGGGACTTAGATACTGTATCACATGCATGCCCCATTCATGCACATTTCCGTGGTATTAGTAAGGGGCCAGCACTTGCACCGTATGACTAAATTGCGGAGTAAGAGCACCCCACGACAGAATCACCTGTATGTTGTAAGTGCATGCATGCTACATTAGCCTTAAAAATACTCCACAATACACACAATCTTATGTTCCATTTTCAATTACGTCCCTTTCCTCAAGGAAACTGCAAGACACACCTCTCTACGACCCTCCATGGGCCCAGACCACCCAAACTCCCGGGTCAACTCCATACGGACGCATGCGACCAAGGTTTACACGTCTACTTAACATTTAAAAATATCATCAAAATAATAAAACAGCTCGAAAACTGAGGTCCAATACTATTGCAGTTTCCCTTTAAAAAAAATCTTTGTTGTAAAGATCCTTTCCAAACCTTTTAGAACAAGTTGCTGCCGTAGCAAAATTAAGGATTGTTCTGTTTTGCAAAAATAAAAAAATAAAATTGCATAGAGAAGCAAACATCCTTTTTTTTGGGTCAAATACAGAAAACCATCACAGTTATCACATTATTTCCCACATAGTTAAACATGAATAGAAAGTTGTTTGGCTTAAAATATTCATACAAACATACAAATATGTTCAGAGATTTCCAGAAATCCTGGTGATCAGCCATGTCAAGAGGGAGAATCAGTTAACAATAACAAACTCTGTCAAGTGGGCAGGTATCGTTTCCCTTCAGGTGAGCTTTTGCCAGACATAGATCAACATAATACAATACTGTATGTTTAATTAATATCATACAGTACAGAGTGCAGCTGCACTGAATAACACTATGTCCGGTGATAGTACAGATAATGACTTCATCTCAACATTGCACTCGGCCCGATATCAATCTGGTTTGATGATTACTTAGATGATTATGAATCTTGGATATTTGTTGGCCAGTTGACAAAGTTAGAAAAATGGATTTGAACTCTAACTTTGTGTATTTTGGACTCTTCCCTGAACTCATGTGCTTTTATTTTACACTTTATTTCCACTGCGTTGACTTTGTGGAAATTCAATGGTTCTCTTTTGTAACCATTTTAAAAGCATTAAAGACACACTCCAATGATAATCATGTTTTTAAGCTTAAAATTGCATTTCTGAGTATTCCTTCATTCAAATGTTTGCGAATCAGAAGGAGATGAAAAAAATGCCGTTTGAAAAAGCTTGTAGCTGTGACATAGGTGCTACAAGAAGCTCTGTACTCACCTCCATTCTTATGCGTCCACTTATAAAAGACTAGATCCATGTACATCTTTGGTTTCCTCGTCTGCTCTGGTATTTGGCTCAAAACTGGATAGCTCTGATTATGTCATTTTTGCTGGACTGGTAATGTTAGGTTGGGGTTATGAGCTAGGGGGAGAGTGTATAAACAGATGTATAAAAGGAAGTGTGGGCAGGCTTACTCCACGGGAACAGTCCCACCCACAAGTCAGAGGTAAAATTTCTAACCCTAAAAACAGCACAATCACAATTAAAAGACTTTTTCTAATTTAAAAGACTAAAAGGAAAACTTTTACAATAGATCAAAAGATGATCAGAGTGGGACTTTAATGGAATGCTGGAGGTCATAGTTGCTGTTTTGATGGGTGTCTAGAGGTCCGCTCAAAAGTCCAACAGGATCCACGTTTTGTCGACCTGACAAAAGGCCTCCTGAAAAATTTGACAAAAGCGAGAGTAACCAGAATAGGACACTTTACAAACTCAACACAGACTCTCGGAGATCGATGGAGTTTAAGCATTAGGCTCAACATCTATGGGGTAATAGTATCAGGGGGGCAGTGGCAGACATACGGATGCTGGAGAGACACTGAAAGCGAACTTGCTATTTTTCTTTTTTTTTTTTTGTTAATGACATAAATAGAAGGTTTTTACAGTTTTAGTGGGTCAAAGGTGATTATTTTGTGGCATTAGAACTGTATAACAGTTATCATTAGAAGTAGGATAAGCTTTTATAAGCCCATAATCCCTAGTTAGAATCAGATAAGTTTTGCATGGTTTCTTGAACTTAAGCTCCTTGATAAACCAAAACTCCACCACTGCTTGGAACAACAAATACAGAAGGAAGTGTTAGTAGACTAAATTTGAACCTGATCCCCTTGTTAACCAGGGTTTATTTACATCTGGTTTACCAATTTCTGGGTCCATGTCGAAAGCCTTCTGGCCTTTTCACTGAATGTATGAACCTGGTAGGACCAGGACAGCTTGGCTCTCCTTTTCCGTGCCCCATCCCCCACCAGACACAGTGATGGCACTCAGTGCCAGATACACCCCTCCCTCCGCTCCCTTCCCTTCACCAACACTCTTCTCTCCTCTCCGCCCTCCCTTCCCTCACCGCCGCAGGCAGACCCAGGCATGGGATCTCCATCTGTGCACAAAGGAGCCCCCTCTATCTGCATACGCTGCACATAAAAGGGCCTTTTGTCATGAGCTCTGCACACATGACCGTCCGCCTTTCACCCTGGTGGAAAAAAAAGATCACTCTCTCTAGCAATCCAACCCCACCCCCAACGCTAGACTCAGCCCTGCCCACGACCCCCACCCCAGCAGATTTTCGTCTGGGGGGAAAAGAGAGACATGGAGTCGGACAAATTTACTCAGAACTTTGTGGGACGGATTCGTCCATCAGAGGTGGCTGCTTCCATCAACCAGCAAAACTCCTTTCTTTTCATTTCCACACTTCGTAATGCTTGTTTTTCTTTTCTAGGGGTCAATCTGTGACCTCACAGGGAAGCGTCAACGCATTACAGCATCCGCCATGCTCGAATATGGATGCGCTCCCATTTTTGCAATCTCCATTCCTCTTTGCAGTATCTGAAATTTAAGGGGCATTAGTAGTTGGTCCTGTGCCAAGTTATCACCTCCCCATTATCGAAGCACAGACTCAACCGAGAGGCGTTTGAGAGCCCAGGCTTTTCTCTCACTCTAATTTTACCGCCTCCTGCCTTTTAACCCCGCAGCCCCTCGCTGCTTAGCAGAGCCAGAGGTATTCATAATGTGTAGAGATAATGACCAGAAATTGTCCGTGCACCTGGGAGCTGTACCATAATGAGAAAAGGTAGAATTCCTCACCTTTGGGAGACAAGTGGTCCACACTTCATTTGAGCAGGCAAAAAAAAATGACTGTTATTGGTATAGAAAGAAATCAAACCTATGTGGGAGTTTAGCAAAGACACAAACTGAAATGCACTGTAAAGTGCAGGGTTGCTGTCATACATAAAAATGCTATCCTCAGCGTTTCCTTTGAAACACACACAGCCCCCGATGCCTTGCTCCCAGCCAAACAAGTGTGGATTTTGGAAAGCTCCGCAGCTCATCTTGCTGTCGCTGCACGCAGGCCTGTGGTGAAACGGAAGGAGTGAGATTGACTTGTCCCTCTGCTGCCATGTCCTCTGGATGACCCTCTGCCACTCTGAGCCGGTGGGAGAGGTCAGAGTCTGCCGGGCCATGGTTTCCCATGTGCTGTCGGTACCTTTACATCAGCTGTGATGGTGATGGTGACCGTGGTTTGGGAAGAGAATATTGAACTTTATCATTGCCAGCATGAGGACCGCAGAGTTTGGGTCACTTCTGTGGCCGCATACCCTATTTTCCGCTCTATAAGGCTCAACAGATTATGAGGCGCGCCGTCAATAAATGCTCTTTTTTTCAAACTTATGTCATATATATAAGCTGTACTGCATTCATAGTAATTCTAGAACTTGTTTGTATCATGCTACACGTTAGCTATGTTAGTGGATTTACCATACCTGCAACTCCCGACCTTGTTTGTAACACATGAATAAACAGACTGATACTGCTAAAGCAAACGTTACAGTGAACACTTCAGTTCGATACAGCAGCACAGCGTGTAATTTCAGCTCTTTGTTCATCCAAGCAGGCCCTGATAAAACACTGAGTAGTTAGGAATATAAAAGATCGTAAAATACTTTTTCTTTGCGTTTATTTTATTTTATTAAAGACATTTTGATAAGAATGACGTACCGTGATATAGCTACAGCTCCGGCTGTAATTTGGAAAAGTCCCGCCCCTTTAATTGTCTCCACCAATCATTCTTGAAGGCTTAATCACATGTCATCAGTCTGACCAATCAGAAGTGGTTAAAGTCTTCACTTCCTTGTCCCAATTTAGCTCGTAAAGTCTCTCAGTTCCAACAAAAATACCAGCTAAAGCTCGTCTGTAGTGGTGTAGCTTTCCACAGAATCCGGTGTCAGACCGTGGAACAAAAAAATAAAACAATGAAGCTCAGAGACGCGATCTCCGCCGGCCGTTTAATGCACTACATTTCCCATGATGCATTGGGTTGTGAGAGTGAAAGCAAACAAGGAGATCTGTTGTTAAACGTCTCGAAACCATACAATAATACTCAACCTTGTTTGTAACATGTAAAAAAAAACAGACTGATACGGCTAAAACAAACGTTAATGGTACTATGCTAACTCCCTAACCTTTATGTTAGCCACCGTAGCATATTTACAATAACACCAAACCTTTTCTACAACTCATAAAAAAATAGAAGACTGACATTTTGACACGGTGCCTTCAGTAAACACAATTAGAACAAATCTATAAAAGGTGCTCCGGACTATGGCGCACTTAGGCTTTTAAGTGCACCTTATAGAAAAATACAGTAAACACTATGACTTACCATCTTGTCACACTATTGTCGCTTAATTTTTCAGGTAAGGCAGGAAGATTAAAAATGTATTTTATTATTTTTTAAATTATTTTTATAATTTAAATTATTTTATCCCACCCATAACAAAGTAGATGGTAGAAACAGTTCAGGAATTAGTATGACCTTTTTATTTAAAATCTTCTGTTGCTGACTCAAAAGTATTACAAAGGGGAGGGATATCATTAGTAAAACATTGTGAGATTTGTAGAGAGAGAGAAAAAGGCAAGGTACTATTGAAACAAAACACACTTTTATGTGTAATTGGAGCATCTTATTGGTGCTGAAGAATGTTCAATACTCAAGAATAATATATAGTAGTTTATAGTAAATAAAATTCAAAAAGTAAATTGTGTAGCATATACTCTCTGACTCCACAGAGTTTTGACTGCACTCATTTCTAGCTTTTCTACATTAAAATGCACCAATTATTTTTGCTCTTTTAAAAGAATATATTTTTCAGGACTCCAGAGAGCCACTGAGTTTCCAGAAGTGATCCGTGGAAACGAACCTCTGCTTATGTAGCCGTTTCGTGGAAAAAAGGAAATGCAGTTTCTCTCCGACATTGACCTTCTGTTAATAACATTATGCACATGGGTTACAGTCTGCAATCATAAAAAAAAAGCATTGACCTAATCAGAGCCTTTTTAACCAATACCACTCTTAAATTAGTGTCAGGCCACTGCCCTCCTTTAAAAAGATGCAGCAGTTTTTTTGTCTTCCTTAAACTGAGGCAAGTTAAAAGCAGATACCACGACTCGTTAAATTGAGACGTGATTGACCAGTATGGGTTCTTTGGTATAACTTTTCTGCATTAGTCTGATCTGATTCGGCAAAAGATAGATGGCATTCCTTAAAACTGATCAATTGTTGTAGAGGCTCGGGTTTGTTTACTCGCAGAGATGACAAACTCGCAGAGTGTGTGTCGGCAGCCAGCCTCTGGTATGGTTCTGCTGCCGGACTCCTCGCAGCCCTGCTGCACAGACGCAGGCGCTGTGACGTGGCCCATGAAATGCCAGGCCTGTGCTCTCCTGGCTTAGTGATGAGAGGGAACAAACAGAAGGGACAAGGCTGATTAAAGTTGACATTAGCTGCTTCTAAGAGGGGGTGGGCTGTTCAGGTATGTAAAAAATCACTCAAGAAAGTAGTTAACTGTCATTTCCAAAAACGTGTCAATAGCTTTTAGGTGTTTTTCGCAGCACTTATCCTTTATTTCAATCAAAGAAAAAGAAACCTGGTCAATGTTTTTAACTTTTTAGCACCTCTGAGCTTTTTTAAATGGTTTATTATAGTGAACATGTGCAAGATAAGTAGCTACAACTGTAGGTTTGGATTGTCAGAGCAATGTTTATTTAGAACACAAACTACAGAAGAATACAAAGATATTTACTGCAATGTCTGCATTGAACTTGTTTGATGTGGGAATGAATGATTGATCATTATGTCACCATGAAGCTCAAAATCCTGAAGATTTCATTGTTTCTAATTGTGCCAAAAAAAAGTTAACTTAGTTGTCCACCCTATTAATCTGTAATACTGTCTTTTACTGCATTCAAAATGTTCCACTTCAGAGCTGTCACATGAAAGGCCCAGATCCAGGACAATGTGCTGAGGGGATGCCAGAAAGCAAGTTGTTAGCTGCAGTTAGGGCGCGTCCCTCCTTGGGTAGGTTGTCCACTCTGAAGTCTGATATCAAATAGGCCCATAATTTCCAGCTCATTCCCAGGGCGAGCTCTCCCCTACTCTTCTTCTCTGTTGCCTCGCTTCCTCGTCATCTGTCCTTGGAGTCCTATGAGAAACGGAAAGGTGAGTTAAAAGCTTCTTTTAGAAGTCTCCATCTCCTCACGCATTGATCCAGTTCATATCATTTATCTGGTATTTCTGTCTTCTTAAAGGGTGTGTTTAAGAGATTTTGCCACATATCTGGAAGTGCAGGATGTAAACTTTTACAATCCGTAGGAGCTAAACTGACCTCCAACGAAAGTACACTTAACAAAATCCTATTATTATTTCATACACGTGTATGAAAAGCATGTATGCATTTTACATTGTTAAATAAAATCAGAAACATTTACTGACAATATTTGCAAATTAAAAGGTTAAATAAACTGCATTTCTTAAAGTAGATGTTTCAGTTGTCTGTGAGTCACATTTTTTAGTGTTACTAATTTTTCATAAAGATTTCTATTCATATTTTTTGCAAAAGTAGAGTTTCTACAAATTTTTGACAGTAATTTTCACTTTCATCTTTATTCAAAATTCTAATTTCCGAGACCAATCAAATAAAAAACTGTAAAAATTGAATGTACTAAGACTGATTATTTTATTATATTTAATTCACCGATTTGCTGTCCCCCCAAAGAAACAAACTTTAAGTTTAAATGGTTTACGAATGATATTTTCCAGTGCATTTAATTTTGATCATATGTTAAGCAGCACTCATTTAAAAAACATATAGAATATTTAATATTCCTAATAATTTTTTTAACCTAATTAGACACTTTTTTGAAAATAATATTTAAAAATATTTGGGGAATTTTCTTTTTAAAAGATTTCCTATCAATGAGCATTTAACATTTAGCCGACATCTGGGAAATAGTATTTGGTAAAAGTGGAGAATCTGGATGTGTTGCAGTAAAAATCTCCTTTCCCGGTGTGAACATGCGGGGTTAAGTCAGCTCAGTGCAGCAGTTTGCTGAGTTTCTGCTCATCTAGAGCTGTGGAGAAAGTTTGTGAAACAATCGAGCTTCTCTCGTCTTTCTACTGCGCTCCGTGTGATCATCGTACGTTATAGACAGAACATCAGCACTGCGCATGCCGCAACCACCATTTTGTGTGAAGAGCTTTTCTACAGCCATTTTACGAGGTTCTTTTTGGGTGGCCAGAAAAAGTTCAATGGGGTTTGAATGCAAAGTTGAGCTGCTGCTGCAGGCCGAGTGGCCGGGATGATGCGCAGCCTGGGAGCTCCCCTCCTCCGTGTTGGCAGAGGAGGGGAGCGCTGAGATCACTCTGGACCTCGCCGTCATGTTTGTTCAGGCCGCAGTCAAGCCGTCTGAGTCCGAGCTGCACCTTGCAGGGACTCTCCTCCTCCTCCTTTCAGCTCTCAGACAGAGAGCAGAAAGTGGCGGTCACAGTCAGTTGCCTAGGGTGACTGGTGGGGTCAGAGGTCAGGTTGTGTTAATAAGATGTGATGTGCTGCCCTGGGACCCCAGTCCCATGAGAGATAACCCCCCTAATCGGTATTAGTTAATGTGTTAGTAATCTTTACCTTCTTAAAGCAAACAGCAGCGGAAAACTCAATGGACCCTCTCTGCCTCCCGTATAACACTTTTGACCTCAGGGTCACGGCCTTTGTTCCCGTCTCGATGGGGAGTGCCCTCAAAGGTCTCGGGTGTAATAGAGAGGTTGTTTAGACACGTGCAGGGCTTAACCAAGGCCACCTCACAGACTGCTACTGCTGCCTACACGGCCCGTACGTGAGCCGGACTCTGCTTTTTATCGCTTATTAGCAAGTCACTCGGACTACACTGTCTTACATGATACCTGTCTCGCCCAGGTGTTGATACAGGTGTAGTTTTGGCTTATTTTCAATTCCTTCCTCGTATTTGCAAACTCAAAATGCGTATTTTTTTTTGTCCTCTTCCACTCATAGATTTAATTTTATTCATTGAAATTAGATATTGGTATCATCTTTTGACTTCTGACAGGGTCAAGACAACTGACTAACATTCTGCATTTTCAAAGATTAATTCTAATAAAACTATTTCCTCTGACAATTTTATCCTTTTTGTGTACAAATGCTTTAAAAAAAAGTTAAAAAAAAAAAAAAAAAGACAAATCACATTTAAAGAGCTGGTTGAAGATATCTTTTTGGGAATTAATACCATCTAAAAATCTGTTTTGTTTTTTCTGAAAGTCAAAAAGGCGTCTTAAACATGGCCTCGCCAGCCATTTTGCTTCACACTGCATTATCATTCGGCCTGCGTCACGCAGAGGCTGCAGGCCTGCAGAAGGGAAGAAAAAAAAAAACCTGCCTGCTTCTTCTGTCTTCTCTTCAAAACACAAATTCAAGAGACGATAAATTCTAGTCCGCGTTCTTTCACTTTTTTGCAATTCTTTGCATCCTTTTAAATATGGATAATGTGTAAAAATGAGAAAAGTCTTTTTATGAGGATTGCTTCCTTGGTTGCTTTAAAATGGCGGTTGTAGTACAAAAAAACAGCAAAGATTGTTTTTTTTTCTGAAATATTTGAAAGATCATAGAGCGATTATAGCGGCGAAAGGCAGCAGCACGTCTGAAGCCAGAAGCGTATCCTCAATTGAACTTCATACCACTGCAAAGTGTTGCACGCTAATCCCAAACTTTTCAAAGACTGCCTCTTGAAAACGTTTGATCCTTGGAGATTCAGAATATTTATCTCACTTTAAACATTTTTTTTCCCCCTCTCCACATGACAGCTTTATACATTGAGGCCATAGTGAAGTCATGGGTTTTTCCAATTGGTTCAAATGCATGGCGAGATGTGACGTACCACTGCACTCCTTCTGCAGGAGTCTACACCTTATCCCAGAGTAGAAGTCTGCACGCATCCTGTGTTTTATTTAGGCCAAGAGAACAAATCAAAAAGGCTGTATTTTTCTGCACAAAAAAAGCTATTTTTGTATCTTTTATCTTTTGTTTTCTTGAAGAAACTATAGTTGAGCAAAGAGGAATCCAGGGAGAGTGCATGAGAGTCCAGTCTCTCTGAGAAGTTGGAGAGAAACGGGGACAAAGAAAGCCGACCTCACTAACTCAATGTTAGAAAAATCTGCCACCTTAAATAACCCAGACAGCGCCCATCAGCATCTAGAGAAAGTTTTCAGAGGAAAAAGTAAGAAAAGTTTAACCCCCACCTTTTTTTTTTCCTCCCATTGTCCCTGCTAGGCATGTTGTCCTCTCTTTAGTTCTCAGCCGTTTACAGCTCGCAAAAATTACACTGAAATAGTTCCTCTATGTCCCCCTTCCTTCTTTTTTATTCCACATGGCGCTCCTCTAGTTCGAGGCCGAGGGGAGGAAAGTTTTAATGCAGCGAGCTGCGCGGCTTTGCAGTTTTTAAAGACTGAGCCAGAAGGAGGCAGGAAGTTGTTGTACAATAGCGTTACAGTAATCTGCCACAAACGGAAAATGCTGATCGCTGAGCAGAGAAGGTGGCAGAACAGACAGAAAGACGGAGGGAGGGAGGGACAGAAGGGGAGAGAAAGAGAGCTGGCATGTGTGGAGAGCAGAGAATAATCAATACAGTCTAAGATGGTGGAAGCGCTTCTGCTGCTCATGTCTCCCCCTCCACGTTTTCCCCGTGGCTCCACTTCTTCTTCCGCCTTCATGGAAATCAGTGCTTGGACTTCATTCGAACTGATTGTATAGACCAGCATGTTTTCTTTCACCCCCCCCCCCCCTCCCTTAAACATGACATTTCCTCAGACGTGTTTTCCCAAAAGTTTGGAGCGTGGTGGAGAGTGGTCCCACAGGAGAATGCTGCATGGATCTTTTGACTGAGTGCCAAACCTTCCTGCAGGGGTTGAGCCCCGGCTCGCTTTCTGCTCTGCGGCGGGAGCGCTGCGTTTTACGGCCACTTGTTACTGAGGCGAACGCTTGCTTTCCTCGCCTTTAAATCGGCGTGCTGCCTTCTCCGTGCGTCCAGGGGCGCTGGAGAGTTGCTGCACGTGTGCTTCCACGTCTGCGAGCACAACTGCAGCAGTAAGGAGGTGAATAATGCAAAAAGGCTGATGCATATTTTAGTGTTTAGAGAGAAAACCCCCCCCCACAGAAAATGGTTGTGAACTTTCCTTTTCTCCCTGCTACTCCTTTT
The DNA here is from genome assembly GCA_023969325.1 of Oryzias curvinotus. Classification (NCBI taxonomy): domain Eukaryota; kingdom Metazoa; phylum Chordata; class Actinopteri; order Beloniformes; family Adrianichthyidae; genus Oryzias; species Oryzias curvinotus. The sequence continues at coordinate 15,769,977 of CM043711.1, forward strand.
ACAAGCTGACATACAGTACGGCTGCGACAGTGTAGTGAATCCCAGTATGGCGTGCGACTGCGAGCACTGCGGCTGCGCCAGCAGGAGTGGATTTCTGCCATTCTTGCTCCTCCACCCCTCCCACATGTGGTGCTTTCCCCCCTCCCACTCTCCCTCTCTCTCCTCCTATCTGCGTCTCCCAACCATCTTACGCTCCCTCCCGCCCTCCTTCTCTTCTCCTCCTCTCCGTGCAAATACAGTTCCTTGCCGTGTTGGACATGTGATGAAAAAGTGACGGGTTCGCGCGCTACGCTGCACCTCCTATTTTATCATCAGCCGAGCTTTTCTCCCCTTCACTGTGCGCCTGCTGTCTTCTCCTCTTGTTCCATCTTTTTCCTCTTCTTTTTTTTTTTTTCTTCGTTTGTTCCCTTCTTTCTACTCCAGTCACACGCAAGGGGGAGACTTAAGCTCTACGAGGGAGAAAAAAAAAGAAAAAAAAAAAGTCTGCTGCTATTTCTACAGTCAGGGCCTCCCCACAGCCCGCCCTTCCGAAGACGGAGCTCCTTTTTTTCCTTTTTTTTTACTAACTACTTGCTGGATTTTAACCCTCTGCCTCCAACTAGCTGCACAGAAGCTCTGCAAAAACCTTGCAACAAGTTGCTTTTGCTTTTTTTTTTTTTTTTTTTTAATTTTGATGTATTTTTTTTCTTGTATTTCACTTTTTAAAAAAAGGAAAACCCTTCCGCACCCCACTTTTTTCCCCCCCGTTAACAGGTTTCTTGTACTGTTGATTGGTTTCATGGACAATTGTATAGGTGGTGTTCCTCCAGGAGATGGGCCCCCTTTGATTTCCACCTCGAGTGGAAGGGCGCCATTTCTGATGGGGGACCTGCTTGTGGCGAGCTGATGGTGTGGATGACCACCGCGGACGGCAGTTTTGGGGAGCGTGGCCAGCGTCCAAGCGCGGCGCTCGAACGGGGCGTCGCAGAAACGGCCACTCTGAAGCCCGGCCGCCTGGGTTCTGTTTCCTCTCCGTGTCTTGTCTTTCTCTTCCTCTCTGTGGCGCCCTCACCCCTGTTGTCTCTGTGTTTCACACCGTCTCCCTCTCCCGGTGGTGTGCCGAGTCGGAGCTCTTTCTGGGACAGGTGCCAACTCTAAACAAAACACTCTGGAAGGAAATAAAGAAAAAGAAAAAAAAAAAAAAAAGGAAAATGTTCTGATTGCAAAGTTCTGGGTAGTTCCTGCAAAGTGTTTCTAACACCTCAGCATGTTTGCTCTGTTTGTGCTAAAAAGTGCAGGAAAAGATAGTTTGCAAGCTAAGCTGTTGTTAGAAAGGAAGTTAAAAAACTTTAACACCTCAGGGAAGACATTTTTATTTAGGGGGAGAGTAATGTGGGAGAGTAGCATATAGACTGCTGAATTATTCATGTGCTCAGCCAAGGCTGGGACTGAACTGCTTGTACCATTTGCATGCACCAGACACGCTGTTTGTCTGTTTGCTAACATTCTTCATTCAGAGACTTGTTAACCAGCAGACAGGCTTAGTCGGAGCTTTGCAGACAGCCTTGCATTGTTTCAGGCCTCGCCAGGCCTGGACCTCGCCAGACACGGCCAAACCGCGCAGCTCTAAGCTTGGGGGGCTACAACTGTGGCTGAAAGGAGGAGTGTGAAAGGGAGTGATAGAAGATACGAAAGGCTGGAGCTGCACGAGGGAAATCACAGCAAACAAAAGCACAGAATAGTTGACTCTAGGCTTCTCTTCTCCTCAACAGAGATGTGGGTCGGAAGCGTGTGGAGGTCGGACACTAAACATCCTGCTCTTCAAAACTTGTGAGTAATCTGTTCCTGTGTGTTAACTCGCTCGATTACAATTTCACCTCCAAGTCGGAGTCTAAAGCGTAGATAAAAACGCGATGCGCCCGTAAAGTAACTTTTCAGGGCGGCATGACATCTTGAATCCAAGCTTCTACGTGCTCACGTGGAAGCATTTCTTTCATGGCACGTATAGGAGGTGTCGGATTTTTCACTGTTTTCACAGAAGTATTTTTATTCCTCCAGGAAAGTGATATCACAGCAATGCGAAAACAAAAATAGCTGCCAGCATGATCAGACTTTGTATTAACCAATGGATAAGTGAAGGCCACAGTAGTGGAGGTATTTCATGTGAGTGATGCGGTCGGGCCTCGCCATTCGTGCAGTACGCAGACAAATACGCAATAAAAACGACTTTTCCGGCACATTTGAAGAACTTTTGAGGACAGTTTGACCAAAAATTTCCCTTTGAATTTAAAGTACAGCATTTACAAAAAGATGGTATTTCACAGAAAAAGTAGAAATTCAACGTACTGGATGAGGTATTTGAACTGGTTTAATAGTAACAAATATCATTTATGTATTACATTATGTAAAGAGACACATAAAACAAGAAAAAATATTGTTTTAAGTGTTTTTACATGTGAAAGAAAAAAAAATCAAATTTCGGGGTCTAAGTTCTGCTTTAAATAAACCTTTGTTGTTCTATGAGAATAAATCTGACCTAAAATAAAGGTATTTTGACTTCTTTTGCAGCCTCTTAGGGTTTTCAGGGGAACTGAAAAAATACAATTTTAAATGATGTTTCCATTTACAAACCCCCAAACTATATTTAAAAATAGGGAAAATGTTCTTTTCATTTTAAAAATGATGTTTTAATATAATGTTTTCTGCAGTTCGAATGATTTTTATAGGGAATGTTCAATTTATTATTTTAAAAGGTATGCCAGAGAAATACTATTTTTCTATAAGTCCGGAGGGCAAAGCCCTGTTGATAATTGCTGTTGGTTACCGAGTTCTTGGCAGTGCAGGCTCCAAATTTCCACGTTGATGTGGTTATGCACGCACAGATCAGTGGGAGCTGTGCTTAAGTAGCTGTGGACACGTGGTTTTGGCTGGCAGAGGATCACGCTCCACCCCTCAGGCCTTTTTGGCAGAGGATGGCAGGGGTCCAGGGGAAGGTTGCATGTTGAGAGGCAGATGGTGTGTTGGTAAAGCTTTTCTGTATTTTCCCTCACCTGAGAAACACAATGGCCTGGCAGAGCCCACACTGGCGCATGCTCTGACAAACTTCAGCTCCATCACTAGTGCACAGCAAAGCTTATCATGGGAAACAGACACACTAGTAAAAGGGCACAAACGAACTTAGAAACTAATGTTTTTTTCAAATGTTTTTCCCTTCACAAGTTTTAGTTTGCTAGTTTTAGGTTGCTAGTTTTTTTGGACAAAACCCAATGGTTTTTAGCTTTTTTATTTTAATAATATCCATCAAAGCAAGTTTGTTAGTTAATACTACTAATTTTCTTGTATGTATCCTTCATTTACCTGCAACACCGCCCAGTAAAAGCATGAAACAGCCGGTCTGCAAACCTGAACTTGAACTTGGATCTGACCTTGAACTCTGTTTTCAATTTCCTTGTTCAATTAGGATGCATTTCGTTAAATATATCACATATTGAATATGCAGTAGGTGTTATGTATAGTTAGAATTAAAGAAGCACTCAACATATTTAAGAAAATATTATTCATATCTTCCATTTTTGACTTACATTTGAACGATTATACATTTCTGAGTTTAAAATTAAAGTGAAAATTGTTTTTAAAATTCCCTAAATGTTAATTCAATGTATTATTAATACATTAAAACAAAACAAGTTAAAATATTTTTCTTATAAAACAAGCATATACATTTTAAGTCAAGAACACAGTGATTTCATTATATGCAGATTTTTGCAGTGTGTGTTTGTATGACTGTGTTTTTATGTAGTAATAAGGTGTGCAGACATCTTTAATTCTTAAATCTATTTATATTATTTAAAAAATATATATTTTATTTATTTATTAGCATTTTTTCCCTAAATGAATTGGGGAAAATGCTTTATTTATTTTTTTTTTTTTAAGTGTTCATCCTGTTGGAGCAACTGATCCAAGCAGTTTTAGGAATTTCTTTGGTCAAAATTAGTTTTATAATAAATGTAAAATTATAGAAAAATATTAAAGCAGCCTGAACGTGTAATTTGGAAAGAAACTGACCCCCGAGGCCTTTTTTATTCACCTATTTTACAGTCAATCATTTGTAAATGTTGCAAATAATACACTGCATGAATATATTAAATTTAGTACAGAAAAAGGAATTTAGGTTAAATTTTTTTTAATTCTTTTCCCCAAAAACATACAAAATGTGAATTTTTGCTTAATTCACGATGTTTTCTGTTGCATTAGTTTAACCTTTAAGATCTTGTTTTTTTTGCTTGAGTGTTAGCCACACCTTTGAGGGAAAAAAATCATTCATTTTAATATATATATATATATATATATATATATATATATATATATATATATATATATATATATATATATATATAAAAGTTATAGATTTAAAGTAAACCACCTTTATAGAGCCTATTGAACCATTTTTATTTTACCCCAAAGTGAAATAGCTTTGTAAAAACTTTCAAAACATTCAGGCAGTAAAACTTTGTTTGAATAAAAACTTGAGTGTTTGTGGATTCATCGTGATGTCAGCTTTACTAACATATTTCAGCAAGTTAACGCTATGAATAGTTAAGTAGGTGGCAGTTCTTAGTGTGTTTAACCAGTACACAAAACGTGTCACAAATAAACCAAGAGAATCAGTAGGATTTCAAACAATGACATTTAATGGCAATTTTTTTATGTGTTTTAATCAAGAAGTGCTCCACTCACTTTTCTTTAATGCAATTGGCATGAGAATTGATATTTTGACTATGATTATCCATTTTTGCCTAGTTCTAAAATAATACCCTGCATAAATATGTCTAGTTTAGTGGGGAGAAAAACATCTTTTTCTTCTCCATCTTCCATTTTAGTCCAGAATTCCTCCTGACAGGTTGCACAAAGTGGTGTGCAAAGCAAGGCCAAAGGGCAGCTCACCACAAGCAGGAAAGAAATGGGAATCTGCTCTGCAATCTTCTGCTCAGGGAGCCAAGAAAAGCAGAAGTTCACTGTTCAGTCTGTAAAGTCCCGCTATAAAATATGCAGGATATGTTCTTTGGCTTTTCGTTGGTAATTGTTTGAGTTTAGATCTCTGTCTTGTGAATGTAGGCTCGTGTGGTGGAAGTCAAACCAGACTGAGCTGTGAATGTGAAAGAGCGGGTCGACAGTGGCCACTACAGGCTGTGGCTGCCCCACACAGGATAAGCACTGCTGTACAAAGGAAAATAAGCCAGGCTTTATTGAAGAGGAATGACTCTAGACAAATAGGCCCAGACCTCAATATTCACTTCCCTTTTCTTAATGCTGCGCTTTTACTTTGCAAGAGCTAAAATGACACCTCGGATTTAATTTCATTAGGATATTGATAAAGCTTCAAATTGAAATGAACTTACTTGCTTGTCACCTACATGCACATTTGCACTAAAGCCTACATTTCACCCCTCATGGAAGCCATTAGTCCATTACCCTGCTGACTACAGAGGACTGGCCATTCTCCCTGTGTTAATCAGGACTTCAGCTGGGAGTGTCACATGTAATTTATCCTTAAAAACCGCAATAAGTCCACAGAGAGCGTAAGCACAGACATAATGACATAATATTGGACCGGGGGAGAGTTTTAGGGGTGACAGATGATGTAGATTTTCCTTCTCCGTCCCAATCCCTCTTTTTCTCCAGACCTTCTGAAACAGGACCTGTGCAGCTTTTCCTATGGCTGCTTTACATCAGGCACTTTTTGACTTGGGTCGGGGTGGGTTTTTTTCTTCTCCTCAGTTTGTTTGTCCTATGACAATTTTGTTACGCACTTGCTAACTCGTGCTGTTGAAAACCCAGCAATTAAGCAATCGTTTTGTCAGGAGTTTAAACTGCAGCCAAGAGGTTCAACCCTTGAAATCATTAAAGTGAAACTCAATATTTTCTTTCGCCTCTTGACCGTCGACTATTTATTCTAGAGACTGTTGAGTGTGGGCCGCAGCATCACATGGAACCGTCATTGCGCTCTTGTCGTCGGGACAGATGCTTGTTTTATGTACCAGCCAGGCAAAGCGATATTCCAGATAACGTGCAGCCACTCGCATTTTCTCTCCCAGCAATAGTATACTTCTCCAGGTTTTGGCCTTCGCCGTGGCCAAGGCAGTTCAGTCAGGACCAAAACTGCAGGATCAGCAGTATATTTCCACTTGGAGGTAAAATTGGAAGTGCTGAAAGGGCTCGCTTGCTACTCTCCAGCTATCAAAATACTGTAAATCCCTTCCCCTCAGTTCACCTCAACACCACCACGCTCTTACTGTTCTGCAGCAAATAGCTCAATTATTTTGGCTACAATAAGACAAAGTACACTAGTGTGACCTAGTTACTACTTTCCACTGTGTAGCACTGCAGGTTGTTTTTGCATAATTACAGTCGGATTTATTTTTGAGGGGGGAAGGGTTAAAAACCAACACCCAAACTCTATGAATTATCATTTTTAACCGTTACAACAACAAAGTAATCTGTGTTTGAGACAATTTATTAAAGAATTATTTTGACTGAAATTATGCTTAAAGACCCACTGATAAAAAATGTTTTTTGTGTTTTTTTTAACATGCTCTTGTGATATGTTTTTGATGATAGGAGCATACATAAAGAAAAAAACGCGTACAATTCAATTTCTTAGTTTGAATCCATTTTCGGAATCAGCAGCAGATGAAAAAAAACGCCGTTGGAAAAAGTTATCAGGTGTGACGTAGAAGCTACTAAGGGAGCTCCCTGCTTCACCCTATTCGTCTGATACATCTACTTATAGATGACTAGATCCGTGTATGTCTCTGTTGTGTACGGCTGGATAGCTCCACTACTGCTCGCCATTTTTGTTTCACCTGTAATGTTAGGTTGGGGTTGTGAGGGACTGCAAGCTAGCAGGACAGCGTAAAAACAGAGGGATAGTGGGAAATGGGGAAGGCTTCCTCTATGCCAACGGTCACAACTCAGAGGTGAATTTTTAATGAACTACTGTGGCTCTGCAGTAACTACGTCCTAGAAAACGACGCACTTTGAAATTCTTTTTTTTAGTCGGACAAGTCTGAAAATGAGATCATTCTGAGAATTTGGCAAAATAAAGTACCCAAATAAGAAAAATATCCAACTTGACCTTATTTGACTGCCCAGCTTTATGCTTTCTATACCTACCATTCCTTAAAACCAGCTCTAGTGATCTAGTCAATTAGGGTTTTATGGGGGAGCCTCGCGGTCAAAAACAAGTCAAAAACATTTCATGAACAAATGAGAAAACGTGTCAGCAAAACAAAAAAAGTTGCGTGATTTGTAAACATGTGTTTTCATGCGATGCTTAGAGCAGTCCATGTGGTTTGAACTTGCATTTTGCCGCTTATCCCCAGTGCACATGCTCGCCCGGGCTCCATGAGTCATCAACATGCACATGGGCACAAACAACACACCCACACTCACATACAGAGGGCAGCGGGTTCACAGCTCCGACATGAATCTCCATCCATGGGCTGGAGGAGTTGGGTTACTCACGAGCCTGTAAACATGTGCTGGCAGCGATCCAAGCCACTGCACTGAAACTGCAAGTGTTAGAAACAAAATATGAAAGACCCCTCTCTGGCAGAAACGTGGCCTGTGGTGCAATTAGCCTCCCAGCAGAGTTATCACCCAGCAGTACAACGAGTGGAGCCCTGCTTTTATCTGCTGGAGGACAACCTCCGCATCTGTCCTCTGTCCCTTTCCAGTTTTCTGGTGTGCAAGATTTGGCTGGACGACTAGATTCCTCTTTAGTCGCCTGTGCCGTCCCACCTCCACATAATCGTATTGGCTTCACTTGCATGCAAAAAATGCAGAAGACAACATGGACTTATGTCAAACGCCGCCTCGTACATTTTCCCTCACGTGTGAATCGAGCGTTTGGAGCCGCATGTGCAGAAAGTCACTTAATATGCTCACAAGTACACGCAGATGCTCTGCTTCACCCACGCACATGACACTGCAGGCTTGGAGTGAAGCGGCGTGCCAAAGTGTGTGCATGTATGCAGCGAGTGGGTGATTCTGGGCAAGGCCCAGGGCCACGGCAGAGCTGGTGTGTTGGAAAGCATGCGGCAGTTGGAGCTGGATGGTGCACAGGCCAGCAGAGAGGGTGCGGTGTGTTAAATATCCCGTTAATGAGTTTCCTTGGCCAGCTGAAGCTATGGGGTGAGCTTATTAGCAAATAGGCGAAGGAGTGAAGACCCTACAGTCCCTTTTTCTTTCAACGTGGACCTTAATGCTCACCATTTCTCTAAAATCCTTTTTTCTATGATTTTTCTCTCTTTTGTAGGTGGGATTTAAGCTGCTGCAAATATTTCACCAGCCAAATCTGGAATCACAGAGTTGTGATTAAAGCAGCTTCGTAAGTACCAAAATTAATGATCATTTTTATGTTTTGTTATAGAAAAATCTACTGTAATGTTAATGAGATGCTGTGCCGATATTGCATTAAATTATTGCCTGAATATTGTGGCTTTTCTGTATTTTAACAAAATATAGTGTTTCCTATGGGTTTGTAGGTTGAGTTCATTAGGAAACCAAAAGCAAACACAAGTCTTCATGCACAGAAAACCCTCTCGGGGTGATCCCGATGGTCTACTAGAAGAGTTTTGCCTCACTCTGTCTGGTCCAGGATCAGTTAGAAAATGGCTTCCACACTGTGCCTTGCAGCTCTCTGCTCACCGCCGCCATTTTGTGCGTCGCTGCCAAAGTAGTCAGGTAGCAGGGTGAGAAGAACAGAGTAAAAAAGAAGTGCAACTAGATGCCGAATTGGCTAGTAAATTTAAAAAAAACTGCGGGGAGCAGTGAGAACTGGAGAAAATGGATGTTCAGATCAGCAAGCACAGAACGTTGTCTTCTTTTTTTTTTTTTCTCACTGAGAGAGAGATGTTTTCGTTTTTCTTTTCCTCTTTTTTTTTTTAGCTCTCTACAGAAACTGGCAGCTTATTTTCTCTAAAGCTGGCCTTCGATGGACCCCATAAAAAGTTCTTTATCGTTCTGGGCAAACATGCTGGCAGAGTTCGAAGCTGTGCCCCCCCCCCCCCCCTCCCCTTCGCGTTTTAGCTTTTCTGCAGTTCTACTAACAAAACCGGCCTGCTGACAGCTCTCAGGAGCCACAGCAAAAGAAAAAGTTTTACCCTCTGCTCCTACAGCCATCCCCAGTTTAAGCCTGGTACTGGAGCCTCTGCATGCATATGTGTACTTAGTAACCCCAGGCCCCACCCTGAACAACCTGCAGAAACTAGCTGCAATCCTGTATGCGCCTTGCATTTGATTACATCTGCAGATGTTAAGATCCTCCTCTCATCTGAACCCAAGACCACAGATACCATTTCCAGTTTTCAGTAGGAGTCTGGCGCATCTTTCCTTTCGGCAGCTAAACTTAGCTGACAAAGACGCACAAGCTCCCAGATCGCTGGAAAAAGAACATACTTCTTTGGTGTGTTTTTTCGTGACGGCTAAGACTTCCCCCTCAGTTTGATCTACTTTTGACTTGAAGCTACAATAGAAGTATTAAAAAGGTAAGCTTAAGCTAGTGTTATCATAATTTGCCTAATGTGGCTTCCTTTCATCAAACAGTTCCTAAAAGATCTGCCTCACAGTGTCATAAATAAACAAAAACATCCCTTAGGTGGCATAAACAGAATCACTGCATTCCAAAAAATATGGATGGATGTGAGACAAACTAAAAGCAAGACTATAGCACCTTTCTTTAAGTCTTAAAGTGTCTCTGTGCAGCCATCTAGATATAGAAATAAGGTGCAAAGTATAGAAAAGGTTCCCTGCAGCAGAATAGGCTGACCCATTTAGGACCAACACAGACGGCAGTTTGGGGGTCTACAAACACTTCAAAATGGACTATGCCCTCTTCGGCGACTAGCTCTTGAATCTGGCCATATGTTTAGATACATAACATCCATATTGTGTTTATGGGATGAATTACAAATGTCATTGCATAACTACGGCTGCTTTTTGGGGGCATAGACTCGGAAAGCGAAAAATGCATGCGTTTACCCAGCCTAGACCTCTTGGAAAACTGTGATACTGGCCTGCCTGCTTTTGTTTATGGTTATAGATAGCAGATGGCTGAGCAACATGGTCACATATCGCACACTGGCTGCTTCGAGAGCACCGCTACACACACACACACCAATGCTTCGAGACAGAAATATAGGCCAATTTGAAGAAGATTCAAAGCTACAGGAATACATCGGTACTTGTCCATAACTCAGGGGAGAATATTAAATCTCTTTATCAGGACACATTACTTAACGTTCCCTTTCTATCTGGCAGCTCTCATGGAACTGTCAGCACTGGCACTAAAATCTTGCCACTGAATCAAGATCTCATTACAAACTGTACCTTTGCTTTTCAGCTTTAAATGCTGACTGCAGCAAGTGTCTCTGACTACACTCAGCAACAGTCTAGAGGTAACAAACTCTGGCCAGTGACGGTGAGCTGAAGTTCATATCCAGGCAGAAAGGTATTTGTCCTACCTTCTAAATTTAGCTGGCAACAGATGCAGCTCAATGGGGTACTGCCCAAGCTGAAAATGGGCCTCGAGGGCAGGCGAAGGTAAAACAAGTGTAATTTTCTCATTTGGTTACAACAGAGGATCATCCTAGGTTTCAATGTCAGTTTGTTTTAACTGGATTCATATTCTGTTCATGGCATTCCTGTGGAAACCAGATCCATTTAGACATTCACACTGCCGTTTTAGTTTGTCTAAGGGAAGCATGCATACATGCATATCGATAATTAGTTTTGTTTATGTCTGCATACTAACAGATCTAGATCTAAAGATGCAGATCTCAAGGACCAGGATGGAAGGTGCAGAAGTAGGACGGTGGCTTTTGAGGCCTTGGAGTTGGACCTGTATTAAAGAGGAATTGAAACATTGAATCTATCCTAAGGACCGATTTGTTTTTAACTGCACCCATTCCCATAGTCTGGAATTTACAAATACTAAAAACTTGAACTTGACCATTAGTGACCATTAGTTAAATGTTCTCAAGACCTGGTATGCTTTGCTTCCATAAAAAAAAATTCTTAATATTAGCCTTAATGTGCAGCACTGGGCTTTATGGTTTATGGCTTTCAATTTTTTACATTTGACAACAGCATTATTTTAGTCTTTAGGTGTGCATCGTGCCAAGGTGCATGCAAATATTTGCATGTTTCTCCTTATGTATGTGACAGTAACCTGTGTATGAGAGATAGGAAGCAGCTGTCGATGTTTAGCGGAGTGGTCTGGGTAACCCCTGCTGTGCTCCCTGTCATTATCATGATTAGGGTCACTCTTTATGTTTAAAGGTGGGGGCAGTAAGGCCACGCTGCGATCAGCTAAGTCTGCCTAATCCAGCCCTCTTCCCTGGCATGTTTATGGCTCCGCTGGGGGATGGAGGGGTAAGTCACTGTGGCCAGTTTATCTCAGAGCCTGACAGGCAAACAGAACTGTGAATTTAGCCGTTTTTAAGCCGATGCACGATCCGTCACACATGCATATGCATGTGTAGATCTGCACGCGGGGCATCTGCACAACACGTCTTACCGCCGGGGCGAAGCACCACACAGACTCAAACACGCACCCATAAATTTTGCGTTTTTTTAACTGCCCGAGCATTCGCACATGGTTTGCACGCCTAATATCTGCCTCATGCAGAGGTGACGGCGGGGTCAGCCTGTCTGACTTTGAGCAGAATCCCCCTGCAGCTTGCCCCAGCCATTCCCCCTGGCATGTGTAACAGGACCTGCCCACGCAGCCTCTCTTCATCCCCCGTTCAAGCCCCCCTCTCGGCCTCTTGCTGACTGCCCCTTGGCCCTGGTATAAATAGATGGGTATTGGGGGGTGAGGGGGGGTCTTTTTGCACAGTAGCCATGCTTCTCTTTATAAATGCCCCTCCATGCCTGTCTGGATTCCTCTTCTCTGCACCCAGACACCTCTTTTCTTGAGGCACCCTTATAGATAGGCCAGTTAGAAGTCCCTAATAGTTTGAAGGTCACACTTGGTTGTGTACTTCAAAATAAAACACACACAAACAGATGGCAAAAGCTGCAGATTAAATCTAAAATTTGGGTTCAAATTAAGATTAAGTGTGACCTGAATTTTTCCACAATGTTGAGTACCATCACAGTTTTACATTTTTCTGCTTTGCAAGAAAAGATTATTTTGAGGTTCGATGACGTGCGGAATGTAACCGTGATTTAATGAATGCAATGCACAGGCAATTCTACAAATGGGAAAAGATGCTTAAAATGATTAAATGTTATAGGAATCAAACAAAATTGAACTAAAAGATAGCATGTCAGCTGGAGTTTTGCTCTCTGTCACAACTGTGTCCCTCAAAATTATCATTCTAAAAGAAAGGGATGTTAAAAAATCTAGACAGTTGCGCTGAACAAATGTTTTTCAGAGTAGTATAAACATTAAAAGCTTTTGGGTGTTCTAACTAAAGACACAGGTCCTGGTAGACTTGGTTTGTAGCATGAAGATTAAATCAGAATCAAATGTATTCTAACCCACAACCCTCCAACTCATGTGCAGCAACAAATGATTCAGTCAGAGCCGTTTAAATTATTACATGATGGATGGTTAAAATGCGCCGGATCAAAGAATTGAGGCTGCAGATGGAATTAAAGCTTCTTCTGGCTGAATCACCCACTCCACTGACTGACCACAGACCACTAGAGAGCCAAAGCTCGGGTTACAAGGATACAGCACCCCACCTGACTATCACTGCAGTCAATCTGTGCTTCAGTATCGACTGATGAATGCTGTAGCACTCAAGACTCAAGTGTAATTGAATGCAACTTTTTAAGGATCGTTTGCTTTTGGCCGAGATTAAAAACGAGATGATGGAAGCGAGGATCGTGTTCTTGCCCTGGAGGGTTGAACATGTATTTTAGACTCGCATGAATTTGAGTGTGTCACATTGTGTCCATTTGTGAGATATCAAGGCAAGATGAGGTGCAGAAAGCTGGACTTTACACCACAGCCCTCTAAACAGCTAATGGAGGTGTGAGACTGAAGTGGCATATCAGTTTCAGACACCCTGCTTTCAAGTGAAGGAATGTGTGCTGAGCTTGCACACTTGTAGGCAGGCTGAACTTTAAACTGCACCACCTTTTAGAAAGGAGGTGTTTTTAGATTGCATTGCAAGGCTGTATAAAAACCCAAAAATGTATGCACAAGGCAATAGGTGTGTGTATTTGCGTGTCTTCCTGTAAGAGTGTGTGTCGCAGGATGATAGCAGCTGGCTTCACTTGAAAGCAGGAGCATTCCTGGATGTGTGCTCAGTTGGTCAGGACCCCAAAGCCATATACTTGATTACACTGAAGTGCATCCAGTCAGCACATTGAGAGGACAGTTTGCCTCGACCCTTCCTTATGAAGCCAGGATCTCATGCCGCTGGGCCTTTTGAAGGACCCTACAATGAGATTTGATTTAAATATTGAAGCAGACACCTATATGAATTGGTCAAAAAGACCCCCACAAAAAAGCAATTTTTAATTTGAGACCCAGACTTAGGGGGGGTTGAATATGTTTAAATCTGTTGTGTCAGTTTGTTATCTGGAGATTTTCAATGTTCTTGTTCAAAGGAAACGTGTGTGTCTCATCATGTTCAGATGTGTGTTTGTGTTTACTTACACGTCACAGCAGCTCCATAGTGTTTAAGTAAGGCTGTGTTGAATAATGCACAGAGACTTATACTCACAACTGAGCAGAGACACTGGGGCCTCTCTGCGGAAGACAATCTAATGTGCTACAATATGGCTTTACATAGAAGAAGATGAGAAAGAGGCAAATATTGGTCTTGTATAACCCATAAGTAGCAGATTGTTGGACATGTGAGCATTCAAACAGTGAGGTTTTATTGGCTGATGGATGAAAGACATTGAATTTTATGTCAAACTGCTGTGAGGATGTATTCTCATCTCTGGTAAATCTTTGCAGCCTGTTTTCCTCTGGCAAAAAGCATTACACTATACTTATTTTATTAGGTATAGCAAGTATATTATAGACCAGGGGTTGTTGTTCACCTTTCGGCACATCCCGTCAGGGGTCGCCACAGTGAATCAGCTTTCCCTGATTTGCACAGGTGACGTGGCAGAGATTTTTACACATGATGCCCTTCCTGACACAACCCTGTATTTTATCCGGGCTGCGGACAGGCACAGGGAGGCCCAGACTCGGGCCCCCTTGTGTCTACATAGTTAGGCAGTAGCGCAGTCTTGGCCAAAGACCCACACTGGGTTAAGCTTATCGCACCTTGGTTTTCCACGCACCAGTCCACACCCAGCCAACTGAGCCGTCCAGCCACTATACTATGTTAATATGCTACAGACTAGGGCAGGGGTGGCCAACCCTGGTACTCAAGAGCCTCAACCCTGCCTGTTACCTGGAAAACAGACAGGATTGAGGCTCTTGAGGACCAGGGTTGGCCACCCCTGGACTAGGGGTAGCTAATTAAAAATTTAATGGGTCCAGTTACAAAATTTCTTCCATATTAAAGGTCCACATGGTGTATTGTGGGTTCATTTCAGTAATATTTTTGTGTTCATATTTATAATTGTAAACAGGGAGAACTTCAGGCGTGTATTACAACAAACATAAATATTTTTTTCAATAATATACTCTCATCCCCTTTGAGCATGTCATGTCCACTCCTCTTTTTTTTTTCTTTTTTCAAAATTACTGGTACTGCTACATTTTGAGATGAACTTTTAATATCCCAAACACTGCTATAGTTTTTGGAGATCCAACATCGAGGAAGAATCACATTAAACGATTTTATAGTTGCTGAGCAACCATAGCACGATCTGCTCCTCTCGTTTACCTACTCATATGCTCAAAACTGTAGGCCGTAAATTATAGCAACTGTCATTATAACTTGTTTAGTTGTTGTGCCGCGAAATTTGTTCCAGTTACACACATGCCCGCACTACGAGTGGCTCAGACATGGACCTGCTATTTGGTGATATCTGCTATAGACCATGTATGTGGAGTGTAGGAAGCACACAACTGAATACTTCTTGAGACTAAAGTGGAACATTTTAAGTTTACAATATATACTGTAGATTTTATATATCTATATATTGCAAATATTGTTGAGTTTACAATATAAAGATAGTTATAAAAATTATACTTCAAGTGCAGCGGGGGCAAAAAAGTATTTAGTCAGCCACCAATTGTGCAACTTCTCCTACTTAATAACATGAGAGAGGTCTGTAATGTTAATCCTAGTTATACCCCAGCTATGACAGACAAAATGAGAGCAAAAAATATTTTCCTAAAGAATTTATTTGCAAATTATGGTGAAAAACAAGTATTTGGTCACCTACAAAGAAACAAAAAGTCTGGCACTCACAGAACTGTAACTTTTTCTGTAAGAAGATCATCTGTCCTCCACTTGTTACATATATTAATGACACCTGTTTGAACTGGTTTTCTATTTAAATGACACATTAAACAGTCCCACTCCAAACTCCACCATGGCCAATATTAGGAAATGGAAGACATACAAGACCACTGATAAACTCCCTCCATCTGGGGCTTCCCGCAAGATCTCACCACATGG
This sequence comes from Oryzias curvinotus, assembly GCA_023969325.1. Lineage (NCBI taxonomy): Eukaryota > Metazoa > Chordata > Actinopteri > Beloniformes > Adrianichthyidae > Oryzias > Oryzias curvinotus. The sequence continues at coordinate 15,785,561 of CM043711.1, forward strand.
GGTAAAAATGATAGCAAGGATAGTGAGCAAAAATCCCAGAACTACACGGGGGGCCTAGTGATGACCTGGAGAGAACTGGAACCAAAGTAACAAAGGCTACCATCAGAAACACATGACGCTGCCAAGAACTCCAATCCTCCAGTGCCCCCTGCTAAAGCCAGTACATGTGAAGGCCCGTCTAAAGTCTACTAGAGAGTATTTGGGTGATCCAGAAGAGGATTGGGAGAGTGTCCTTTGGTCAGATGAAACCAAAATAGAACTTTTGGAGAAAGAATGTTGAGTTGCATCCAAAGAACACCACATCTACTGTAAAGCTTGGAGGTGGAAACATCATGATTTGGGGCTGTTTTTCAGCTAAGGGACCATGATGACTGATCCATGTAAAGGAAAGGATTAATGGGGCCATGCATCGTGAGATTTTGAGTTAAAACCTCCTTCAATCATCAGGGGCATATAAGATGAAACGTGGCTGGGTCTTTCAGCATGACAACGGTTCCAAACACAAATGCCCGGGTAAAGAAGAAGTGGCTTCGTAAGAAGCATTTCAAAGTCCAGGAGGGGCATAGCCAGTCTCCAGATTTCAACCCCATAGAAAATTGTTGGAGGGAGTTGAAAGTCTGTATTGCCCAGCGACAACCCCAAAACATCACTGCTCTAGAGGAGATCTGCATGGAGGAATGGGCCAAAAAGACTTACAGAATATGTTTGACTGCTGCCATTGCCAACAAAGGTTTTGTAACAAGGTATTGAATTGAACTTTTGTTATTGACCAAACACTTTTTTCCACGATAATTAATAAATAAATTCTTTAAAAATCAGACAATATGATTTTCTGGATTTCTTTTTCACACTTTGTCTCTTATAGTAGAGGTATACCTCATCTTTTTAAATGGGAGAACTTGCACAATTGGTGGCGGACTAAATACGTTTTGCTCCACTGTATACCACCTCAATATTTTGTATAGACCAAGTATACTTGTAGTACATTTAAAGGCTACTTTTTGCTAAGGGTTTAACATCTAAGCAAAAAGAGCAATTGTGCTCATATTTTAGTATATTTCTTTTAATTAATAAGTAATGTGTTGTGTGTTTTTGTGTGTTTGTAGATGAAACCTTCCTGACAAGCAGATGATCCTTTGATGGAGAGGAAGCACCCACACACAACTTTTTGCAGTGTGTTGCAGAGCAGGTGAGGAGCATTAGCAGAGAGAGCAGCTGTAGGCTTCTGCTCCTCACATGAAAGCCCAGATGAGAGCTGACCCAACCTTATTGCTCATATCTCAAAATGACAGAAAACACTGAAAACGGGATGTGTTTATTGTTGTGATTCATTATCATAAGTCCAAGTGGCATATTCTGTTTACTGTTGAGATAATTAGAGAACAAAAAAGGTAAATGTTGTTGTTTTCCATTTAACTGCAGATTAGAAATTACTTGTGGATCACATTTGAATATGAAAATTCCTCGGTCATGCAAAATCTGCTTGGAGCATGGGTGCCTAGATGGGTCATTTGAATTCCTCTCAAGCTCATGCCATGAACTCAGAGACCCAGTCGTCACATCGTGTTCTGAACACACGGCCTCCTTTGGCGGGAGTGAGGCGTCCCAGAGGAGGGTGGCATGTGCGTTTGTGTTTTTTGTGAGTCTTAACTGCCGTTTTGCTTTGCTGGGGTGGCTCAAAGTGGATCACGAGCACAAACAAGGATGTGAAGGGCTTCTGTTGTAAAAGACTGTCCTTTGGGGTGAGGTAGTAGGTTGTATAGTTTTAGGGTCATGCCCTTCCTGTCAGATAACTATACAACTTACTGTCTTTCCTAAAGTGGCTGTAATGTCGTCATTTGCCTTTCCCGGAGCTTCGGATCAACACTGGGGCATGCTTGCTTGGCCGGACACAGCTCAAATGTTTGATCCCCAAGGTTTGTATGTGTTTCAGGTGATTTTTAAAACCTGATTGTTTTGTTTTCAACAGTTTTCTGTTAAAAGTCTGCCGGCTCTTTCCTTCTTCCACCCTTCCTCACCTATTTACAGTATTTTGTCTCTTTCCTGCTATGATAACATGTGATTTTTCAATTAAAGACCTACTTTCAGGAAGAAAAAAAGGCTTTCAAAATGTCTGGTCTTTGGTTTGACTGCCTAGAAAAACCTCCACTAAAAGTCTGAGAGTGTGGATCGTACCATCTTTCTGATGTTCGTACGGGGTGAGGTAGTAGGTTGTGTGGTTTCAGGGTAGTGATTTTGCCCAATCAGGAGATAACTATACAACCTACTGCCTTCCCTGAAGGGCAGCAATACTACACCATACAGACATGTGGATGGGCCATCGGCATCATGAACATCTCCAAAACAACTGCAGAAACTGCTCTGTGTGACCCATTTTGTCCTGGAAAGAAATGCTTCCCAGCAGGTAACATTTTTAACTTTTTCTTTGCTTTCAATCTGGATATTCTGCTTGAAATAAAAATAAAATAAGAAAATGAACGATGTTTGGTGCTTTTATTCGTATGGGTTTGTATCGTCTTTTTCAAGCGAAGAAATTCGATATATCCCAGTGAAAGTCGGGCTTTAACCTCAGGTAAACCAACAGGAGACTCCACAAGTGCTAATTAATTTAAGTCTGTATCCTTCATAGCGTTTTCTGAAGGGGAAAAAATGACTTGGGTACCTGAATCCAGTGGGAGAATTGGCCAAGGTGTGCAAAAAAAAAAGAGGAGAGAGGAGAGCAGATGGAAAAAGGAGTGTGGCACAGTCTCACCTTTTGGGCTCTAGCACATGATTCATACGACGACAGATGATGGCTGCAGTATTTCATCTCCCTCTTGCCAGTGGCTTACATAAATAAACACTCAAGCAGACAGATAACGAGGTGAGTGCCAGATGGTGTTAGGCCAACCTGGGTATCAGACCTGCTTCACTGTCTGAGACTGCAGCCCCGTATCTCATATCAAGGTCAAGCTCGGAGCGAGAGTCCTCACGTACCTCTCCACTTCCACTCAGCAGTCACATTGTGAACTCTGCCACGGATGAACACTTATTAATACGATTTTCCAACATACATTTATGCATGAAATGGCTTTGCTTCAGCGTGCGACCATTAAAGGACGCTCTGTGCCAGTTACACTTTCACCTAATGACTCAGATTCAGCAGGAGGTGCAGCTCAGCAGAGCATGGAGCTGGGACAATGTAATGCGAGATGAAGTTTGACACTGCTCTGTGTCTAAACCAATGTTGGGATGTATTTGTAAGTGGGCTGCACCCACTGTGTAGCTGTCACCCACTAGCCACCATATTGAATCGATTTGAGCCTCAGACTCTGTCATGGTGAAAAGAGAGCTGAATACCAAGCCTGATGGAACAAAGGCTCTGTGTGCATCCTGTCTCTGGGGTTGCATCTGTAAAGGCCAGCCTCCTCCATCATCCCCTGCTGCCTGCCACATCTCAGAGAAGCGTGAAAGGCTCAAACACCCACCCAAGGATGATTTTTTTTTTCTAATTTATAATTATCTATGAAAAAAAACTGTTGAGATGAGACCTAGAATGAACAAATCACCATTTCAGGACACGCTTTTGTTCGTCCTCAGGTCTCTAAAAATGGGGAAAAAATGATTCGAGTGGCATTGCGTTTTCATAGCTTCATAAAAGAGGTGGAGGCGTTTCTGAGTGGGTACTTGAATAGGCTGAATCACTTTTAAAACACGTGTTATCATCACACATGAAGATTTTGAAAATATAACTGTATCATAAATAAAACAAAGTTACAAACCAAAGAATTTATTTTTCAGGCAAACTATTTATTTTAAATCACCAAAAAGAAGGAAGAAAAAACCTGTAGATTGCATTTCTCAATTGTTGGGTGGACAAATGCGCCACCTAGTGGAAACGTGTGTCATATCATATTTTGTAACCTGTGACAGGAAGTGGGGGATACTCCCTGAACATCATAAGTCCATCACAGGACTTTGTCACTTGATGAAATGATGACATTTTTTACTGCAACATCAGTGTATTATTTTACCCCAAAAAAGTAAATTAATGATTCAGCCACACATAGATTATTCAAAAATCTTAAGCCACTTATAAGAAAACAAAAGGCAGGTCTCGATTTCAATTTGAGTATAAAAAAGAAGAAAACATTGCTTTTCTTCTTGTAGCTCTCCCATTGGTCTTTGATCACATAACAACCCATCAATTTTTTTTTCTTCTTTCTTTTTAACTTGTCCTGTCCAACAGCTGGCCAGACAGATGAGAACCCATCCATTTTTTCCTTAAATGAAAATTACGTGGGACATACCACAAGACCAAGTGGACCACAGAACACATTTCTGATGTTATACTGATGTCACTGGGGGTTCTTATGGGTTAAAGCAGAATTTCCATTTGAATACTCGGTCCTTTTGGAAGCTGGATTAAGAAAATCCCCCAAATACATGTATATGTAGGTGTTTTCATGTAACAATATTAGGTGGTTTCCTATGTCAGATATGGAGAGCTGAAAAGTTGTGGGATTCCTATGCACTGTTGCATTCTGAGCAGCAGATGGCAGCAGATATTAGTCTGCAGCCAAATCTCCACTGTTGGCCCACTTTGCCAGTTCTTTCACTATTGGAGATTCAGTGACAGAACTGGCAAAGGTTAGCATAACGGCCAACCTTTGCAAGTTCTGTCACAGAATCTCTTATAATGTGCAAATTTACAACATGAGATGTAGAGAAAAGTGTGAGACAGAGGCTAATCAAAGGATGTCCCCAACAGAAATAAAAATTCTACAACCCACCACTTTATCTCAAACCTGCAATGACATGGTCATATTTGATTTCTGTCTTATCACTGAAACTTAAGTAAGTGAAACTGAGGCACAGAACCAGGGTTCAGTGGGTTCTTCTGTGCTGCTCTTGCCGCTTCCTGGATTGTTTTATTAGAAAGAGGCTCAGTTTAAGGGGCTGACGTGTTGTAAGCAAATGGGGCAATTGTCCTGACATTATCTACAGTAGATGTGGGAAAGCTCTCAGAGCAGCCCTTGAATGGAAAACGCAGCTGCTGTCCAGACAAAAAGCATCGGCCATGCTCAAATTAAACTGGGCCGTCAGCTGTCTAGGGGTTGCGGTGCAAAAGAGCCATATGCGCTGTCTAATATTTCTTTATTACCCAAACTTGTGCTTGTTACAGCCCAAATATGCATTGACTCGTTTCACTTTGTAGTCCCGCTCCGATCATCTTTTGATCTATTGTAAAAGTCTTCCCACTGGTTTTTTAATTATGATTATGGCATTTTTAGGTTTAAAAAAACAACAACAAAAAAACCTGTGTCTTTCTCTGGGACATAGTTTCTGCAGAGCGGCAGGAGTTCATCAGATATTTGCCTGAATTGTGGGCGGTACTGTTGGCAGGGAGTAAGCCTGTGCTCATTTTCCATTATCCCTTTGTTTATACTCCGTTTCACTAGCTTACAGCCCCACACAACCCCAACCTACGTCCTCCATCATCAGAAAACTGCCACAAGAAGATATTAAAAACACTATTTCCGTCAGAGTGGGTCTTTGACTAAATTTAGATTGCCATTAAAAGGCATCACTTCAGTTGATGAGTTGTGATGTTTAATCTTTGGTTTGAATTGCTGCTCATCTATCCAAAACTAGTAACAAACAGACCTACTTGTGAGCTGAGGCAATAAAAAAGCATCAGAGTAACTAACATAGTAAGTACTAATGGTAAGTATTGCATGATTTGATTTGAATCACACATTCAGTTGTGAACCTTTCATAGGCATTTTTAACTTATTTTAACAAAACAAGAAACTACTGTTTAAGTTGCTTAAACAGATATAAATAACATTTTATCATTTTATAACTCCGGTTCTAAAAAAGAAACTGAACTTTTCCAGGTCCCAGTCACACACGTACCGTTTTCAGAGATGCTATTTGGCAGTCTCAATTGGGACGAGAACTTGAACTTTACTATGCCAACTCACTAAACCTTTGAACTCTGCAAACAGAGCTTCTTGTTAAAACAACATTGAACACGCAAAAAATAGACGGTGCCTTGTTGGTTTGTCCGTGAAAATCCGATATTTTCCTCTTTAGACAAATAAAAATCACTCGTTCTGTGAACACCGACCTCTTCCCAAACACAGCCGGTTCTTTTACTTTTTTACCTGTGACAAAAAAAAGACTGACTCAAATATATATATATATATATATATATATATATATATATATATAATTAGTGACCAGTATTGCGATGATGATATGATATAACTTGTGACAAATGAACAAATAGCTAAACATCTAAATATATAATTTCCATTTCAAACAGTTTAATTTAAATAAAAGTCAACATAACTTAAATTAGACTCCAATTGACCCTCCTCTATTTAGGAGGCAAACATCTAACATTAAAGAGCTCCATCCGGATTTGTGAAATGCATAAATGGATTTATTTGATTTATTAAATACTTCAAGCTGCCACAAGATTGTTTTAGCACATTTAAGAATACCATTTATTTCAATTTTCGCCAACTTCTGCAATATGCGTATTGCACAGCTTGATATCGCGATAATGATACATTTGCAATATATTGTGCAGGCCTATATTATATTATAGCATAGTATAGTATAGTATAATATAGTGTAGTGTAGTGTAGTGTAGTGTAGTGTAGTATAGTATAGTATAGTATAGTATAGTATAGTATAGTATATTACATTACATTACTCTATTATATTATAATTACATTATATTATAAAAGTACTGCTACATTATCAAAAAATATTCAACTACAAGTAAAAGGACTGGCTGAAAGTACTTAAGGAGGCGTAAAAAAGTCTCTTTCTCTTTTCCCCATCACGGGTCGCCACAGCAAACGAGTCGCATGGTAAGCTTGGCAATGTTTTACACCGGATGTCCTTCACAACCTTCTCAAAGCAACCGGGCTTGGCACCGCCACAGAAGTAGAGAAGTGAACAGGGAGCAGCCCGGATTCAAACACTGGTTTCATGGACAGAAGGCACCGGAAACCAGCACGAGCTAAACCGGCTCCCTGAAGGAGATGTAAAAAAGTAATCCTCTTTAAATCTGCTTCAAGTACTGGTTACAATTTAAAAGAGCTGTTCTGTCCTATTTAGTTCTAACGTTTTGAACTTGCATCTAAAGCTGAGTATTTGATTATATTTCAAATATTTTCACTAAAAAATATATATTTTTCAGACTGCTCTGTAACAGTTGCCATACCAGAGATCAGGCCCTATCAGCACAGCGGACCCATAAGAAGGGGTCCAGATTACCAAGAAAAATTTGAACACAAAAAATAAGGGTTCAGCCACAAAATTAATATAAAATACATGCAAAACTCTTCATGCTCTCAATAAACATGCCAACCTTTGAAAATCTTAAATCAAAATCGCAATTAAATTAGTTAAATTATTCATAGTTGATTGATTCAGCAGCTCCAATGAAAACAAAAATCTTGAAACAGAATCCGAAGAGCCTTGGAGAAACGGTGCTATTTTAAATCTGAAGAGAATTTGCAGGAGAGAAAAGTTAGAAAAACTAATTTAACAGTCGACAATGACTTTTTAAAGGATCAGCTAAAAACCTACAACCACGCTGTCAAACAGGCAAGAACACTTTATTTTTCAAATCGCATCAGAAAATAAACACAACCCCCCGTTTCTTTTTAAGACTTTTGATTTTTTATTAAACAAAGATTTTAATAAATCTATCATGCCTCACTCACAAACTGCATGTGAAGACTTTGCTGACCACTTGAGGAGTAAAGTCAATGCTATTAGATCTAACCTTCAACCGGTACATAGCACTAATCCTAGCAGGTCAGTGGCATTGTCTTAACCTGAGGAAACACTGGAGAGGTTTGTCCTGGTTGATGCAGAGATGCTTGGTCGAGTTTTTTCCCAAGCAAACACTACAACCTGCCTTATAGACCCTATTCCCACTTCTCTTTTTAAAACATTTTATAAATTCTTTGAGTCAGAGCTTTTAAACATAGCTAACCTCTCTTTTCAGACGGGGGTCTTCCCCTCTGCCTGTAAGATGGCAGTGGTGAGGCCCCTTCTGAAGAAGAGTAACTTGGATCCAAATATTATGGACAATTACAGACCTGTATCCAACTTACCATTTTTAGGAAAAATTATTGAAAAACTTGTTTTTATTCAATTACACGATTTTTTAAATGAACATAATGTTCTTGACAAATGTCAATCTGGTTTTAGGAGAAATCACAGTACTGAGACGGCCCTTTTAAAAATTTTAAATGATCTCAGAAATACTTATGACTAGCAGAAACTTTCTGTTCTGGTGTTGCTGGATCTTAGTGCCGCCTTTGATACAGTAGATCACCAGATTTTATTAGACAGACTTAGGAGTCGGGTCGGCCTCTCAGGAACTGCTCTTAACTGGTTTCACTCCTATCTTACAGATTGACACTTTTTTGTAAGTATGGATACTCATTCCTCAGGAGTCCATGAAATAAGTTGTGGGGTTCCCCAGGGTTCAATTTTGGGTCCAATACTTTTTAACTTGTATATGTTGCCTTTTGGGGATGTCATCAGGAGACATGGTGTTGACTTTCACGGCTATGCTGATGATACACACCTTTACATCTCCATGTCTCCTGATGACTTGAACCTGTTAACACTCATTGAAACTGCATTGTAGATATAAAGCTGTGGATGACAGAAAATTTCTTGCAGCTCAACCAGGACAAAACTAAAGTTTTGATCGTTGGTCCTGAAGACAAGAGAGAGATGTTTTACCCAAACTTAAATTTTAAACCTTCTCAATGTGTGAGAAACCTGGGCGTTCTTTTTTACTCTGAGCTGTGTTTTCTTCCTCACATCAGAAACGTTGTGAAAACAGGATTTTATCATCTTAAGAACCTGGTGTGGGAGGGGTCCCATCTTTGTGTGGTTGTCCTGTGTTTTATGTTTTTAATAATTTTCATTTATTGCTATTTCATCTGTTTTTATGTTAAGTGATTTGTGTTTTAACTGAAATGAAAGGTGCTATCTAAATAAAGTTTGAGTTTGAGTTAGTTTTATGAACTTTCTTTGACTCTTTGTAACAATTTTACACACAAGAACAACATATTTTAAAAAATATACATAAAAAACAATCTAATGATTTAAAAAAGTCATTATTTGTTGTAGGAAAAACTTTTAAAATGTCTTAACATGTAAGTAGATAAATGCAACTTTTGTTCTAATTAGAGTCTTAAATATGTCAGAATAATAATAATTAAAAAAAATTACACAAGTTTTGTTTTTCTTGGGGTCCCCTCCTTTGACCATGCAAACTGTAATATAGCCCCTTAGATAAAAAAAAATGCTTTTAATATTTATTCTATAAGTACCTACAATTTTCTTTCTATTTTATTTACTATAAAATGATTTCTTCCTCGACTTCAGATTTAATTAAAAATGAACATTTGTTTTGCAAGCAACAACAATGACATGTTAAAATGTAAAGATTGTAATTACTTTTACTTAAAAATGCAGTTTTTGTGCAAGTACAAAATATATCATTATAATAAATGAAATACAAGGGTCAGCAACATTAGATTTCAAATATTCTATGACGAAGTGTCCCATAATGTGCAAATAACCTATAAATGGTACCTGCTAAATGGTTGGATTTTTTTAACAGCAGCATTTCAATGTTTTTACAAATTTAACCCAATTCAGTTTTCTTAACATTTGTTCGCAAAGAATGAATGGAGGAGCAACCAAACTAAGCCAGACTTGTTGCAAAAAAAGTTTTTATATATGCTTACAGTGCTATATTACTATCTAGTAGCTAAACTAACACAACTTCTTGGAGGGAAACACAAAAGTTGCACAATTGTATGCTAACACTAACCAAGCTAGCTTGATAGTTCAACTATAGAAAAACCACCAAAGACAGTAGTGTTGTGATAAACATTGGCTGTTGGAGTGACAGCATTTTTCCAATCAGGTTCAAAGTCTGAACTATAAAAAGCTCCACAGGTGAGTTCATACCTGCTTGCAGCAGGAACAAAGATTGTCTATCAGGCAGGAGCGCTTACGTACAAACGATTTAAAAACAACCCATACAAATATTGAAGTACCTGCTGGTTCCAAGAAGATAAAATCCCATAGATTTCTACTGAGAAATAAACAGCTATTACTCGGTCATTCTATGTGTCAGAATAACTATTACTGCTCTACTACTTAGTCCTATTTTTTTCATGATATTTTAAAGTGACGTGCAAGTTATTCAAGTTATAAATTACCAATCAGATACCTCAGTAAAAGTATGTAGTCTCACATCAAACATTTTCAAGTGGCGAGAATGTGACCCCTCAACAAGCTCACTCCTGATTGGCGAGAGAGAAATGTTGAGTGAGACTGACTCGGACCCATCACTGCTTACTGACAATTTCTGGTTCCAGCATGATGAAGATCTTATCGCAAAAATATAGCGACTGAATTTACTTCATTTTGTTGGAGCTGGAAGTAAGACATTTCTGAGGGTGATGTCACACACTCCAATTCTTAAAGCATACAGTCAATGGTCATGACAGAGTGTAACTTTTTTACTGAAATATGAAAAGATTTTGTAAATTGCAGAGAATAAGAACTTTTCAACCTTATCATATGTAACAAAAATATGTAAATGTTTTCCTTATGGCCATACAAAATACTTTTAGGACTCCAAAAAAAGTTGCTCAGTAATTGTAATTTTCACCTCCTACATGCAATAAACCAACTATTTGTTTCAAGTAAATTCCCATGACCTTACCGTACATCCATCAGAGATATGTTGGTTTTCAGAGAAATGTCGTCCAGCTGTTTCATCCATGGACCAATACATTGTCAGCAAGGTCAAGCAGAAGTACAGGACTCCACTTACTAACCAAAAAAAATAACTAGCATGTTCTATTTTTCAATGGGTCCATCTGTGTGTAGCCTTCGTTTGGTACAAAGAAATTCAAGATAAATCTGTGGATAGAGGGGGGAGTTAAGTTGTGTGAGGATTCCCGAAGCAATCCAATATCAATGTTGATCACACTGATGGGACAATTTTTTGTGAACAATGATCTCTTAGGACTTTAAGATAACTTTATGTGGTGAGGTTTTTCTCCAGATAACCTTAGTCCTTCCAAAACCTTTTGCAAATATATTTTTATTTGATTTTATAGACAATTTGTTTCTTTCTTTTATTTTGATTGTTAATCTTCTGTCAGAGTTATTTTACTTTTTAAATGTTAAATTAAGGTGAAATAAGATCATTGAAATTCTGTTTCACTTTAGTACTACTATTTACTGACTTTAGACGTTTTGAATAAATGTTTGATCACTCTGTGTGTTGAAAGTAAGATATACTGATGGGTTTAAGGAGTGTGCGCCAACGTGTCAATTCTACTCTCGAGCTTTGACCCAAGTTGTAGACTGAATCCCACATGTGGCAAAGATTTGGACCAGGGAGCTGGAATGAGCAGTTTTGTAAGCAAACAAGAGAGCAGACAGTTAAGTGACAAAGAGTTCTGGCATGAAATCAGAGCTGCTTTATTAAAAAAACTTCTATTGCAACACTTTGACTAATACATTTGTTGCAAATTCTGGTCTTAAGCAAAGTCATCTATCTACTGATGACTTTTTTTTCTGAGAAGAATAAAAAAAGTGCAGATTTAGCAACACTTTAGGAAATTAACAAACTCAGGGTATATTCAGACTGGACACATTTGGTTTGCCTAAAGTGAACCACACTTCGTTCCTCCCGATAATCCAGAACAAATTTTCAGTCTGATTACACCCATGTGTATCCTGGTCTGGAAACGGGGTCCATTCTCTGACCCATCTTTGAAGATGGTCTCGGTTCGATTCCAATCGGACTGAGCTCCGGTTCGCTCTGAGATGGTCTGTGCCTCGAGCGGAACAGCTGAACCAAAACGACCACCATAGCCGGTCGTCATGTGATGTAAATAGATTAAGAAAGAAGCAACAGATGAGCCGCAGACAAATGTAAAGCAACAATTATCAGGTTATCAAACAGATAAAAGTGTTTAACTGTTTACTTGTCAGAAAACTCTGAAAACGCTTCTGACATGCCCTCATGTGTGTCATACGACACGCGCCTGACACTGCTGTGACATCATCCTAAAAGCTACCTTGTGGTTCCTGAACAGAATTCTCTTCAAATAAATACATAAAACAACAACCTCATTAAAATAACTTTTAGTGTTGCTTCTCACTGTTTTCGCAACAATCCATATGTCATAAACACTTATCAACAAACCTTCTTAGCCTTCTTCTTGCCAATAACCACCTTGTGGCATGCCTCCACAGTACCAACAAAGCAAGTAAAAAGTGTTGTACCTGATGGTGATACAAGCATTCAAAACTGGTCAGCTAAATAAAACGTTTGAATCAGTGAACTTTCCCAACAAGGATTGCAAAGGGCAAAACTTCCATAATTTTTGCCTATAGTTGCTTTGCCCAGGCCTCGTAATTCCTGACCAATGACTGAAGAGATCTTAAGTCGCGTGGTTTGGTTTACAGGATTTCGTCCGAAACAGGAAAGTCTGCTTGATGGCAGTCTGAATATAGACCAAACACAAGGGTCAGGACTCGATTCAGACCAAATGATTTTTCCAGTCTGAATATGCCCTTTTTGGGTTTAAATCTACCAGAGTGAACTACAAAGATCATACCAAATTACTATAGGCTGTACTTATTTTCTAAGCGTGGTATAAAAAGTTTTTTGAAGCAAAAAATGAATGTATTTCTTCATCTCCAACTGGCTGTATAGGCCTTTTTAAAATAATGACAATAATGAATGTTTTGAAAGTCAGCTTAACTTTTCCCACCAAAGTGTTTTTGAGATTTCATGGAAGCAGCCATTTTGAAATGAGCACGGAAATCCCTTCTACTGCCCCTAGTGGAATGATGATGAACTACAGGGCAAAAAACATAGACCAAATTATATACAACGGGATTTTAAGGAATGTTTTGATCATACTAATGAGATAAGGATCCCAGAAATTAATGTATCAAGTTTGATGCGAATAGTTATTCAGGGTTAAATGAAAACCCCTCAATAGAAAAAAAGAATTGAAAAGAAAGGAGGGTTGGACTCGCAAAGTTGTTAAACTTCTTTCAAAGCCCTTTTTAAACTTTGCTTATTGTCATAAATAATTTTACTTCTGTTTATGATGACTTTTTTGTTGTGTTTTTATCAGTTTTAAAAGAATAAACAAATAAAAATGTATTCCCAAATATTTTGTCATCCAAACAATAATTCTGTCCAGTGTATATTACTAGATAGAAATTTAGGGTTTTAGATATTTTGTTATAATATTTTAAACAAAAAGTAAATACAAAAAAATGTCTACATCAGTGTGTTTTTTAGACAACAGATCTTTTTAATTATTTGTTGGAGTTTTCAGGCAAAACACGTGATATGGAAAAAAAAAAAAAAAAAAGGAACTTTCTATCATTGGTGTGTCATTTTTGAAGCCCTCTTCGTCCAGCATCCTCGTAGGAAGACGCTCTCTCCGTGGTTAGGGGGCGTCCTCCCCCAGGGAAACGGCTGCACTCTTCCCATTCGCTGAAATCATAGGTGTGTCAGGACGGGAGGGGGGAGGCGGGGGTCTGAGCCAGCTGTCAGTCATGACGTCACTTCCCGCGAGCGCTATGGCTCTGCCGAGTTTGGACGTGGTGGGGGATTTCTGACAGCGGCGGCGCAGCGGGGAGTTAGGGAGGACGTGACCAGCGTGAAGAGCCTTCTCCCCTGTCCCGCCCGTCCCTCTCGTCCTGCTCCTCTAACTCGGCGAGTCCTCCGGCTCCGCGGCGGCTTCATGGCGGCCTCGGACTGCTAGAAGGTAGGAGGGGGGTCTCCTCACTTGGGTATCCACTCTGCAAGTGCAACCGTCCTCCCACAGCGGCTGGAGCTCCGAGAGGAGCCCCGCTGATAAACAGGCATGTTTGCAACCTCCGCACAGACTCTTTAAGGGGGGCTGATTAGAGTACACCTCTGTTTGCAGGATTTTGGTTTGCCTCACCAGAACCCGCAGCAGGATTCGGGGTGCTTTGTTATTGTTGTGTGGCAAATCAAAACCTAGTTCTCACGCCTGCGCAGCTTGCCCGCCAACGGACGTTTCTGCGTGACGTTAGGGTGCTGTAGTGTAGTGAGACCCACAACCAAAAGGCTGTTTGCTTTAGTTTTGCATGCTTTGTGTTCTGTTTGTTGCTCTTCTTGCACTGTTTGCTGTGCAGGATCTCATTCATTTTTGCAGGGAGGCATTACAACTTCCATGAGTTGGCTGCAGACCTCCGGGCAAAAAGGTCTGAATCATCAGGATGATGATCAGGATGCACCACTCTGCCACCCAACACTTGGACACCACTTTGATGAAAATTGTGTTGCATTTAGTATGCATTTTACTGTGGCATTTTACTCACAGAGGACAAAAATTGAGTCCAAAAATGGCATTTCTGAGTATTTCTTTATTCAAATTGTTGTGAATCAGGAGCAGATGAAAAAATGTTGTTTGAAAAAACTTGTGTAACCCAGAAGCTACTACGGCAAGCCACAAGCTCCCTGCTCCGCTCCATTCCGATGCATCCACTTGCAGATAAATAGATCCATGTACAGTCTTTGTCCGAGCTGGCAACAGGACTGTACTGCTGGGTAGCTTCAACATAGCTACCAGTATTTTATGCACATGTTGGGGGTGTGAGTTACCCTAAAATACTACAGGTTTTTTTAATTTTATCCTAAAAGCAGCATAATCACAATTAAAAGACCGTTAGGACCACTTTTACCATAGATCAAAAGATGATTGGAGTGCAATAACAGAGCAGTAGGGACTTATGAGTGGCACAACGCGCCTCTTCCTGTGATCAGGCATGGCATTCAGTCTGTCCAGATGATTGAGAATGCATTCAAGAAACGAGTTACAAAAATGTGTAGCAGATAGATAATAGGATTTTAAGTATTTCTAATATTTTGAAATTAATGACTATCATTGGGTACGCTGCAGGAAATGTGGCTTAGAGAAAATAGATGATCACCTCTGTGGTTCACCCGTAGCCCATGACCGTTATGTTGTATTCTTGTTGAACAAGTGAGTAACACCAACCACATAACTTTGTTCACGTTATAATAATTCATTTATGAACATCCAGGCTACCAGTTCACTTTTGCACAGTCAATAAGTGGGAGAACTGTGGCAGAAAGCAGTTATCATTGATTAGGACTGATTGTCTGAATTTCTACAGTTTTGTGTTTGTGTGTGTGTATGTGTGTGTGTGTGTGTGTAATGCAACTGCGCGTCACATGACCAGTTTAGCATATGGTGTTCATATTGGACAAACAGGGAGGGGCTTCTTCTTCTTGCACGTTTATTTTTATCGTTTACGAGCACATGTCCGCCACCTACACTTGGAAAAGGCTTGGTGCAAAATGTTGAAGTGGTGCGAAAGTTCGCGGATCTCGCTTTTTCTTTCACAGCTCTATTCCGTTATATGAAAGTTTTTAACTTTCACCGTAAATTTTGTACGTAGAGCCCGAAAACCGTCGTAAAACTTGCAGAGCTACATGTAACTGCCAGAGTTTTCAATGCAAATTGTTCACGCGTGTTTACTTAGGCCTCTGGGTGAAAGTGGTCTAGGGCGGTGTAAACGTAGCCTCAGATTTTGTGGCACAAAAAAGTGAAACCATGATCGATGTGTAGCTCTTCCTACGTGACTCCCCCACCCACCACACACATCCCAGAGAAAAAAAAACAATCAACCAAATTCGCCTTAACTGTGTTCCTGGTAACCAAACATTCAATCCTTTTGTAGCTCAATTTGTCACTGACTTTGGTTTCAAGTTCCACTACCTCACAGCTTTTATTTGTTAGTAACAATTCTTTTATTTTGGAAACATGCCTCTCTTATATGAGTTATTATAAGAAGTGGCTTTTAGGCTTTGCAACCAGAGTGACACAAATTTGATAAGTGAAAATTAAGGGTTTCTGTGTATGTGATAACAAAAAAACCTGTTAGTTTCAGGTTTGTTTTCCAAGTACTGTAAGTCTCTTGCACTAGTCTGTAAGCATTAACCAACTCCTTAGTTCAGTCTGCATTGCAACGTGTCGTGTACCCTGGGTTCAAAGATCTTTTACTACATCTTATCTTTCTGATGTGTGCTGGTTAAAGTCAATTCATAGTTGTGTAATTTATCTGTGAAAAAACGTTTTTTTGATGTAAGAGAAAAATGTGACGGTTAAATCTTTAAGCAAACATCGATCAGATGGTAGATGGAGATTCTGTTGTTAAAATGCGGGTGAGGATCAGTAGGGTGGGGGTGCTGTAACAGGTTGGAAAAGTGTGTGTTTTAAAACTGGCTGGTTCAAAGACGGCCTTTAACGATTGTTGTGTTCGTCACATTCCTCTGTTTTCTTTTTCTCATTCCGACTTGACATGCGGTGACATTGACAGTGTGACTTTTATCTGCTGCTGCTTTACATGTGTATTTCTTTGTCCCAAATTCTACCCACAATGCACCAGAAGGTAGAGAGCCCTCTAAGCTTGCAGAGCTTATCCTGGCATCTTTTTTTTTTTGCTCTTGGTTTTAAGTCTGGTTTGGCTGTTACGCTCTTGACCCCCCCCCCCCCACTCTTGGGGATCGGAGTCTTTCTGCTTGTTGTATTCTCAATCTGGAGAGGCAGAGACAAGAACAGAATGTGAAGTAACGATGTTTCAACTCGGCCCCTCAAACAGGACTTTCAGGTTCTCTTCCTAACTGAACACACAAAAAGTACAGGTGTCTCAGTGGCAGCCACTTCCAGAAAAATTTACTGGTGTTGAGAAAGATTTTTTTTGTGTGTAATTTGGACTATTTCTATTTTTTATTTGCATACTATTGAAATTAGAATAAATTATACCTTCACTATTACCTAATAAGTTATCAGCTAAAACTATAAAATAGCAGACACTATTTAAAACAAAAATATTGAAATAGTTAATTTTACTGGATGAAAAGTAGAACAAATAAACAGTGTCTGAGGGCTTCTAATATTATCCATGACCAACCAGTTTACTGCCACCTGCTAAGCTCTGCAGATTTGCTGTTCACACTGGACCTCTTAGATCAGGTTTCACTTTCTTAACTGGAATAATACGCACAGACAAAAGGGAAGTCTTGTATTTTTAGTCCAGTCCTAACATCTTCTTTGCTATCTTCTTGTTTTCCAGCTTGTGTCCGACATCAGCAAGCTTTGACCTTTATCTGACCCAGGTCTTCTCCCCTTGAGCCTTCCTTATGGTAAAGTCCCTGAGAGTAGAATAGGATTGGGGGCCTCCAGCCAGGTTTATAGTAAGCAGCTCTGAACAGGAGATTGTCTGGACTAATGTTCAGGAAGGGTTCCTGGATGTCAGCTGAATCTCGGCAAAAGGAAACACAAGAAGGATCGTAAGAATGAGTGAACATATGTAAATATTCTCAATATGTCTAGTTGGTGCAACCAACAAATCTGCTTCATAGTATTTTTTTTTGTCCCCTTCTTCAAAACTTTTTTACAAAAACGGGAGAACATGGGATAAATGAGGAGAATTTTCTTTTTCATTTATTTATTTTTTGTTACATATATTCATTTTTTTACTATCTTTAGCACATATGTTTCCCCCTGCTTTGTTCTTGAGGTAAGGGCTATATGGCAATGCTGCAGCCTCCACTGATAAAGAACCTATACTCTCTGCTGTCATTTTAGAATGAAAAGACACACTCATAACTGCCAACAACATTGTCCAGAGTTAAGGGGCCCAGTACTGCCGCATATCTCCAAATGTATTAGGATGTACCGCCTGTTCTTGCCAAAGCTTAAACTATTATCTGTTTGTGCAGGATGAACTGACACCAGTTTTTTAAAAGCTGGTACAAGTAAATCTCACCACGACTGACTGGCCTTTTTGTTTCTGTTGTAGCGTCAGCTATTATTGTGATAATGTTCCTTGGAGTTTATTCTTATCTTTAGTACACAGCCAAACGGACCTTCGATCCATGGACTAACGTGAAGAGCAAATATCTACGACACTGTTCTTTAGGGAAATATGAAATATGTAGGGTGGGTGATAAATACATTTTTTATTGATTCATTCAAATTTGTTGTTAAAGAAGATTAATTTTTGGAAAAAATCTGGATTTTTTTTCCACACCCTGGTCTCTTGGGCTTCTGTTGTTTGGAGTAAGGTGTGCCCGTCTGTCTGTCGCAATGCGCAGAGTAAGTCTTTTCTATAACATAAAACTAGTTTAGTTTTACGACTTCAGACTTGGAGCAACAAACCACATGCTACAAAATCAGTTTGAAAGCTGTTTCTACTAAAAGTGGAAGTTCGACAAATTTTCCAAAAGCTATGATCACAACGCCCTCTGCAACGCACGTTTAAGTGACCATTTCCAATGAAGTCTATGTAAACTCATGTTTCTGGCTTCTGCACTCAAAACTCTTGCGTTCGAGCAAATCTCGACAGTTAAGACAGTTTTCTCTGGCTGTACGTACAAAACGTGTGTCCATTGAACACCTGCTGAAAGTTAAATCTGGTTGGACTTTGACCAATCACGGACTTGGATTTGGTAATGCTGTATGGATAGTAGGGGTGTAACGATACCCTAAAATCTAATTTTGGTTCGATTCAGAGTTTCTTGGGGCTCGGTTCGATTCATTTTGGTTCGGTAAGGCTGTTTAACAAATCTGCCTGATATGAACTGCTATTTTATGAACTATTATTTTATTGTTATTTATTGTGTGTGTTTTGCTGCCGGACACCTAAATTTCTCCTTTGGGAGGAAAAACACTCCTATTGTGTATAAATTATTCATATGTACTGTAAACAAATTAATGTATTCAGATGTGTTCAGCACACATTTGACCCTAAGTAACTATTTCTAGTATTTTTCCAACTTCAATTCTGGTGCTTATCAGTGTTACTAAATGTTGTCTCTAAAACTGATCATAAAAAATAGAATAAACTATTTTACTTACATTTTTAACCACTTACTCCCATGTTATTTTTAAAAAACAAACATTGAAAAACGTGTTTGGTCTTACTTTTTGAGTCCATGTGTTGATCCTTCTCCACAAGAAGCTCTATGATCTGCTGGAAAAGTTTTCCTTATTTTCCTTTAGTTTATTTGAGTTCCTCCCTCGCAATGGAGACAGACGTTCTTAGTTTTTTCTACCAGTGTAGCTACAAAGCAGCTGTCAGCTCACGTCTGCCCCCTGCCTTTTCTGTGGGCGTACAGCAGCATTTTGACCAACGTCTCTGTTAAGATTGAGCCCTATAGTCAGACATGAGGCACAGCGCTCCAGAGCCTCACCATTTTCTTCCTCCACCAAATTTCACACTCGGCACGATGTAGTCAGAAATTTACCAGTTCTCCTGGCAACCTCCAAATCCAGACTCATACATCAGATTGCCAGATGGAAAAGTGCGATTAATCACTCCAGAGAAGGCGTCTCCACTGCTCTAGAATCCAGTGGCGGCGTGCTTTACACCACTGCATTAGGTTCTTTTCATTGCACTTGGTAAAATGTGTCTTGGGTGCAGCTGCTCGGCCATGGAAACTCATTCCATGAAGCTCTCTGCGCTCTGTACTTGGGCTAATCTGAAGGTCACATGAAATATGGAGGTCTGTAGCAATTGACTGTACAGAAAGTCTGCCCACGTCTTTGCACTTCAGCATTCGCTAACCCCTCTCCGTCAGTTTATTTGGTCTACCACTTGGCGGCTGAGTTGCTGTTGTTCCCAAATTCTTCCATATTGTTACGATAGAGCGGACAGTTAACTGTGGAATATTAAGTTATCCAGTTATTTCACAACTGGATTGGTTTGCACAAATTCACTAAGCTCCTGAGAGCGGCCCATTCTTTCACAAATGTTGGGAAAATAAGTCTGCATTGATTTTATACACCTGTGCCCAGCCAAGTGATTAGAGACACCTGATTCTGATCATTTGAAAGGGTGAGAGAACACTTTAGGTGATAAAGTGTAGCTTGTATGACTTTCAAGTCATTTTAGAGCAAGCATAACAGTATTTTCAGACCATAGTACTTGTTCTATGCTAGAGTCTTTAGTTGCACTCAGTGACCCTAGAGTGTCACTTTAGTTGATCTGTCACTGAGCATATGTGGTTGATACTCTTCCCACAAAAACAATGGCTTGCAGCGACGAAGGGGAGCCTAACTCCACAGTCATGTCAGAAAATGACATAAAATACACACAGCTGCAGCTAAAGACAGACATTGCTCAGCTTCCTGTTGTTCCTGTTGGGTTTATGTTTGCTAAAACACTTCTCTGCTGCTCTGAAACAGAGCAGAAAGGTCTGTGAAGTCATTTGAAGAGGGAAAAAAAACTTTCTCTTTGTTTTTTCAAGTGTTTTGTTATTTCAATCGATGCACAATTGAAGTTATGGATTTAAGGGGGTGATATATGATAATATTTATTATGGTTCTGTCTGAATTCTCTCCCTACTTGCTAACTACTAATAAACTATATAGTGCGGGACTATCTAGAAGACTGGATTTTTTTAAAGCAATTCGGACACCATGCTCACTACATTTTTTTTAAACAAAAACAATTTCCAGAAATAAAAGCCTAATAAGTATGAACATTTTACAAAGGCTATTTAGAGAATCCATTGAATTCTTAAGATGAAAACATAGATGATTTATAAAAAACATTTTTTCCCTTGAAAAATCATTTAAATGCAGTGCATTGTGGTCTATATAGGCTAATCCAGTGACCATTGATGCACACTCATTTTTCCTAGACTTCTGGGAAATTTCTAGAATGCTCGATTTTGATACTGTAGATTTAGAAATCCCTTAAAAATGATGAACGCACTATATAGTACACTAAGTAGTGAAGGGATTCGGTCACAACATATGTCAATTTTCAAATGTTTTATGCTATTCCACAGTTGTACCATTCACAGTGGTCTTTTTTTTTGCCGACACTTTAACTCCTGTCCTACATTTGTCAAGAGGTTAAAGCAGCTGGAAACGATCATGGTTTCTCCACTTTGAAATTTACAGCTTGGAGAAAGTACAAGGAGATTTTGAAATGGCGACAGCGTTTGGAAATGAGGAGAAAGGGGCAGCTTGGAGACAGGACTTGGCAGAGAGCTGGAAAAAAAGTTGCTCAAGGGTAGTGTAGTTGCTCTGTCTGCTGGTATTTCGGACATCTGGGAACGTTGAGGGTCAGAAGCACCACCAGCTCAGCTGTTGATACACACAGAGGTACCCAGCTTAGCTGTGGCTGTGCGGGGGGTCAGGTCAGACTTCTACATCAGCTGTGTCAACTCTGATAAATATTACTCTCTTACAGACAGAAACTGTACAGATCATAAGTGCTTGCTCATAACTTGGCCGTTCTGTTAAATCTCTGCTAACGAGATTATCAGATTCTGGGATGGTTATTCATCTGACACTTGTGCCCCAAAATGTCACAATTTAATCTGTTCTAAATTACCTTAAATTGAATATTTTGGGAAGTTTTCACAAAAAGGTGAGACTCTTATTCTAACTGGTAACTTGGATCAATGGACAGGAATTCTTAATAATGAAAACGTTTGATGTAAACAGTCATTAAAAAAATGTGTTTTGCTTTTACTCAACATCTAACATGACATCAGGCCAACTTTCCGCCATGTAATGATGTGCTATAAACAGCCAACAGCAGGGGCCAGATCTCAGCCGACCTCTGAGGTGACATTAGACCATCACATATCACATTCTGCTCTGGTCGTCTCCCAACTGGACAGTCCTCCAACGTGGGATCATTTTGAAACCCCTAGTTATTTTTTTTTTTAAATTGCAAACATTGGGAAGTCTATAAAGCTTTGAGCAACTGACTGATTATTTCTCAAGTAGACGGATGAAATTATCAGCTCATCTTGAGAAAGAAAACATCACAGTTGAAATGAACTAGCAACCTCTTTTGTCTTTTATTTCAAACTAGTGACCAACTTAAACTTATGGATTTTCTGAAGGGCAAAAACATCCCATTTGTCAATAAAAAAAATGTTTTTCTTGAAATCTAAAAACTTTAAAAAGTTTACCTGTCAGCCAAAGTGCTCCACAATTTAAAATCTAGATTTGAAGTCTTAAGAAAATGAATGAAAGTAACTTCTTCCTCCTTTGTGGTTAGTTTTTCTACCAGTCATGAAAGGGAAGGCATTTCTTGACTTTTCCTTTTACTGACTGCCAATATAAGCTGTAAAAAAATTGACTTTACTACGAAGTTGATTTGTTTACCTTGGAAAACTATCAAAGATCACATAGGGGTTTTTACATAGATTGCAAGATATATAGTTTATGACCCAAGCTGATAGGAAGGAGTTACAGCAGCTGATGAAACTTTTAGATGAATAGCCACCTTAACATTTCACATCTACAGACATACAAACACAATAGTTTGAAAGGATTTTTTTAATGAATTAATTTTTGCTGCCCTACATATCATCTTCTGTTAAATGTACACATGTACGTTTTTTCCTTCAAATTCATTGTTTTGCTTCTATAGCGCCTATCTTTTGAGATGTGTTTTTATTCTTTGAGCATAAATAGAGTGGACGGATGTACGTTCTTGTAAATGCTGTCACCCTAAACTAGGAAAAGGATTATTAATACTAGAGGATTTCTAAGCGGTCTTTTAACTCGTCCATTAGAAGGGCTAATATCAATCACATCACTTCCACTGGCTGTACTTTGCTCAGTCTCCATAGCGATGAGAGCACGCCTGCCAGCATATCAAACTAAACCGATAAGAGTCCGATTGAGTGTTTACACAACAGCAAGAGTACATTTGGAGCTCATCGTTTTAACTCTTCAAACATGAACATGCTGAGGGGACAGCCCAATCATATCGTATTGGCTTCCTATGACCACTCTTATGCCCACTGGAGGGTTCATCTCACAGGTCTGGAAGCCCTCAGACCACAAAAACCACAAGATAAACATTAACCTGTCGGCCATACATGCACACAAACATGAACTGACTCATTATTGAGACTCATAGAAGAGACTACACTTCATGTTGATGAAGCCAGAGTTACACACTTCAAGTCCTTGGATTAAAAAGGTAGGATAAAAGTGCTTTGCAGTGATGTTGTCCTGTCCTAATATAAATCAACATTCTTTGGGGGGGCTGTACATGTAGAAACGTTTTTTTGTCAAAGCAACAGTGGCTTTGTTCAAAGGTCTAGCAGAAGAAGCTCACGCAAAATCAGCTTTTGATAAGACATCCAATATGCCATTAGATTTCTCTCTTATTGGATTGTTGTCATAGAATTATTAGCTTTCTGCCTCATTGCTACAGAATTCTTTATACATGAATATATTTATTGTCTACAAAATGCAGTCAGAAATAGTATAACAGAATCTGTTTTTGTCGAATTTTACCTCGTTTTTCTTACTACTTCCAAAAAACCTAATTGTAAAGTTAATTATATGTCTCTTTTTTGAGTAATTATGTGATTAATTTGTTTTAATTTTCTTTTTAAAAAGTGTTTTCCGTCATTGAATAAACAGTAGTTGTCATAAGTAATTTTTGAATGAGTATTCTGAGCCCCCACAGTGCTGCTGAAATCGATTATTTAGTGTAATCCACATGTGTCAAACTCAACACCATGATATTTTATGTCACCCGCGAGAGCAGAAAAGTTTTACATTTTTTAAAATCAAAAATAAAAATTGGTGTGCATTTATTCATATCTGGGGGGAATTGGACTTTAAATTATTGATTGGGCAACTATACATTAGGACATAAACACTGTCGATGTAACCTGACAGAACCAAATTTATGATTTATGCTAGATTTATGCTAGAGTAACAAACAAACATATGTTTTCTATGCAACTGTAATTGTCACGTTAAAAAGTTATAATAAATAAATAAATGAGTAAGTTAACATTAAGGAGTAGTTACATTTATTTTTCATTACATTTGTTTACATGTATAAGTTATATCTGGCCCTTTGAGGACAAGCACTATGCTGATGTGGCCCTTGGTGAAAATGAGTTTGACACTGACTGCTGGTGTAATCGCTTAAGTTTTTCTCAGATGGCTGGAATGTAGCCCAAAAAGCCAACCACCCGTTTTTAGTGGTTGCATGGGGATTCATTATTGCTCTTGGTGACAAGTGCAACACAGACACAGGCAGTTTGTGTTACACCGGTAGAGACTGATTAAATATTAAATGTCCTTTAAGATATTCACATAGATGTATAACTGTCCATTTGACCTTCATAAACTTGTGCCAGTCCTAACAAGCCCAGTCCTACTTCTGGTGCCAAAGCATGATTTATTTTTGAAGGAATTTCCATGGCTTTTATATTGGATTGGTGGTTGGAAGTCTTTTTTTTTTTTTTTTTTTTTGCTTACACCCCTGTAACCACATTCTAACCAATGCGTTTGGTGCCCCCACTAAGCTTGGTTAGACTAGTACAAGAGGGGCCTTGACCAATGAGACAAAAGCTTGTTGTTACCATAGGAACAAGTGTTGTCCTCTTTCCCCTGCTTCGCTTGCTCTCTCACACATAGCAGACGACTAAAATGTAGCTGAACAGGCATTCCTCTTTATCCTCGTGTCTGTCTCTTTCTCAGAGCCAATCCACTAAACCTCTCCAGCTAATCAGCTCTGTTTGTTTACATTCTTATGTATGTTGATGGAAACATGAGGTTAGCTTGGTCCATCGCTGCATTGCTGCTTGTTGGAAAAAGTCGAGCGTTGGATATCTGACTTTTGTTTAATAATGAAATAGAAACTCATGCCATACTCACGAGGTGTTGACCAAAAGCTTCATTTAGATTCATAAAAATGCATCAATTTCTTGACTAAGATGTTTTGAGTGACCTTCACAACTACAGATTTGAGTTATTTTATCAATAGATTATTTGTAATTACTGGTGTTTGGCAGGAAATTTGCTCATTTCCTCCCTCTTAAAGCAGTATTATAATCATATCATACTGAGTGAAGTGAATATATGGAACTGGATGTCCTTTAAGGGAAACCCAGAGGGTCAGAGGGTGGAAGCTGCATACAGAAGAGGTTTACTCTGCTATAAATGCTAACACTGCCCCCATTCAGAACTCCAAGTCCATAGTAGAGGGAGATCCTCAAAGAGAGTGTCAGCTGACATAAGAGTTCTTTGAATTTGCTTTGATTCTTCATAAAAAATGAATTTAACTGTAGTGCGAGTGCTTTATTTTCCTCTCCACAACTCACTGAGTTTGTCACAGTTCTACACCCAAAACTATAAGGTATTGGTGAATATGGCTCAACTTTCCTTTTAAAGTTTTTTTTCCCTTTTGACTAAAGCAGAATATTAACTTTGAGATTATTTTATAGTAGGCCTGCACAATATACCGCAAATTTGTCGTTATCTCAATATCCAGCCCTGCAATATCCCTATCTGGTGGGTGGCCGTGGTGCAGCGGTAGGGCGGTCGACTCTTGATCGTAAGATTGCAGGTTCGATTCCCGCCATGTGTCGAAGTGTCCTTGGGCAAGACACTGAACCCTGCTTGCCTCTGGTGGGAGGTTGGCGCCAGTGTTCGGCAGCGGAGCCGCCGCCAGTGTGTGAATGTGTGTGTGAATGTGTGTGTGAATGTGTGTGTGCATGGGTGAATGGGACTGTGACTGTAAAGCGCTTTGGGCCTTCGTAAGATGGTAGAAAGCGCTAAATAAGTATACGCCATTTATCATTTACCATATCGCAAAAGACGGTGAAAATCGCAATAAATGGTAAACCTTAAATATGTTAAAACAATCTTATGGCAGCTTGAAGCATTTAACAAATCAAATAAATCCCTTTATGCATTTGACCAATCGGATGGACGCCTTCAAGTTGTTGACCAATTGGATGGAGGAATTTTATGTTAGATGTTTGTAACCTATGTCGACGAGGATCATTTGGAGTATAATTTTTAAACTGTTGCAATGAAATCGGATTGATGTTTTTGGTTATTTTGCTATTTGTTT
Organism: Oryzias curvinotus; assembly: GCA_023969325.1. NCBI lineage: Eukaryota > Metazoa > Chordata > Actinopteri > Beloniformes > Adrianichthyidae > Oryzias > Oryzias curvinotus. The sequence goes on from CM043711.1 coordinate 15,811,559, forward strand.
ATATACTGCAAATTATATCGTTATCGCAATATTAAGCTCTAATATCGCGTATCGCGATTTTTCCTCATATTGTGCAGCCCTATGTTATTGGCTGATGAATATGCATTTTTTTGCACTTTTATTTTTTAAAAAAGAGCAGAGTTGTTTTATTGTGTAATTAGTTTAATCTTAATATGCATTTTCACCTAATCAAATACAATTCCATGAAATGAATCATGCCAAGAGCTTGCCTAACCCAGTCAACATCCTCTGAGATTGGATTGTACCAACACAAATTAACCTTTTTATAACCTGTTACTGCAGCCATTGCATGTTGATAGTTGTGAGTGTTATGCTATGGACATACCTGGCATGTGATTCTGAATGTCGGTTTTTGAACGCGCTTTTAGCATTTGGTGTTCACACTGGACTGTCGCTACCCGATACTTGCGCATGTACGCACAGTTGGAAGAAGCTTGGAGCAAATTGTCAAAGTGGTGCAAATCTTGCTCCAGGCTTTTTCTTTCACAGCTCTATTCTGATATATGAAAGACTTGATGTCATATTATTCCCACCAAAGACAAACCACAATTAGTAATTTCTCCTCCATGACCACTTTTTAATGGTTGGCACTACCATGAATTAAAAAGGGATATCATCCAAATCTGAGTCCTCGGTTGTTCAACTGGTACAACTGGTTTAGCTTTCAATGCATGTTCAATAGCTGCGCACTACGTAGAGCACAAAAACTGACTTAAAAGCTTGCATAGCTACGCATGAAGCCAGAAACATGCATTTAGGTGCGTTTACGTAGACTTTCCATTGGAAGTTGTCGCTTGAACGTATATTGTCAAGGCTGGTGTGAACATAGCAGTAGTTTTCCAGGTTGCCTGGTTTGGGTAATTTTGACCCAAAAAGAGATTCCAGAATTTGCACATTTGCTAATTTTGACATTGTCTTTTCTCATCCAAAACAAATATCAATACAAATAGACATTTAAAAGCAAAGAACTAAGATGTTTAAACATATTCTTATCATCTGAAATAAAAACAGTTGAGTTCCTCCAAATGTTTCCTAACCTTTGAAGCTAAATAAAGAGTAAACTGTCTCTACATTCAAAAATCTGCTCAACTGAGATGCCATGGGTTTATTTTTTGACAGCCCACAGTCTTGCTCCTCTCCGAATGCGCCATATTCAACAGTGCAAGACAGGTTAAGGTTAAACTAAAAGCAGACATTAGTTAACTTGAGAGATGGTTAAGCGCAGGCGGCAGCTGCTGTCTTGGAGATATGCTAACATGCTCAGCAAACCATCACTCTCCTTCTCCTCCCCCATGTTTAATGTTCTTTACAGGGTCCTATAAAAGGGGCTTACAGAAGATTGACCCAGTTCATTGTGCACTTTGAATACTCGTATGGTAAAATATACAACCCACTTTTCCCACCCTTAAGCACTTAGTGAAGTATGGACCTCAAACTTCCCCCTCATGTTGCAGTTCAGAAGATTAGTATTGATCAATGACAAGCTAGCCCCTTTGTCACCTTGATTCAAACCAGAGCCATTCTTCCCAGCCATCTTAATCCAGTCCACTGACTTATATCCCCACATACTGATACGTCTGTGCATTATTCTGTCTGTGTTGTGTCAGAAGCTGCTCTTCCTCAGAAACATTTGCTTTAGTTAATGTAAGTTGATGCAATACTGCATCTGGATAGTTTGTTGGGTCAAAAGTAATGACAACGTTGAGGTAATTCTTTGTGTTTTTGACCCCTGGTTAATATCTGTTAAAGTGCTCATGCAATACAGAAGAGTATAATAAGACTTTGGCCATTTTCATGCTGACGTTATACAACTTTTAATCTTTTATACAATAAATTGTGATGCTAAAGCTTCTGTACTTAAGGTTCCTCACTTCTTTAGTTTTCTCCTAATGTCTCAGCTTGTCATCTAAAAAAAAATAGTGTCAGCCATCTGCTAGTTATTTGAGGTGTTGGAGACAAAGTACTGGGTACGTGTCATACCATCCTGTGTCTGGATCACAAACATCCTCATACAGCTCAGAGCAAGAGTTTTCTGTAGGATAGGCCGCCTTTCCTTAGGGCCTATTCACAGCATACCGTTTGTTCTGTGCCAGACTACATTTGACCCCAAAGTTCAGTTCATTTGAATACAGTTTTTGTTCCTAGTTCTTTCTTGGGCATAGAACCTTTTGTCTGCTTGCAGAGAAGTGCCAAAGGACCAATCGCTGGACTTGAAATCATTGGTGGTGCTGAACCTGTGAAGCCTATATATGACGCCAATGGTGTGGCTGACAAAAGGAGCAGACAGTGCTGAACTGGCGTTTGTAGTAACTGTACCCGGCCACGTTTGGAAAAGGAGTGCCAGAGTCTGTTTTCAGTATTGTGTGGTGCAGATGGTGTGCTGTATCCTTTTTATCATGTACAATGGTCCCTGGCTATGACATGGTTCACTTTTCATGGCCTCGCAGTTAACTCATTCTTTTTTGGTGCAATTTTGCTTCTTGTTTTATTGCATTGTGTTCTGCATCCTGATTGGCTGTAGACCATCAATCAATGTCCTTTGTGCTTTAAAAAGTGCTTAAACCAGAGAGAAAAGTGTCAAAAGGTTCATGTCTGTCTGAGAAATGTGTATAAAATGTGTAGTAAGAAATGTTAAAGTCTTAAACATGTAGAGTAATTGCAAAAAATAAAGTTGACCACTGTTGCAGATTTTGTCTATTGGGGGCTAATTTATAGAACTGAATTCCTGTAATAAACGCTGGACCATTGTACCCCAAAAGTTGGAGGTTTTAATCGATTATTCCAAATGACCTGTTTTTTCCCTTCACTTCTTTTTTCATGTTTTTGGTTTCTAGTCTGATGTGTGACAGCGCCACCAGCTTGCTCCTCCGCCACGATGGTCGACATGGAGAGCCACTACCACCCTCCATCCCCTTTGGAGGACTCGGTGCTAGAAAGCTCCTTGTGCACGGACGATGATCTCATGGGCAGCATGGATGAGCTCCAGGATATCTCCCAGTCCATCGACGACGATGCCCTGAGCTCCTTTGACGTCCCAGAGTACCAGTCATCCAGCAATGGTTCAGAAGGTTCCACTGTCATAGGTAAAGCATACACATCAACAAACACAGGGTTTGTGAGTTTGAAGTTTCCATAGCAGCTTTGTGTTATCTGCCAGTCAATGTTGTTGCTTCTAGAGACTAGAGTCCCTTAATCCTGATTTCTGCACCATAGTGATCCTTTTTTTTTTACAAGTATAGTTAATGAATGAATTTTCTATTATTTCTGTCTTCTTTTCATTTCTTTTAGCTAGAAGTTGGTTTTCATGTTATTGTAAAAATGTTAAAATTAAACATGTTTTTTCCTGTTTTTTATGATTGCAACCTGCATTTTGAAGCACTTTGTGAGTAGTTTTTTTTGTTAGAAGTGTAATACAAACTCACTTTGTATTCTTGCTTGCACCTACTGGACTTCTCTTCTCGTCTCAGTCTCCCTACCCCCTATCCTTTGAAGAATTCCCACATTCCAAAGTCACCACGCCACGCATGTCCTCGGGGGGGAAACATCCGCTTTCTGTCGTTTCCCCCCTCAAAGACACTCCTGGTCAATGTTGTGCTTTGACACAATTATGCAACACGGGGAAGAAGCTGTCAACGGCTGTGAAATAATCATTAAACAGAATAACAGAAGATGTGAGTGGGAGGGGCAGGAGCACTTGGTGATGTCATGGAAGAGTCTCAGACAGAGAATGCTGGGGGGGTGTTATGGGTTTAAGGCAATACAGAGATTGGAGAAGAAGCAAAACTGGCGTGCTCGTCCTGGCTCTGTTGAAACATGTGTGTCTGTGAGGCGGAAACACAGCTCGCTTGCCAAACGCCGCTTATCCTGGTCCTGGCATCTTTCCCCTAAACTCATGGGGCCTGACGTTGTGCCTCTGTTCTGAACTGCTTCTTCGGTGCTTTTTGTGGACCAGGCGCATTCTATCAACGCCCCCCCCATCACACAAGCTGGAAATAGAAAACTGTTGGCATCATATGTGTAAATCCTGTGACTCGTCATACTCGAGGATGATCGGTACTACAACTGCATAACCCTGCGACGGGTGGAAAAATAAACACGGCAGCGTGACTGTGTGACTTTGATGAAGCAGAGAGAACATATCTTACTAGTCACCTGTGGTTTAAGGTTGAAATCATTTATTTCACAAACAAAGATCCTTTCATAAGTACATTTGTGCAGAATGAGTTCATAGCTGAATATGGATCATTACAACGGGCCTTAGGCAAATATATTCTAACACACTTAAAGGCCTGAGGGTGGGGGAGAATGCTGTTGAAAAAAAATAAGTTGGAAATGTAAGAGTGCAGGAATAGAAAGCGAAAAATGTTGCTTCTGCAAAATGTGTTAAGTTCCTTTTAGTTCATCTTATGAGTTTAGGTTAAAGTTTCTATATACATTTGATGTTGTTTAAAGTCAGAATGCCAATTCAATTAGCAAATCATTTCAGTTTGTAAATCATTTCAGTTTGCTTTATCTTTAATGCTAAATGCTTTATTTCTATTCATTAGATTGCTTTATGTGCAGGTATTTTCTTTTTGTGCATTGTTATGACCGAGTTGTTATTTCTTTGGATATAAAAAAGTCATTTGAAGTCATTTTAATTTTTTTCAAAATTTTGATCAAATTTGCAAATGTTGAATCAAGTGAAATAGTCCAGAAATCAAAGCACAGTCTAAATCAGATACCAAAGATACTTTCACACGAAAAGAGTTTAATCGATCCCTCAAAATTGAACTGATCCACATGGAAAGGTCAAACCAGGTCATGTCAAGAAACAATATAAAGAGGAGCAATTTGTAAAGTTCCACTAAAAGAAGATCTAATGAAGATCAAATCAGATCTTTTTGAACAACTAATTACTGACTTCATTGTTTTGACAGACAGGAAAAACTGGAATCGCTTGTTAACCTACTGGGATATAGGAGTGTTGCTCCCACTGACCCACTGCATGTGTTCTTTAGATGCCCTGACACCAGTGTCCAGCCCATCATCTGTGGTTTATGGCTTGGCATCGAGCCAGGAGGAGTTCTCATCTTCCTCCTCCTCCCTCACTCTTGAGTGTCGGGTGTGTGCTGACCGCGCATCAGGCTACCACTATGGAGTTCATGCCTGCGAGGGCTGCAAGGTGAGGCACAGACCGCTCAGCTGAAGCATGCAGGGAAGCGGTGCAGCCTTTATGCAAGCTCCGCCTCCACCGATCACATCTGTGGATTCTATTTGTCTGCTTTCTTTCCTTTTGTCAACCGGAAAACAAATCAAAGAAACCTATTGTTACAGTTTAGCCAACACACATATTTGATAGATTTACAACTGTTCAGTCGTGTAGGACGGAACTTAGACCTGTCTGACCTAAACCAGAAGAAGAATCTGACTTGAGTTTAAATCGGAAGCTTCACTTGGGAGTTGGACGCTTGACCATAAACCTGATGCTCCAGATGCGCGTGGGAGGAGCTACTGTAACGTTTTTAGCCACATCGCCACATGGAAGCATTGACTCTATATCTCCTTTACAACACATGGAAGACGGATGATGTTGAGCGATCAGGTTTATTTATTTTGAAGGGCTCCAGCGTGATCATGTCTCAATGTCATGAGATTCTCCAAATACGGTGAGCTTCACCATCTACTGCAGGAACTGCGTCTGAATGATGGATGGTTTCAGCGGTACTTGGACTTCATGTCCCACATTAGTCAGAGAGGAAAAATGAAAAAGTTGAGTAAAATTAGAGAAACTTTTTTTTTTAATTATTGTATAGACAAAAATAAGAAAAATAACCTGAAGGTCAGGAAGAGAACAATCAAATTCTCCTCCATGTTGGTTTGGACTCCACCCACTGATTACGTCAACACGTCACGGGCCAAAGCTGAGTTCCAGATTGGTTGAATTCTTGAGTTGATCTCTGGACCACCTGCTGACAGCCCGACGCTCACGCTGTACATGGACTTAACATTGAAACTGGACTCCCCTGTCATGCAAGTCACCTTTGATGTAAACAAAGGTTAAGGAGTTTCAAAGGACATAGAATAGTGCTCTCACAAGTACATATGAATAAAGTAAAGCAGATTTGTTTTGTTCTTTATTTTTTATGTTTAGTTGAATTTATATGAATAGCTAGCTTTTTAATGATGCAAAATTATTTAATAATGGAATAGACCCTGAAATCCAGACAGCTTCTTTACCGTCACCATCTTACAAAAGTATATAAGACATCACCACTGTGTAGAAATTGACTATAGTTTATTATTGTTGACAGACTATATCTGAATTCCAGTAGAAATCTTTAGTAACAAGTGTAATTTTATTATTTTATGTTTTTTTCAGTATATAAATATATTTTTTGTTTAAGTTAGTAATAGTTAGAGCTACCAGTATTTGTCATCATGTGACATATTACCTAATGTTGTCATAGAAAAATGTAATGACTGACGATTTTTGAAAATGTTTAACTTTTCAAGATGGTGGTGTTACGGTAAATTATTTCTAGATCTAGGGGCTTTTTGCTTTTCTTTTGCAGCCATATTCCTACAGCGCTAATTTTGAGCTGCTTACATAACTGATAATAATCATAAAATTGAGCCTCTGAACCACAATCTTTTTTATCCATACTTTATCAGCATAACCAGCTCAAGGTATTAGAAGTTGTTATTATTTTATGCAGTTAGTGGAGCTAAGCATGACTGTTTCTTAATAAACAAGAGTTTAAAATAATGTTGCAGTCTGGTGCATAAACACCTACTGGCTTGAGGTTTTTTTTTCCATGTCAGTGTTTGAGCTTTAGGTCAAATGATCAGCTTTGTTTATGTAACATCAGTGTTGCATCACTGATGGCAGCAGGATGAATAGGACTCCTGTAATGTTGCTCTGCTCATAAGTCATGACGGTGGACTCTCAATGGTGGCCCGAAGCCCACTTGGGTAAAGGGGAATAGCCAGTCACCTTGCCCTTGCTTCTGCGGCTGTGTGTGGACTCATGTCTGGCAGCAGGTTACCAGGTTAGAGGTCAATACTTCAATTGATGCATCTGCTTCATTTTTACAGCACTTTTCATGCAAACATTTACATCACAAAGGGCTTGACGTCCCACAATAAAACAGACAATTAGAAAAACAAAATGTAATTTTAAAAAAGGACGTCTATTTCTCATTAGTATCCCTACTGAGCAAGAAAATACTGGATATATAGAGTAAACAAAATTAGAATCGAGTCAAAATTTTAAAATAAAATAAATAAAAAAAATAATACATTGTTTATGTTAATAAAGGGTTAATTTAGTAAAATAGCCCTACCCGCCAATTTTAACTGCACCTTAGACATTTAGGGCCCCTTGGTGGGGAGGGTGATTGGACATCACTGTGAGTAATCAGATGTCCCCTCAGTGTCCTACCTGCCAATTTTAACTGCACCCCCATAGTACACACACCCTTTACCCCTCAAAATATACACTCCAACACAAACACACATACATGCATACACACCCTCACAAGCACACATACATGCATTTCATCTGTCCCCTACACCATCCCTGGAGGGGGGTCACAGGCCCTCGGCGACGGCAGCCGTGTCCCTTGGGTGCTGGCTTCTTGCTGGCCTGGCAGCCCTCTCTCCACGCAGGGAGAGCGATCCCTGTGCTCTCTAGCAAGACCAAGAGCCGGGGATCACACCTGAGCCAGGGGGGTGCGTGTCCCTGTGGTGTGGGTTCTGGTCCTTGCCCCTGAGCGCTGGGCTTCGCCAAATTTCCAACTATGGGCGAGCCTGGTTGGGCCATGTTTACAAAACTCCATGTGGACCCCCTCCTTCCCTGGGTGTCTTCCTCCTGGGTGGGGATGGCTGGCCCCTGCCTTGCTCTCTCCTGGACCAACCGTGGGCCGGGTGGGTGGCTGCCTGGAGCGTGGGGCGGGTCTCTCTTGGGGGGGCTGGCTAATACCTGGGGTTGGGGTGGGGGGATGCCCATAACTCTTGGGTGGTGGTTGGGTGCTCGTCTGGGGCTGTGGGCATTCTTCTGGGGTGGGGCCCCGCGTTGGGCCCTCCCGGCGCGGCGGGGGGGTTGCTCTCCTGCTTGGGCTGGAGCTTGCACTCTCTTTGCACTCTCTTTCCCCCTATGCCTCCCTGCTCTCTGGCTTAGGGGGCCCTGCTGGCCCTGGCCTGGGTGGCGGATGTGATCACCTGGGGGGCGGTTGTAGAGCTGTGACGGTGTTGGATTTTTGATCACCGCGGTGATGAACCACCAGCCCCCCCCCCCCCCCCCCAAAAAAAACGACAAAAAAAAAAACAACACAAAATCCCCCGGCGGCCGCATCAGAAATAAATACAATTACAACAAATAACAGTAACAACTAACTGCTACTTATCTAACTAATGAACTAACTATGTAGGTGTTGTAGATTGACTGTGTGAGCGCGCTGTGTCGTGTGTAGAACTAGGAGGAGGAGCGCACACACGTGTGTTGGGGGTGCGTGTTGATCCTTCTGCAGCGGACAGCTCTCTAGCTGCATGCGAGGCAACATGTAGTGATTTTCATCGCACTTTAACAGCGCGCGTTCATGTTTGGTGTTACAGAGTGACTGAGAACAGTAATACCCCCCCCCCCCCCCAACACAAAATCCTCCGGCGGGCGGCCTTGTCGCGCGCACTTAAGAACGCACGCAGCTTGTAATGGAAATGAATGCAATGGAAATTAATAGTTAGAACACAGTTAATTTGTCGTATTTCCTCGTGAGACGGAAACTTCTGTTGTAGAATGAGGATGTGAATGTGCTTCTGAAAGCGCGCTCCTGTGTGTGAGAGTAAAAGGAGCCACATGCAGCGCAAAAGCAGACAGCGAGAGCGCGCGCCTAAAAGAGAGAGTGACAGGCGCGGTGGGAGAGAAGGAGAGAATATTCTGATAGAAAGAAGGAAAGTCTGAACACAGGAGGACTAGCAGAAAAAGTAAATTATCAGCAAAGATGAATGTGTTTAATATGTTTATTATAGTTCTAATCACGGACCATATGCTGAACTAAAAAAAAAAAAAAGAAAAAAAAAAGTGCGGTGATGCGGTTATCGTCACAGCCCTAGGCGGTTGTTCTCTGCCTGCTACCGTTGGGGGGTTCTGGCTGCCGCTGCGGGGTTTTGGTGTGGGGTGGCTGGGCACTCTCCCTCCTTCTTTTCACATTCCATCATCCATTTTAGAGGAACATAAACACTCACTTGAGCACAGGTGTTAGCTCACCTTCGTACTAATATTTTGCGTGATGGAATTAAATATTTCACACTAGTTGGTTTGAAGACATAAGTATGCGTGTGTGAACACTATTTGTATTGTGTACATGTTGACATGTGAACAGTTTTTAGAGCCAACAGGTATGTTTATAACATCTGAGTGTGTGTGTGGACAGGCCCCGCCCCTTTCGAGATTTGTATTACATCTGAACCTCACTGTAATGATTATAACCATCCATCAACTTGTTGCTTTATGCTGCTTCATGGTTTCACCCCCCCCCCCCCCCCCGCCCATCTCCTCCTACCCCTCCCACCCCCCTCTCTAACATCCCTCTCTCTTCTTCATTAACATTAAAATAAAATATGTCTAACACAAGAGGCCTTCAGCTCTCATCTGTCTGCCCAGCTGTTGGACAGGACATGTTAAAAAATAATAATTTAGTAAAATAGGTAACAATTCAGTTTAAAAAATGAAAAGGAACTCAAACTAGACTGAACAATTGCACAAAATTGAAGTAGCTATACTATTACCTAACAGGTACCCTCTGTCACCATTTGTTATGTGACTGTCTGTGTATCTTTTCTGTTATTATATTCCAAATAGGCATCAAAAGTTACTTTTTTTTGTTGCTAATATCTGTTTTTCAGTTGATCTGAGAGCTGAAATTTGACAATTGACCAAGAAAATGTATATACAGTCAAGAAACAAAAAGTATTTGTCAGTAACCAATTCAGCAAGTTGTCCCACTTAAAAAGAAGAGAAGTATGCACTACTGTGAGAGATGGAATATAAAAAAAGAATTCTGAAAAATTTTTTATTTAAAAATAAATGGTGCAGAAAATAAGTATTTTGTAAGCATTCTGTCCCTCACAGACTTGTTGCGTCTTCTTTAACCCTTCAACACCGGAGCAATCTTTCAACTACCATAACTTTTTAACTATTTTGCAATCAATGTAAATCAGCGGATTCTGTCTGATAAAAAGTGGCTTTGTGCCATTATGTAACAATTTACATTAGTAAAGTGCTGCAAAAGCCGCTTTTCTCGACGCCAGAATCAGCTGATTTACATTGATCGCGTCCGTAAACGGTAAAAGATTTACAGTACGTGTTATTTCGATGTCTCTGGCGACATCTCTGTGTTAAAGAATCAAGAAGCTCTTTTATCCTTCCTGTACTAATGTCACCTGTTTGAACTGGTTATCTGTAAAACAAGACCAAAGAGCTGTCAAAGGAGACCAGGAACAATGCCGTTTGTAGTGTATCTATTACAAACATTACAGGTCTCTCTCATCTTCTTCTAGAACGGCTTACTTCCAAATACTTATCCCCCACTATATAGGATTTTTAGGAATTTATTAACTATTTTCTGATGCCAAAAAAAAAGCTATTTGACCAAAGCAAAAGTATGTTATTTGCTCAATCTGTTCCTCACAAGTATCTTTTTTTTCAAGGCTTTAGGAGAGCGGACAAACAAATGTAGAAACAGTGTTTTAGAGTGGTTTTCATCATTGTACTACAAATGTGTACAGTTTCATTTGTTCATTTTTTGTGCCTCAGGGTGTTTGAGCCTCTAAAGGAACAGTTCAATCTGATCTGGCACATACTTGAGTGGTCATGACAGTGATAGTGTTTCTGCTCCGCTCCTCCAGGGTTTCTTTAGGCGGACCATCCGCCTGAAGCTAGAATATGACAAGTGTGAGCGTCGCTGCAAGATCCAAAAAAAGAACCGCAACAAGTGCCAATACTGCCGCTTCCAAAAGTGCCTGGCAGTGGGCATGTCCCACAATGGTGAGTTCAGCAGCGTTTAGAGTCATTCTGATCATCCACGGTAAGCACGTCTTCAGAGCACTCTGAACCCTCGGCACGCCAGAGGTTTGCTGTTGCTGTAGTGGCCTTAAAAGAACAGTTTAGTGTGGCCGTTGGCCTTGAAGCCACTGCTTACCAAACATCGCAAACATGAATAGATCCAACCTCTCTCAGGTACAGGTTCTCTACAAAACATCAGCAATACATTCTGTTCCTTTTTTAAAATCCCAAATCAAGGATAAACTGTATTAATTCAGTGTTTGACAGCAGACATTTAGTTTTGAACAGGGAAATCGGATTACACAGAGAGAATATCCATAGATGAAGGTTAAGTTTAACCCGTTAACACCAGAGCTTTAGCTCCAGTGTTTACCTTCTTTTAACTATTATAATTCTTGAACCATTTACGATGTGCTTTAGTAAATTAGCTGTTGCGGAGAAAAGCGGCTTTGATGTGCAACACTTCACTAACAAGGCGTTGCACTATGGTGCAAAGCACATCCCACAATAATGAGCTCATTCACATTGATCGTGTAAACGGTCAAAGAGCAACAATATATCAAAGAACGTGTGTTTGCAGGTGTTGCTGGCGACATCTCTGTTGGGAAAGAGTTAAAGCCTGAGACGGTGTAAACATCTCCATCCTTCAATGTGACTTCCTGTCGGTGCTTGTTCCATGATTAGGATCAAAAGTTAATGGCATTCTGACCTTTTTTTTGTTTCTCTTTACAACCTCAGTGTGACACCAATAGAACTGAACACCTAAACTTCACCTGTTTTGTTCATGTATCAAATGTACTAATTAATTCTAAAAGTCCAAAGACTTTTTGTCTCCATTGTTTTATGGAAATAAAAGCTCTTTAAAATGTTTAAGGACACATGATAGAAAAAATGGTGCCATGTTAACTTTTATTTTATTTTCCTTTTCTGTTAATTTAAGACGTTTTCTCAGTTTTTCCGGTTAGGCCTGTTGGGATTAGCAATGACCCCCACCCCAACCCCCGAGTGTCATGTTTCCAGAACCTTATTATGGGTTCCCATTTCCTTGCTTGTTACCGATTGTAATACAGAAGTGATGAAGCATGAAATTCTGTTAAATGTCTTCACCTTGTAACACAAACGGCTCTGAGACCCAGATTGAGTTCAGAGTCCCGATTCTCTCAGCTAAGGCGTTGGGAGGAATGCGGGCGGGACTGTGTTACTTAAAAGGTCAAGGGGGTCAAACTTTTAGACCATAAACTTTACTTTATCTAGATCAGGGCTCTGCAACCTTTAATGCTAAAAGAGCCGTCTGGGTCAGTTTCTTACTGACCAAAACCCAGCAGCCCAGAAGAATACACTTTATTTATGATTTTGTGACCATTAGGCCATTTATATATTTAATGTAGCTTTTAAAAATGTAAATTAATTTAATAGTAACTATGCTATATGTTTCTTTATATAACAGTTTATTTTACCTTGACAGCAGCACGTACAAATTCCTTTCAAAATAAAATATATCTTATATCAAATACGATCATCCTGCTGCAGCAGATTTACTTGAATCAAAATTGCAAGAAAGTCAAAATTATGTTTTCTATCATTATGACTATGAGGCGCCTTTGTTATCAAATCTAAACATGAGATTATTAATAAAATAAACCAATGTAAAAATATTTGTATATGTAAATGCAATTATATACTATAAGGACTCTACCTCTGAACTTTAACTAGGTACTGTTGTGCAGCCATCATTTTGCTTAGTTATCTGAGGTGTTAAAAATCTAAACTTGATGCACTAAAACTACAAATATTTGTTCAATTATATATAATTTTTCCTTGAAGCTAAAGAGCCACAATAGAGGGATAAGAGAGCTGCATGTGGCTCCGCACTGTAAGGTTGCAAACCCCTGCTTTAGTTAAATGAGTTCTTGAAACGCCTCCTTCCTGCTCATTAATCCTTCATATTATAGAAAGTGAGACCTCAAAGCACACAGAGGCATATTTGAAGCTGATTAATCTGATGAAGCCTAAGTCACTGTTGAACCACAAAGGAGCTGAACTTTTGTGGATTTGTCTCAGTATTGATGAGATTTTAGTTTCCTTCTCAGTTTTTCTTTTGCAGGTTTAATTTTATTAAATCAATTAAACCTTTCAAGCTCCACAAACTATAAAATAACTTTAAGAGGAAAAAATTGATCCACTAGACACAATAAATGTAGGCAGATAATGGAAACTTCCTCACTCTTTTCACAAACTAGGAATTAGTTGTTTTTTTTTTACTTTTAACTGTGTATTAGCCAAAAAAAAAAACCTTTTCTATAAATTGATGGTAGTGTAACCTTTTTCTTTGTCTATTGTTCATCACGTCTCAGCCATTTCAAAGCGCAGCGTCTAAAGCAGATTGTTCAACAGACTGTTTTCCACTCACATTTGTCTTGTGTATTTGCTCCTTTACACTCTTATCTCCCCACTCCTTAGGAAGTGGACTTATGCTGAGCTTAGCATCGGTCACTTGTAGACGTCTTAATTAGACTTGGCTCTTGCCCAGGCATTTTTTAATGATCTCTATCCAATTTGTGAACAGGAATCTAATGAGCTACCATGCTGTTGTTTCACTACCACTCAGTCTGCTCTGGTTTCGATATTTTTTTTTGAGTTTTATGATACCATAAAGGTAAAGTGCAGTTGGATGTTGTGAATGTCTGTGTGTGTGTGTGTGTGTGTGTGTGTATGCACCAGCTTATGCCTATTAAATCCATTAAGATCTTAGGCACCCTTTTAAACATGAGCATAGGCGGACTCATATGTTGCATTAGGTCTTAAAGGGTTAGACTAGTGAAGTAGGGTCAAAGACAGGTTAGCCTAATCGTGATCATCAGTAAATAGGATCAGCTCATCAGAGAAAATAGCTCCTTCTCCTGTAAAAAAAAAAACAGCTTCTATTTGTTGTTTTTCCGGGTCAAAATCCTGTTTTTATTAATAATTTCCTGAAACCTAAAAAAAAGAGTCCGAAGTTTTTGTATTGGAACTGTCTTCCAGGTATTGAGAGCCGTCTAATAAATTGTAAGAGTTGTCCTGTACATATAGAAGTTTCTCCAATTTTCTCTTTTTTTGTTGTTAGACACTGTCAATCCAATTTAAAGCTATAGGTTGACAGATTTGAGAGCTTTTCCTTCGACCCTCTGTATCCATAAAACAGCTCTTTATAGGTAATCATGCGATCTGCCTATCAATGAACCTGAGTTGTGCTGTAATGTTCTTCCAGCTGAACGTTTTTTAAATTACTTTCCTTTTGTCTATTTGTCGTCCTGTGTCGAATATTGTGAGAGGATAAAAGAGTTAAATTTGTTCTGTTGATTGTGTTTTGTTGTGGAGGAAATGCTGTCTTTTATGATTTTAAAGTCTCTGTTTCTATTTGAATTTATAAAAACATCCCAGTCTTTCCAGAACTGGTGCTGTAGCATACATTGACACCTTTTGACCACATGAAAATGAAATCACCCTCTTTAGTGTCTTTACTGCTTTGAATGAGACTAAAGTTAGAATAAACTCAAGAAATTTAAGCTAAACTTAAAGAAATAAATAGCAACCAAAAAAAAAAAAGAGAGAAAAAAGTCATCAAAAAAGATCACTGGATGTTAGGGAATATTTCTGAAATAAAAAGACTTTATTCTTAGAAAACATGCAAGTAAAGTTTGAGATGTTCACTAGTGGACTCAAACAATTGTAGGAGGAGCAAAGCGCATTAAAACCAATGACTGTAAAAGTTATGGACAGCTCAACCCCTCCCTTCTCGTGTTCCCAAATAGGATGTACCATTGCTTCCTGATATGGACACAATGGTACATCCTATTTCAACATGGTGGTCCAAGTGGCTCTTAGTCATCGTATTTATGTCACCATTGCCATAAATACGATGACTCAGAGCGACTCGGACCAATCACCGTCAACTAGTTTCAACATGGCAGCCTCCGTATCAGGAAGCAATGGTGAGGGACTTTGCCTCATTTTCTATGGGTCACGTCACACCCCAGTTCATCCATTACAGTCAATAATTAAAACCTGTGATTATAGCATATGTGAAACATGGTGGTAGTATCATGGTTTGGGTCTGTTGTTTTTGGAACAATATATATTTTTATATTTATATTTTTTGCATAAAAATTCTAAAACTCCCAAACTTTCATGCACTACTTTAATCATCCGTCCATCTTTAGAACTCGCTGAATTCCTTTCAAAGGGCTGCTGGAATCAACCCAGCTACATTTGAAGGCAGTAAACTCCCTGAACAGAATAGCCATACTGGTGCATTGCGACACTACGTTATACTTGCGCTTAATATTTGTTTTGTTGGAGGACAGTCGCCAATAAAATCAGAGTGTTTCTCTATTTAAAATTCGATTTCAAGTATGTTTATTATGATTGATGTTTCTGATGATTGATCCGTTACACTGCATGTGTTGTGCTTAGAGAATAATCTTCCTGTTTTCAGTTTTTTGCCTCCCACAAACTTCTCTGTCCTCTCTCCACAGCCATTCGATTCGGCAGGATGCCTCAGTCGGAGAAGCTGAAGCTGAAGGCGGAGATGGTGGTAGGCGAACGAGAGGTGGAGGATCCCCAGCTGGCTGATCAGAAAAGCCTGGCCAAGCAGATTTATGACGCCTACCTCAAGAACTTCAACATGAACAAGGCCAAGGCTCGGACCATTCTCACGGGCAAGACCAGCACCCCTGTATGTTGATTAAAAGTAGTGGGTTGGTGAGTGAAATTGGTTTTGTGTGTGGGACTATAGGTGTTGCCTCAAAGGTCATGTTCATGTTGTGTTGCGAATTAGAATTTGGAAAGTCTCCTTCTGAAATGTCTGAGCGTTTGGTAATGATCTGCACCACCGGGAATTTTCAACAGGCAACAAGAGGACTTACTTCATCAGCAGAGAAGAGCTGGATGACGACAAGTCTGCTGGCTCGAAGAGTTGGTGGAAGCTCTAATACCAACATTTTTTTCTCTAGTTTCTCATTTTCTCTTTGCTCTCCAACTCTGGATGATTGAAGAAAACGTCAAAGGTTTTCTATTTTTATTTCAATAAAACAGCAAAACAAGATCAGGCTCAGGGAAGACAGGATTTATGGTCCAGATGTGCCATAATCTGCATCCGCAAATGACTGCAAAACCTATAAAGCACCCAATTTGAACTGTACTTGTTTGATCCACTTTCACTTCAAGAACTTGTTCATAATGTCCACGGTATGCTTGGTGACAAACTTTTCAAAGTTCTATCAAAAAGGTTGCTTTTGATCAAATCATCTCTCTGCAGCTCAGCATTCTTCAGTTTGTCCAGTAGACATCTTTTTAGCATGTCCTTTGGTGTCTTTGTCATACTTTCTGTGGGAAATTTAGGTTTCTACAGGCCTTGATGCTTCCTTTAAAACATTTTGAAAATGTAAAGTAAAATTACAAATGGACTGGATTCTCCTTGTTTAGCATAATTTGAAAGTCGTTGACTTTTCCTCCAGTTCTGCCTTTTAAGTACTAACTACTCAATGCTGACACAAACATTGGCAGAGCTGGAAGTGTTTATTTGAAATCTGTTTCCAGAAAAATAATGTTTGAGCTTAAAGCCTGCGTCAGCTGCATTTGTTTAAATTTGCATGTATATTTTTTAATGAATGAATATCAATGCTTTCATATGTTTGATAATGCTTTTGTTCAGGGTGGGTGCTGATCCTTAAAAAGTATTTATTTTACTGAACTAAAAAGCATCAAATTGTCTTAAATTCTGGTGAAATCAGTCTTATGTGTTTTTTTATTGTCACAAAAACCCTTTTTTCCAGGATGCTTTGTGTCAGAAGGTCGTGAACTGGTCGTGGATCGTTCAACCTCAGTTAGCTATTTAGCTCATGCTCATCGGTGCAGGAAAATGGGAATTTATGGAGAAACGGCTTGAATTGCTTGTGATGGTTAAAACCAGTTTGTGGAAACCCTTATGAAGCTGACTGCACGGTTTGCTGAAGGCACAATGGGGGTGAAGGCGGTTAAATCGCATGTGTAGAGCAAGAATCAGCAGACTCTGGCTGTTTGGTTCATTTTCTTTGTACACACCACCTTAAATTAGATTTTAGTTTCTTAAAATGTCTTCAAAATCCTTAAATTTCACTTCTGTAAATCAGTACAGCATCCTGGCGTTGCTGCCAGGGGCGGAGCTAGGGGTGGGGGGGGCAGCAAAAAGCTTTCCCTTCCATCTTCTGGAGTCGATATCAGTATAATTATTGATTAAAAACTAGAAATCATCAATCCAAGCTTCTTTAAGCATCCCAAATACTTAAAGCAGCAATAAATCCATAAAACTGTTTAAAATTTGAATGCCACTTTATGTCCTCGTTTGCCACCCTTCCAAAGTCTTCCGGGGACAGGACTTGTGGGGCGTCACGTCCCGCTGTCTGTTTCCACTTTCTCTGCCGCTCAGACGGAGGCAAAAAACAAAAGAGGGCAGGTCGTGCGCTGACGTAGAGGTTCAGAATTAAGCGGGCGGGCGTCACGTTCCTCATACTTTCCCTTGTTCCCCCGGCCTCCTCTTACAGCAGCCTTCATCACCCCGAACATGAAGCGCTGCAGCAGCTGGGGCTCCTCTGATGTTGTGATCCGTCCTCTGTGGGGACTTGAACGAGAGCTGCTCCAGATTGTTTAGTGTGTTTTACTGCAGCTGCATGTTTACAGTGCTTTTGCTCATTAGTGCACTGCAAAAAGTAAAAAGATCCAAGTTTCAAGAAAAATTGTCTTATTTTCTGTTCTGCAAAAAAAAAGCATTAAGAAAACATTTTAGTGACTGGAATGTTTGTCTTAAAATAAGGAATCTTAGTAAAAGTTTTTTTTTTACTCCATTGGCAGTTTTCTTTTTGCTTATTTCATTAAAAATATTTCAATTTTAAGAATTTTGGACTTTTTCCTGTTTTTCTGGTGTGGTTCATCATGTTTTCCAAAATTCTGATATTAATGATGGTTCATTGTTTTTCCAAACATGCTGCTGTCAAAATGTTTGATGTCAATTCGCAGTTTCGGCGCATTGTTTTGGCTCATGAAGCGGCGTTTTCTCTCTGCTCGCAGCCTTTCGTCATTCACGACATGGAAACGCTTCAGCGGGCAGAGCAGACGCTGGTGGCCAAGATGGTCGGCTCTACCGGCACGCTGAAGGACCGCGAGGCCGAAGTCCGCATTTTCCACTGCTGCCAGTGCACGTCGGTGGAGACCGTCACGGAGCTCACCGAGTTCGCCAAATCCGTGCCGGGCTTTGCCGCCCTGGACCTTAACGACCAGGTGACTCTTTTGAAGTACGGCGTGTACGAAGCCCTCTTTGCCCTGCTGGCCTCCAGCATGAACAAGGATGGGCTTCTCGTGGCGTACGGGTCGGGCTTCATCACCCGGGAGTTCCTGAAAAGCCTGCGCCGACCGTTCAGCGACATGATGGAGCCCAAATTCCAGTTTGCCATGAAGTTTAATGCACTGGAGCTGGACGACAGCGACCTGGCTCTGTTCGTAGCCACCATCATCTGCTGTGGAGGTGAGGTTCATGCACTCACAGGGCAAACCTGAAGACAGCTTTCTTATAAACTATGAACCCTCTTGTTTAGACCGGCCTGGCCTGGTGAATGTGGCACACATCGATGCAATGCAGGAGAACATCGTGAAGGTCCTGCGGCTCCACCTGCTGGGCAACCACCCCGACGACGCCTTCCTGTTCCCCAAGCTGCTGCAGAAACTGGCTGACCTCCGGCAGCTGGTCACGGAGCATGCTCAGCTGGTGCAGGAGATCAAAAAGACAGAGGACACGTCGTTGCACCCGCTGCTACAGGAGATATACCGAGACATGTACTGAGGACTGTGGGGGGAAAAGTATAAAAAGAGGTTACGCTGCTCGACCAGTTCCGTCTCCAGCACCGCCACAAGAGTTCTGGTCGGCTGGACTCGTTTAGACACGCCGGAACGCAACGTCTGACCAAACCCCGACCACCTGGGTCGTCCCATCTGTCTCTGAGCCATATGACGAGGAGGAAAGAAAAACTATCTCCAGCAGTCTTTTCTATGGATGTGGAGGAGCAGAGAGCCATATTCGGATAAAGTCCAGAGCACTCAAAACCCCTTCAGAGGCAGCAACAGGAGGGCCGCTGCTTCTGAGCCAAGCAGACCCTCTCTGAAACCAGCCTTTTCACCTCGACGCAGCGCGCTGTAGAGTTCTTTGTCGTGGTTGTTCTCAGCACCAGGACAAAAATGTCTTTCTTTCAAAAGATTTGATTTCCTTCCTAACTAAAGCCCATCCAAACTGGTCCAGAAACTTGATAGCAATAATTATTTTTCAAAGCAGGAAGAGCTTGAGGTTATGTTTCTCTTGAAGGAAGACTCTGACATCAGTCTTTGACTAAACTAGACGTCCGTAAAATACCTCTGTATTAGCAGACACAGATGTAAGGCTCTCCTCCTGTGTCCTCTTTCAGTTTAAGGGCTAACGCAATGCAAAAGAAATCATGTAAAGCAATAATTTCTGCTTTCAGCTGCTTCGTTGATCTCATATCACCTCCAGCTGATGAAGATTCACAAGTTTTTTACTTGCATAAAAAGGTTTATTAATCCAGAGAAAGGTACAAACCTGTGGGTTCATCAATTTCAAATGGTTTTAATTATATTAATTATAATATCTATGAAATTCCCAGCACAAAAGAAAAAAAAACAAACACACTTCTTCAGCTGTCTGAAGTGAATAACGATGACTCAGCAATTTTCCATGAGCGCAATAAGGGTTATTTTAAATGTTCTCTTCCCAGTGTTTCTACAGAAGTCCTGGAGAGTTGAAATGACACAAGTGTGAGAGAATAGCTACTGATCAAACAAATCCCCACAGAAGTTGTTGAATCTGCTGTCCTCACTGGAAAACAGAAAGTGCAATGTCAAGCCAGATTACCTCAAGCATCCACCATACCACTATTTTTGTTTTTCATTTGTTGATGATAAACCCGATGAAGACTTCCGCCTGCTTTCTTCTGAAACTGCAGGCGTCTCTGTCTTTCCAGTGTTTTGTGCACTGGCCACTTTACAAGGTCCACCTGTCCAATCGTATGCAGCCGAGCTCAGCATCTCTGCCATAAAGGAACTTTTTCTAAAGCTCAAACTGTCAGAAGGACGATGTTTTTGTTTGGTGTTGAAAAGCTAAAGTCCCAGTCAGTCAGGAGGGAAGTTGTTTAGGGTCATATTTACCAAAATAACATTTATCTTTTCCTTCGTTGGATTTAGTGGAGCCAAAATATTGCAGCCACAGCGGAAAATAATCCAGTAAATTCCCAAAAACCCATGGTGATTTTAGTTATGGACTAATTATTTTCATGTTTTTCAAGCTTTCTACACACAGCCACTCAAGTTTGGGGAACAAACTGTCTGAAGCACTTGAAATGGAAATGAAAATAAGAAGCAAACCTGTGAAATTCTCTTATTTTTTTAATGTGGCTTTGCCCTAAATATGAAATAGGATAAAATCTTTGAGTAAATCTGATAGGCGCTTCTCAAATCCACAGTGTAGGAGTGTGATGTAAATAGATTGGATGTGTATCTAGGCAACTGGTACTCTGAATTTCACAGTTTTGAGCTCCCACTAACCATCTGAAGTAAGTGATAAATAAATACTAAAAACACGCTATGGCTCTGCAAAGTTGCACTGAGCAGTTCAGGTTGAAGAATTCAAACTTGCTCACGTTATCAAAAAAGTGATCATTTCATCGGGATTTGTTGTTTAACACCCCAACGTGTTCCGTTTTCTCTCTAACAATCTATTTTTTTTTCTGTACATCACTCCAGATTAACAGATAATCTGTATTGCACTCAATTTGCCACAACATCACAAGCTATAGATGATGCTGTATATGTAGAACATACAGTTTTAGATTGTCATTTTTTGTCTGGCTTTACTCTCCTCACTTGCTGCTATGATGCACTAACTCACCAGATTGTTGTTTTTTTGTTTTTGGTTTTTTTGAGGGGGAGGGGGGTATTTTATTTTACTTTTTTTGTTCTGCCACAAATAGATTACAGACCGTCAAGCTGCCTCCACACACGGATCAATTCTCGTCACACCGGTGTAAACGCTACACGCTTTTCTCCTTGCATATCTCGGGATCGGCCTGGCAGGGAACCACAAAGATTTGTGCCTTCGTTCGTGTAAATGCCAGAATTAAAAAAAAAAAAAAGGAAAGTTTACACAGACATGGTAAAAGTGGGCGTCTTTAGCTTGACCCATAGCTTTGTAGTGGCACAGCAGCTTCCCGTGGACAGGAAGAGTTTGTGGATTTCTGAAGACGTCCCGTTGAAGTAAATTCATCATTTTCACAAAGACGTAAAGTTTAATGGTTGAAAATTAGAACAAGACAAAAATAAGAGCAGATGGTAAAAATGCCAGTTTGTCATGAGTAATGTCTGTGTTTCTGTAGATGTGAAGACAAGGGAATTTGAACTTGCATCAGGGAATGTTATAGTCTTCCTTTAAGCAAGCTCAGGACATAGTGAGGTACTGGTTTTCCTTCTCTGTCCAACTCTTAAATGAGTTGTAGTGTTGTCAAGCAGCAGAAAAACACCAGTTTTAGCAGACACGTATAATAATTGTATTTATCTTTCTGCCAAAACTGATAGATGATGTTACCTGGTGACGGGGCAGAAGTCATAGGAACTACATATTAGATTTTCCCCCAGATTAGTTTGTTTTTATTGGCCCAAGTGTCAGAATGAGAAGAGATTGAAGACATTGTCTTCAGATGTGATGTCACTGTGTACTGTGGCTTGATAACAATACTGTAAATGTTTGATGAATGTGTATTTAGTCAATTAACACAAAGATAAATTGACATTGAATGGATTTACAAATAAAATTATTTTAAAACAAACTTTTTTCTTATTACTTAAAAGGCTCAAGAAACACTCAATTTGTTTAAAAAAAAACATATTTTTGAGGAGTCTCCAATTTTGTGATCACAAAAACATTTATAGAAAATAAAAGAACCATTAAAGAAGTACTTATTACTTTTTAATAAATACTTTTACTAGTTCTTACTTACTATTAAATATTAAAGCACAGCCCAAACCTTATCAGTTGTGTGGTAATGTTGGCCAAAAAAAGAATACATTTCAATTTATTTTTTTGTTGCTAAAAATTCCTTTCTTCTTCTTATTTGTGTTACGTAAATACTTGATCCGAGTGTGTGCTTGATAATATTTCTAACGTTTTTCAAACCAAATAAGATGAAAATTGTATATTTGTTCCCTTTCCTTTAGAAAAAGCATTAATGGTCAGCAACACTTTTTTTCTAGTCCTGCATTTTGACGCCGCTACAACAGGTGGCGCTCTCCTACCGACACGCTCAGAAACGCCGTTCAGCTGCTTCTTCGTGTTCTGGTCACATTTTCCAAGATGGCCGCGGCCGTGGTGCGGGTCTGCGAACGCGGGCTTCTGGGGAGAAGCGGCGCACTCCGGGCCTTCGGGTCCCCGCTTCGCCGCAGCTCCTCCGCTGGCGGCGGGCTGCTGCTTTCGTTACACAAACGCGGCGTTTTGAAGGACTCTTTCCCACAAAATGCGGCCCAGGACCGGCTTCCCCAACTGCTGCAGTCCGCTTCCCAGACTGTCTACTGCGGCTTTGACCCCACCGCCGACAGCCTCCACGTGGGTAACCTGCTCGCTATCATCGGCCTACTGCACTTCCGAGGCGCCGGCCACCACGTCATCGCCGTGCTCGGAGGGGCCACGGCGCAGATCGGAGATCCGAGCGGGAAGACGAGCGAGCGCGAGCGGCTGTCCGCGACGAGCGTCGAGGCGAACACGCACACAATCAGAGAGAGCATCCAGAGGATTTTCACCAACCACGAGTTGTACTTCCACGACAGCGGCCGGACGCTGGGAACAGCGACGGTTCTCAACAACATGAGCTGGTATAAGAGCTGGGGGGTGGTGGAGTTCCTGTCGGAGGCCGGGAGACACTTCCGGATGGGCACCATGCTGAGCCGACACAGCGTGCAGGCCCGGCTAAAGAGCCCGGACGGGATGAGCCTGACGGAGTTCACCTACCAGGTGTTCCAGGCCTTCGACTTCCACCACTTGAACCAAACCCGCGGCTGCAGAATTCAGCTGGGGGGCACCGACCAGCTGGGCAACCTTATGTCGGGCCACGAGTACATCCACAAGTAAATAATGCTCATTCATCCGGAATGTTCTACGATGAGACGTGGTACTCGGAGAAAATGTTGGTTGACATGCCCTCTGCGCTGTGTATCACACTTTTCAGATTCGATACCAATTACTTTTTGCATAATATTCAATACCGAATGGTCATTGCTTATTGGTGTTTTTGTGTCTTCCAGAAGCATATTATTAATCCTAAAAAGAAATATCATACAAACTGGCCAAGTAATGTAAACATTTGTTGAAATTTACTTACTCAAGCAGTGTTTATGAGGATAACGTGCACAACTCGCGGCCCCTCTGGTCACGTGACCGATGGAGCAATTCATTAAGCTGTGGGGTGGGAGGGGTGTTTCAGCACAAACCCTGGAGCAACTTGCCTATTTACCAACATCACATATGTACTGTTATTTTCTCAAATATTAATTTGTTAATACTTTTAAAGAGCAATAAATACCAAAATTGGTGATGTATGGGTATCTATATTTCAATACCTGGATATTGATACTCCATCACTATTACTGGGCTTTCTTCCGCCAAATCAGCCGGGCTGTTTGATTTGTAAACCCCCCACAAAAATGTTATGTTTCCACTATCCTTACAAAGGCAGCCCTTACAATGCCTGTCTGCAAATACGTTTTTCATGGGGGAACGATTCAAATTCACAAAGAAAATGCCCGTTTTGTGCAGCCAAACAAGAGAGCCAGGTGCTTTTGAACAGGTCATTTCCACTTTTTCCCTATTCAAAGTTTTGTCAAAGTCAGCAGGGGACTCTTGAGAAGTCTAGATTTAATCTATACTAGAAGAAAAAAATTGGTTATGGGTGGGACAAAACAGAGTATGAGAAGTTCCTTTTTCAGTTTTTTAGACAAGTATACCTTTTTTCATTTTTTGAAGCAGAGCTTTTGCCTCTTTGTCTTTTTGTTTGAGAATTTTTTATCTAAAAAAAAACGCTTGTTTCTCTGCAGGGTGAGCGGTGAGGAAGTGTACGGCTTGACCATGCCGCTGGTGACCAACTCAGTGGGGGACAAGCTGGGGAAAACGGCAGGGAACGCCGTATGGCTGAACAGAGACAAGACCTCCCCCTTTGAACTTTACCAGTTCTTCCTCAGGCAGCCTGACGCCAACGTGGAGGGGTATGTCCGCATTTGGAGTGCCAGGGGTTTACTGATTACTTTTCAGGGTCAAAGCAAACTCTTATTTTAGTTTTTTGTTGTCGCTGTTTTGCAGGTACCTGAAGCTGTTCACCTTCCTGCCTCTGGCAGAAGTGGACAGTCTGATGAAGCTGCAAAGGGAAGATCCCGGTAAACGACTCGCACACAAGCGGCTGGCTGCAGAAGTGACCAAGCTGGTTCATGGAAAAGAGGGTCTGGAGAGCGCCAAAAGGTCAGGATCAGCGCAGTCTAATTTCATTTAGGGTTTATGGAGTTGTGCATTTAGCTCCGCTTAATCTGAGGCCATGGTTCTCGACAGGAGAAAGGTAGTTTGCCATCTCTGGGTGGGTGGAGTGTCCCTGGCCCAGGTGGAGGAGTTTAAATATTCGGGGTCTTGTTGACGAGTGAAGGAAGACCGGCGCGTGAGATTGACAGGCGGATCGGAGCAGCTTCTGTAGTTATGCGGTCGCTGTACCGGTCCGTTGTGGTGAAAAGCAAAGCTCTAAATTTACCGGTCCATCTTTGTTCCAATGCTCACCTCTGGGCCATGACTGAAAGAACGAGGTCCTGAATACAAACGACTGAAATGAACTTCCTTCATAGAGTGGCTGAACGCTCCCTCAGAGATAGGGTGAGACGTTCGGTAAACCACGGAAAGCTCGTAGTAGAACCACTTCTCCTCCACATCGAGAGGAGCCAGTAGAGGTGGCTCAGGCTTTTATTTCGGACGCCTCCCTGGGGAGAAACTCTTAAAAAAACAGACAGCACCATTGTTTGCATCTGTGTGTGTTCTCCATTGTAGGTGTACCAATGCACTGTATCACAGCAGCGTGCAGGCCTTGGAGGAAATGAGCGATGAGGAGCTCCAGGAGCTCTTCAGGGAGGCTCCTTTCTATGAGCTGCTGTTGGAGCCGGGCATCTCCGTCATCGATGTCTGCCGCCTGGTCAGCGCCATCCCTGAAGGTCCCAGAGGGTGAGTGCTACCACTGCCTGGTCGTAAATGTACTGCAGTGTTTTCAGTCTGCAGCCACTTATGAGAACAGTCTTTGTCTGGGACCACATTTAAAAAAAATGGAGCGGATTTTAGACGCACATGTGGCACAAGTTTGACTTTGTACGTTTCAATACAACCTGCATACAGCTGTGCATAAAGATTTTTCCTGTCCGTGTTCTTGAGATGCAAACAGACGTCCCAAAAAAAGAGAAGCCAACATAGTGGAGTGGAAAATCGAAGCGCTGCTCACAGAGGAGAGAAACTAGGAAAAAGGTTTGCAGGGAGGCCTTAGTTCAGGCTTTATAAAACAATTGATGTGTAGCCCGTAGCAGCAGAAAATCGCATCAACTAGTTTCACAAAGCAGTGAGATGTAAAAGTTGATGCAAAAAGAGGATCTTTGACGGCAACCTTTCACAAACGAGAGAATGTACTGATATTGAAGATGCCATCAGTAAACTACGGTGGCCCTGAGGTGTAAATCCCACCAACAAATCACTCAACGTAAAAAGATATTAAAGATCACGATGACAATTGAAAAAGCAAAACAAATAATAAAAAAGGATTACATTTTAGAAATCAAAACAAATTCCACAAACCAAAATGTTAAAAAAAAAAATGAAACAAAATATGGAACCGGAACAGGTAGGTACTATGGGACACTGAACCTTTACTGTGGCCAGAAACTCAAAGACAAATTATCCAATATAGTTTTTGCATTGACTGATTTGTTGATTGGATTTGCACATCAGGGTCACTGTTATAAACACACGTAGCATGAAAAGAATAGCTTTGAAAATTCAGCAATGTCCCTCTTTTATTAGATTTATAGCTCTTGAGTCAATTGACTGTAATCTACAACTATTGCAGAACTCTGCAGCTCGAGTTCTGACGAGGACCAGAGGGCGGGAACACGTTACACCCATTTTAAAATCACTGCATTGGCTCCCTGTGCGTTTCAGGATTGATTTTAAAGTTCTTTTAATGGTTTATAAATGTTTTAATGGTCTTGGGCCTTCTTATTTAAATGATATTATTTTAAAATACGCGCCCTCGCGGACCCTGAGGTCCTCTGGCACTGGACTCTTAGTTGTCCCTAAGGTGAGGACCAAGACACACGGTGAGGCTTCGTTCCACCATTATGGTCCTCGCCTGTGGAACAGCCTGCTGGAGAACCTCAGAGACGGTAGAGGTTTTTAAGAAGAGGCTCAAGACCCACCTTTTTAGTCTGGCTTTTACACGACTTTGATAATTTCTTATGTCTTTTATAATTTATCAATTAATTAATTTATTTATGTATTTATTTATGTGTAAGGACAATTACTATCTCTGTTTTAAATATGCTATTCTTTTTATTGTAATTTTACTAATGATACTTAGGTTATGTTTTAATCAGTTTACTTATTTATTTATTTTTTGATTACTAACATTTTTATATTTTATTTAATTTTTTATCTTTTTCTATTTTTGTTGTTATTTTATGATCATTTTTATTCTGATGTTTTTTACTCCAGTGTTTCCTCTTGGGGATCCATTCCTCTGGGGCACCACCAGTTTAACCTGTAGGGGGTGCTGTTGCTGCGGTGCTGACTGGGATCCCGCTCTGTGGTCTAATAGCCATGGAGGGGGCCCTGGGCTGCTCTGTGTAGGGCGGGCGCTGTGGTAATGGCCCCTGTGGTCCGGCTGGGCCCTGGCATAAATGGATCCCCCTGATATCGTTTCCTCACAGCAGAACCAAGCCAGACCTTCAAGCGGCAGTTCTTTGTTTCTGTTCAGGGTTCTACTGGGGTAACTGGGTGGGTGGGGTGGGGGCTGGTGAGGGAGGGGTCCCATCTTTCTGTGATTGTCCTTTGTTTTCTGTTTTTAACAATTTTCATTTTTTATGACTGTTTTATCTGCTTTTACGTTAAGCGCTTTGTGTTTTTAACTGAAATGAAAGCCGCTATATAAATAAATAAAGTTTGAGTTTAATGGGTTGTGGCCCAACTACCGGATTCCCACTCGATCAAAGTAATAAATACGTTACCAAGTGGGGACAAAAACAATCACATTGGTGCACATGTGTACATTCATGTTTATGCTAATCATGTTCTGTGGAGTATCCATTTGCTTTACCATGAAAGTCTCAAAAGGCTGCTTTTATTTTGATCTTTTTACAGACAAACACCAGCGTTTGTGCAAAGATTTGTGCTCACGCATTCCTGCATTTCTGCAAACCTTTTTTTTTTTACCCTAGATGTTGTCAGAAGAATTAAATCCACTAATTGTTGAAATATACAAAGAGTTCCATCCTGTTGCTTTGGTTTGGTTGAAAACACTTGAAACGAATGGGATTTGGATCGCGGCTGAGCCGCTGTGTTCGCTTGCAGGTACCAGATGGTTTCAGACGGAGCCGTGTGGATCAACCACACGCGGGCGGACAAACCGGAGCAGGTTCTCGTCCCCAAAGTCCACGTCCTGTCCAACGGACTCACTCTGCTCAGAGTGGGCAAGAGGAACTTCTACATCATCAAGTGGCTCGGTCTTTGAGGCTGCACTTCCCACCGCGGTGCCTGTACGCCGTAAAGGACTTACAGGCAAGGTAGGCGACTAGAGTAGACTGTAGCGGACTCATAATGGTGACTCTGTAAGTCCCTGTGGCCTTTGTTAAAAATGTAAACGTTCAGACAATTTTAGTATTTAAAGGTATTAAAAGATTTGTGGGGATCTACCTGACTGTGCCTCCATAGTTGTGTGACAGATGAAGCTCTAGGGGGCGCTGTTGGCCTGACAGGTGGTTGAGTGGACACTGCTGCACCTCCTATCCTGCTCTGACCCTTTGAGTAAATAATTGCTCACAGCTAAATTAAATTGCATCATTTCTGGCTAAAGGCTTTAGGTTCTATTTAAAGACGACTGCGCCACTTTCAATTTCAAGCTGCCCTCTATTCTCATTTAGGGGTGTTTAATTTTTTGTATGCGATTAAAAAGTAGAAACTAAGAAGCTTTATGATAAATCTGGAAAAAACAGTTGACTTTAGGATAGCAGAAATGTATTTACATCTTTATATGTTATTACTTTATGCATAAATATTTTCCGTCAATAATTCCGATAAATGTACAGATTTTGTTACTGTATCAAACTTTTTAAATTGAAATGTTTATGCTTTTACTATTTTATCAAATCAGCTCAGTTTGGGGTCTTCTTAATGCTACTGGACTTTATCTCCATTTAGGACCACAGGTTCATTTATTAGTGTCCACTGAAAGAATATGCAACAATTTCAGTTTTTTGTTTTTTACGTTTTTTGTAAGTATTTTACTCTTTTTTAATTTTATTTATTAATTTTACTGTACATCTTAAATATTTAATATAAATACTGAATATGTGTGTTTTAGAACATATTGGCACTATTTGTATGGTTGCAATCCAAATTCTTTTTCAATTTATAGAAAAGTTTAATCAATTTTACTTTTAAAACTTGTACATCAAGTAATATAAAATGTGTGCACTTATTTACTTTGTAAAAAAAAAACAAAAAAGGTAAGTAAAATGTTTAGAACAGCATGCCTTATGCAATTATTCGGTCTACCTTAAATAAAGTGGGCGGGTCTACATAGTTCAATCCAATGAGCGCGCTTCTTGGGTTTTTAAATGGCTCCGTATGTCAATCATGTGTAACCCCCCTCCCCTTCCCTCCAAAGTCAACCTCCCCTCTCAATCCCCACTACATCTCTCAATCGCCATATTGGGTACCGAGAGGTTCGCCTCCGCTTCCCGCTGTACGGAGCGACGTTGACAGCGAGCTTTGGTTCGTTCTCCCGTCGTTTGGATGATTGGCGTAAGCCGTCTTCGGCTCAGGAAATCGCAGCCGTGTTTGCCTCCAGCTCGACGTGCGCATGGTCGTTTCACGCCTGTTTTGGATCTTTCCCCGTGACTCACTAGGACATACCTTTTTTTTTCTTTTTCTTTTTTCTTCTTGAGGTGTGTTTTTCGCCTGAAAACTGGACGCTCCCGGCCGCTTGAAATTTTTACTTTTTTCCGGGGGGGCTTAACCATGTCTAACGTTCGACTTTCGAGCGGGAGCCCGACTCTGGAGAGGACGGAGCCCCGGGTGTCAGAACACCCGAAGCCGTCAGCCTGCAGGAGCCTCTTCGGCTCGGTGGACCACGAAGAGTTAAAGAGGGATTTAAATGCACATTTGCGGGAGTTTGAAGAGGCTGCCTCCGCCAAGTGGGGCTTCGACTTCGCGACTGACACACCGCTGCCCAACAGCGGGCTGGAGTGGGAGCTGGTGAACGCCAGAGACCTGCCGAGTTTCTACACCCGCCTGCCGCGGCGAGAACGAGGCGTTTGCCCCGGGAATAACAATGTGGATCTAAACGGGAATCATGACTGTGTCGGGACAGTTCCCAGCCGCTCTGACGCTCAGATGGAGTGCACGGAGCAGTGCGGCGGGCTGAGGAAGAGACCTGCGTGTCACGGTATGACATTAGCATCAGACGACCCGTTGCTGTGTTCCAGCTCGCCGGGCGGCAGCTTTGTGCTCGCGGTGCTGGGATGCGGGATGAGGGGGTCGTAAAGCGGGGGAAACTGCCGTAAAATCCCCGAGCATTGAGCACCCCGACTTTTTTTTTCCCCTCTCTTTAATATATGTATATGTATTTTACTCGTATGTTTTTGTTTTTTTCAGTGGCTTCGGCCCCAAGTAAGAAGTCTCACACCAGCCCGGAGGAGGTTAGCTGTCCGAGCCTGAGCCAGTCTGCAGAACACACACCCAGAAAGACCAGCCCCAAGAGACCAACGTGAGCTCGGCGAAACGGTGAGCAAGCCACTTCAATAAAAAAAAACTGCTAACCTTAAATTAAAAAAAAATAGATGGTGCAATTTTACATATTGTTTTTTCTATTTGTATTGACTTATTCAATTAACGTCAAAAACTGAAGTCTGTTTATTAAAGCAAGAGTCATATGACACGCCAATAAAGATTATTTAAAAAAAAAAAGTTTTTTCCTCCTTGCGGCCGATGTTCGTCTGCTGAACTGTAAACAACAAGCTGAACAACAGTGTAGTAGTAACACGTCAGCAGCCAGTGGCCTCCGCGCGGACGGGAAGGGGCAGGTCTCTGAGCGCGCGCTCGCGCGCGCGCAGACATGTACACTCCCTGCAGCAGAGGAGAGCACGAGAGCTCTGCAGGTCTACTATGACCCACACGAGAGAAGGAGCACAGAAACCTGCTCTAAGCTGTCAGGTGTGAACCTTTAAAGGTTGTGGCGCAAAAAAAAAAAGAAAGTCGAGGTTTAATGAGCAGAACTTTGACTTTATTTCATCTTAAAAAAGAAAAAAAAATCAAATGACAGTTGTTTCTCCTCCTGGTAAAAAAACTGAAAGATGGCATGTTTTTGAAAATAGTATGCAGTCGAGTTTCATTTTAGTTCATGTTTTTTTTTTTTTTAATGACTAGTTTATTTTTTTTAATCCTACCTGAGAACACTGTCAATACTTTACCAGTAATAGTTGCGTCTCCTAAAAGAAAAAAACAAGTACTAACCTTTCAACCTCTTTGTTTTTGTCTTTTGTTCTGATCTCCAACAGAGCTCAAGATGCGCCCCTCCCAAATTGTTTTCTCTGTACGAGTGTGTGTTTGAGTATGTGCGTGCATGTGTGTGTGTGTTTTTTTTTTTAAGACGGCATTGACCTTTTTTTTTTTTTAATTATTCTTTTCCTTTTTTTGGACGAGGATCTACACAGCATCAGAAACATATCAGCTCTCCTGAGGACGGGGGAGGACGCTGTTGAAGCACTGAAGAGAAACACTAAAGTTTGTGGCACTCAATGAAATGTTACTGCCTCTAACAGCAGTCCATGTAGCAGCGTGCAATTAGGTTTGATTTTTTTTTTTTAACTACCTGTGTGTAAATAATTTAATAAATAAATATATATGTTTTCTATGTAGCACATAAAAACATGGATTTTTTTTTAATCCTTTGTGTTTAAAAAGGTGTGAATTTTGATTTGACTTGAAGAAGTGTTTGGTTTGAAACATGTTTCCAAAATGCTGTTCTGTTTGCTTTTTATTATTATTATTATTTTTGAAAGGCACTGTGGTGTTGACCCAGTCCATAAATGCTACATAAAAACAAAAGAGTAAAGAATCATGGGGTTTTAGTTTCTCAACAGTGTGCCTTTACGCCGTCATCCTCCTAACTCAACAGCAAGGAATGGTACAAATGTAGCTCATCTGCTTAATTAACGTGTTTTTTCTTCTTCTTTTTTTGTGTTGAGGCCACTTTTTTTCTCTTTTTTTTTTAAGATCCGCAGGAAATGGCACAGGATGAAATTAAAAATTTCAGCAAGTACCTTTTATTTTCCTTTTTTTTTAATATTTATTTTGAGATTGGAGTTCTGATGCTTTTATTTTTGTAAATGTTTCGATCCCCAGAGTTGTGAGGCACTCATTTTTTTTGAAGGACAAAGACCATGCACATGTTTCCAGGCTGTCAAGCTTAAGTTAAATTTATCTCCTGTACCAAATACACATTTGCTTTTATTTGGTTTTCAGAATTGACTTCACATCGTATGACTTTGTGATAACCTAAATGCTTTTATTTTTTCCCCCCCTTGTTAACCTGCTAAAGATGGAGGTCCAGGCTTCTAAAAGCTTCTTTGTTTCCCCGCTAACATCTGGTTTATCTTCAAAGACAGCAGGCTGCACCTGGATGGAGACACAAAACGGCTCGGCTCACAAACGCAGTCGTGTGTTATTGTGTAAACCTTTACAGTGTACATGCGTACATATTTTTGTAAAAAATAAAATAAAAAAATACACTGAGAAATTATACTAACTTATTTATGTCAAACTTTTTTTTTTTTAAATGTAGAGTAATTCTTTTTTTAAGTTACGGTTATCCAAAGTGGCATTTACTTTATAATTGATTTTATTTTGTGAAAGTATATTTCTGGGTAGTTTTTTTTTTTTTTGTCAAAAAGGTTGCAAACTGAGCCTGATAAAATATTTGTTCATTTTGTAATGTGTGGTTATAAAATGTGTTGCAATCAATTAAAAGAGAATTGAATCTGACTTTATTTCTTTTCCACATATTTACAGAATTTGTTAAATTTAAGTACACAGATTTCATATTACTTATTTTTCCTAAAATCTTTTGGGAAAATTCTCACAGGTTCACAGCTGGGAATGCAAAATATCTGGAAGTAGGAAGTACATTACTATTTAGTCATTGACAATTTGGCCAACCAATCAGAACCAGCCAAACCTGATCAGGTAATGCTGGAGAGTCCTTCAGTTACCTTATTGGTTAAACATTTGTTCTTAGGACTGGGGAGTTTTGAGGGTGTGTACCAGGTTAACATAACTTTAACAAACTAAAAGAAATCTTTAGATTTTAAATTAATTCAAGTGAAATGCGCAATTGTTCAGGCTTACAAATACATTTAAGCAGCATATAACATTTCAATGAGGCATTTTTGAGGCAATTTTAAAATTGTCTCAAAAGATGGAAAAAATATATAATTTGAGCTTGGTAAATAATAAAGCAGATGAGAAAATATGTAACCAAAGTTTTAGGTACATTTTAAAAGCTTGCTGCCTAGTAAAAAACTAAGTTAATGAGCATTTACAGGAGTAAAAATAATGTTTTACTCCCTTTTTTGGTGAAGATTTTTTTTTAACCCTTACGCAATTCTATGGGGTCAAAATGACCATTGACGTGTTATCCCTACCATGATGAAGGTGAAGAGGATTTCATGTAACACCAGTAAATGTCACAAATCATTGAAGAAAAAAGGTTCAGCGCACTGTCTAGTGCACATGTGTCAAACTCAAGGCCCAGGGGGCCAAATGTGGCCCTTCATGTCATTTTATGTGGCCCTCGAGAGCATAAATGTTTTAATTTCTTAAAATAAAAAATTAAAATTGGTGTGTATTTATTCATATCTTGGGGGAATCGGACTTGAAATATAGGATTGGGCAGCTATACATTAGGACTTAAACACTGTCCATATAACCTAACCTGACAGAATCAGATTTAAAAGGATTTATGCTAGAAAAACAAGCAAACATAAGTTTTCTATGCAACTGTAATTGTCACTTAAAACAGTTATAATAAATAAAAAATGAGTTATTTAACATTAAGGAGAAGTTACATTTATTTTTCATTACATTTAGTTACATGTATAAGTTACATCTGGCCCTTTGAGGACAGCCACTATGCTGATGTGGCCCTCTGTGAAAATGAGTTTGACACTGCTGGTCTAGTGGGTCTAGTTGACCCACCTTCCAATGTTAAAGTGCCTGGGACAGCACAAGGGTTACATCAGCCTTCACACCTTGATGCCTTCCCTCCACCCGCAGATTGCACCTCCACATGCAAACCTCACTGAACCTGCCCTGACGTCCCTGCCCCTCTCCCCGTCTCTGACGAGGCACAGCGGCAGCAGTAAAATTCAAATGAATGCCTTCAGAATTGCCCTGCTTCCTCTTGGGCCACCAAAACAGGAAGACACCTGCAGCAGCAACATTTTATAGCTGGATAACTAAGGAGGGGGTAAGAGTGTTTGGGTGGGGTGGGGTGGGTTGTCCTGTCCTGAAGCGTGCAGGTGGGTAACCTCAGCTGGGCCGTTCCACCCCCCACCCTGAGCTCAGACCATTGTCCTGGTGTGTGGGTCTTTGTGTGGAGGGGCATTGTGAGGGGCCGAAGCCGGCCACTGTTGTGTCTGGAGCTCCTCTGCAGACAAAAGGCTCGTCTATGAGCCCCCACCCCACCCAAACAGCAGCCTGACTGACTGACTGACTGGGCTGCTAACTAAATGACTGATGCCTGCTCTGTGGATGTAACTTGTCCCTTGAATGGTTTGAGCGGAGGATGCTGAGGTGTGAATGTTTCAGTGAATTCACAGCACTCGGTGCATATTACAGTTTCTCTATTTGATTTAAAGACCTACTGTGATGAAAAGAATATTTTTTGGTGTTTTTAGCAAGTTCATGTAGCATTCTCCTCACAATGGCGGACATTTATAGAGAAAATTAAGCTTCTGAGTGCTTCTTTATTCAAACTGTTGTGAATCAGGAGATGAAAAATGCCATTGGATAAAGCTTGTAGGTGTGATGTAGAAGCAGCTACGGCAAGCCACAAGCATTCTTGCAGACAAATAGATCCATGTACGCCATCAGGCTCAAAACTGGACGGCTGGTTAGCTCCGATGTTGTTCACCATTTTTGTTGCACCGGTAATGTTAGGCTGGGGGTGTGAGGGGCTGTACGCTAGCAGGAGAGCACATAAACAGATGGATGATGGGAAGGGGGGGCTGGCTTACTCCGTTCCAACAGTCCTGCCCACATCTCACGGGCAAATTTGCAATGAACTCCTATCGTTCTGCAGAACCTGTCCTTATAAAAACCACAAAAGTGTTTTGTGTTTTTTAATTTTTTTCATTTAGGCTAAAAACGTCATATTTGTAAATAAAAGGCCACTGGACACGCTTTTATAATAGATCAAAAGATGATTGGACTGAGTCTTTAAGAACGTTTATGATTTTTTTTTCCAGTTTGGTATTTCTTTTTTTATTTTTTCATTTTGGAGAAAAACACTATTTGGTGACTAGGTGTTGTAAGGTGTGACGACTTAAAAACAATATTGTAAATCCAGATGTGCAAAACCAACCAGTTCTGTTGAAAAAAGACATTTTCTGTTAAAATAACACCAATCAGTCTAGACTAAATCCTATTCTTTAAGTGCAGCAGTGAGTTTTCAGTCAAAACTAATTGAGTTTATAGTCTCAAGATGCTGCTGCAACAGTTACACACTTGTAAAAAGTTGTCTAGTTTGTTAAAGTTAAAGACATTTCTCCAAAATCGACACCCCGGCATGCTTTTACTGCATTTCTAGCTTTTTCTGTGTCCTGTTTGATGCAAATATGCATCAAACACCTTAGGCTCCATTTTAATTTAACATGAAAGCAAAAATTTAGGTGATTTTTCTTTTTATTTTCATAGCAGGAAATAAATTCAGGCGACAAGGGTTTAAGTAATCAGAGGTCACGCTCGTTTTGGGTTCATTGTGATGCATCTCTTTACCCCTTTTTTTTTGTTTTTTGTTTTTGTCCCGGTAGCAATTCTCCTAAAAGCATTCGTGCAGCACTCCATGGCAGCCCCCACCGCATCAACAAAACCACAGAGAACTCGAGGAAATTCCAGTCAGCCAGCCAGTCGAAGATGTGGATGAAACGGTTGGCCGTTCCTCTCTGCAACACCTTGCAAGTGCCAAAATATTCACACTTCCTTGCTATATCAACAGAAACAGGTTATCTTTTCCTGTTAACCGCCTCGACACTTTATATAAAGCCACAAGTTCCTCCTCGCGTTTCCTGCCCAGGCCGCAACCTACGTCATGGAGCCGGTCCCCTGGCATCTACGCCTGTGAACAGCAGGCCCACAAACAAACACCTGACATCCCGCTGTCTGTGCTGCCGCGTCTCTGTGACTCAGATTTGGAAGTTCAGCTGGAATCAGTGAGGCCGTATCGACACGCAAACAAGAACACATCAGATTCAAGGTTTGTGTTGTGCAAGGTGTGTGAAATATGTGTGTGAAGGTCCAATGGAGAGGGCAGATGTGCATTATGGTTTTGAGTGAAAGAAATCCAAGTGTGTGTGTGTGTGTGTGTGTGTGTGTGTGTGTGTGTAGGGGTGCTCATTAAAGCAGCCCACCTGCAGCCTATCAAAGAGCCTTTATCTTCTATCAGTCCAAATCTGCTGAAGCACGCAGCGTGCAAAGTGAGCGGCCCATTCTGCACGCTTTGCTCTGACTTTACCCCCCTCCCCCCTGGCTGAACAGTTGATGGTACCTGGCCCAGTAATCCTGTCAGGAATGCTCAGGGATGCGTTTAGATGCATTTGGCCGAGAAACAGAGCGGAGCGTCCAGCTGAAACATCTGTGAAAAGACGCTTTTTTTTGTTCTTCCTTGGCAAGAACCCTCCTGTGGTCAGTTTGACTTTATTAGGAGTAACATTTAAAATGAATTACTGTTGGTAAAAGAAAAACTGCAGTCCTGTACAAAACAAACAAACTTCCGCTATTTGGGGATGTTTTTAAAATGTAATTTCAAGTTTCTAATTTTTGTAATATATTCCCTTAACCCAGATTCCAATTTCTATCATATTTGGCACACTTTTTTCTAGGGCCCCTTTCTCATTAGAATGATCCAAACGTTCCTTAAAAACCCATTGTATGAAAGTTGGTTCATCAAAGTTCCACTAGGGGCAGTAGAAGGGATTTTCCAGCTCATTTCAAAATGGCTGCTTCAATGAAATCTTGGCAGGAAAAGTTTAGCTAATTTTCTAATCGTTATGATAAGAATAACTCAGCTACTGATATTTGTTTTTTTAAAATAACTATTTGCTGTATTGAAAAATTAACATATTTGTTGATAATTAAATCTTTATAATACAGTTAAACCAGGTTAAAATATGGGGAGGAAATTATTCTAAAGATGTTTTTTTCCACTGAACACCATATTTTTTTTTTTATCTTAAACTGACGTTGTTTTGAGCAAAAACTTACTAAATCACCCAACTTATCATAATTGAAAAAAATGATGTTGCACCTATTTTTTCCATTTGTGGTATAAAACTTCTTTATTAAAAGAAAATTAAATTTTTTGTTAATTATTATGTAGTGGGACTTACGCGGTGAAATAAAAGAAAATAAATTACTTGATTGTATCTAGATTATAAATATTTACTATGTATTATATAACAATTATTATACATACAATTATTATAGGCCGTAACAAAGATAACATATGGAATTTAGAGGCAGGAAATTAGAAACTGGAAAAAGAAAAAAAATGTTTTAATGGAACTTTTTTTTTAAACATTTGCTTTTTTGATAAAAACTTTGCTACAGTAAGTTATTCCTGATTCGATTGCACAACCCTTTTGACAGGCAGAGCTCCTAACTGCAGGGTAAAATTTAAAAGCAAACAAGTATCAAATTAGCAGATATTTCTTTTTTTTATGGGAAGTTTTGTTTCCAATAATTAAATTCTGAAAACACATTTCACAACTAAAGTTTATCTTAATATGAAAGATGAGTCACTTGGAGAGCAGAAGCTTTCTCACATGACCGCATGCAAATATGATGTGTTTTTAGGGCAGAATGCAGGTCAGATGCAGCAAACAACATTTCTAATGTAACTATGACTCAGAGGTAAACATTTACCAAACAACAATGACTTTCTGAAACCTCACTTTACCTCAAGACAAAACCAAAAGACATTATTTTAGCACAAAAAAAATCAACCAAAGGCTTCTGGTACTCCCATCAGGAGCTTTCAGGCTGCGATTTCCTCAGCTCTGGTGCTAAAAAGAGTCCTACCATCGGAGCAAACATGTTCTCCAACGCAGGCCTTGATGAGGAAAGCAGACTCCCCATCACAATAAAACCCACCTCTCCATTCAGACAGCCATGGATTTGGTCCATTGGCATCCCAATATTCAATTTTTCTCTCTTTTGTTAGCTCTTGCTCACTGGAGGATATGATGTTTCTCTTTGGGGGGATTTTCAGCTGCCCTGTTGTCCAAATTTCAGACAATACATGTGTGAAACAGAAAGATCATTTCTAAATCAGGATCTTTCCTCACAGATGACCCGAGTGACAAAAGCAAAACAGAAGGACGATGGAAAACTGAGTTCAACATCTTTCTGAGAACTTGGGCTCTGCTTTTTTAGGTA
Organism: Oryzias curvinotus; assembly: GCA_023969325.1. Lineage (NCBI taxonomy): Eukaryota > Metazoa > Chordata > Actinopteri > Beloniformes > Adrianichthyidae > Oryzias > Oryzias curvinotus. The sequence goes on from CM043711.1 coordinate 15,849,688, forward strand.
AACCGTACAGTTTCACTTCTCTTTTATGACCAAAAAAGCATTTTAAATAACTATTCAAAGCTTGCATCCACCATGCCTGACATTCTGCCTCGGCTGGCTAAACCTCACCTCACCACTGATCCACTTCCAGCGTTTTTGGCCTGAATTTTTCTCCCTGTCTGCTGGAAAAGGCCAGAATTTTACAACCTTCATGGCCAACCACCACACCCCCCCCCCTCCCCACACCTCCTTCACACCTCCATCCCTGCATTCGGCACAGATTCCCGGTGAAAACTCTCGCCGGCCCAAGAAACTGTCAGCTGTGGTTGGGGTTCGGTGCAGCCGACGTGAATCTGAGTAGCACGGACAGGAATTTGGACGGCAACTTTCGGGTGCGTTGGCTGCTCAGCTGTGCTGTGCATGCTAAGCAACAGACCTGCGGCAGAGGGAAATCTCCAAAGGTTGAAGGTCACCGGGGGTCAGCCTAACCTCTTGGCCTTTGGTTGATTTATTAGCCAGTGGGGTGATGTCACTCTGCTCCAGACTATACAGAGAAGAGGGTCACAGGTCACACAGTATCTGTCATAGTTAAATGCTTTTGGGAATGAAGGGATGCAGAGAAGACTGCCGCAAGACTCTGCACTGTTACAGACCTGAGTTTCCTGAATTGACTTCTCATAAGAAAATCACTGAAACCAACCCAATAGCCAACTAGGAAACAGGCTTCTAATCAACCCTTTTTTAGTAGACTTGACACAAAAAACCTCACAACAAACAAAAAAACTCACATGAACAACAAAAAATACGGAAAAAAAAGTAAGGATGGACTGGCCGACAAATAGACAGATATGACAGGGCCAGTGTCCTTGTGCCTGTCCCTAGCCTGGTAAATGTGGAGGGTAGGAGGAGCATTCAACATAAAAGTTATGAGATATGAAATAGATCAAAGGAGAAGATATGGATAGATGAACTGATATGGCTTTCTGTGCATTTTTGGGTATCAGAGGCATAAACTCTTAGCACACCCAGGCTTGCCCCCCCCCTTTACTATTCTACCATAGTGGGGCTGGCTAAATCCAGACATTCTTGTATTTGTGATCAAATGTAATCTCTGTTAGCCCTTGTGCTATCCTTTGGAGTCCAGATGACCCGATCCTTACATTGACGTGTTCTCCCTACCATGACAAAGGTTGATAAAGGTGGAAAGATTTCATGTAATCCATGGACACCAGTGAAGACATTGAAGAAAAAAGGTTCAGCACACTGTTTAGTGGGGTCTAGACGACCCAACTCCCAATGTTAAAGTGCCTAGAATAGCACAAGGGTTACAGCTTATCTCTTTCCATCTCTCTGTTGTGTTTCTGCTGAATCCCATTGGGTTAAAAATGGATTGCAGTCCACATCAAATTGATGAATTAATGAAAATGTCAAAGGTGTTTTTTGGTAAAGACAGGTGGAGCTCCAACAACTGTCTTCTGGGCAACTGGTGGCCTCAGTTATTTAAGGACAACTCCTGACAGAGGGGCTGGCATCAGCTGTTCATCCCGATCTGGGAAGATACAGTACAAACACACAGCCATGCTCATGCATGTGCACCTGTTGACGCATATCTGCTTTCATACAACACTGCTGGGCCTCTACGTGCCCAGGCCCCCCCTGACAGGTGGTCCACGAGTCTTGAAGTCTGACGGCTGTCACCCAGGCTACAGCCTCTCAGCTGAGCCCAGCGAAACTGACTTTTTCAATCCTAAAAAGCTAAACCAGAAGGTGTGACTTCTTGTGTTCTTGTGCTGGGAAGCTTTTTATTATTTTTTTTTCCCCTTTACTGTACATGGTGGTTCCCATTTTGGAGGAACGTGTGGAATAAGCTGTAGATCGTCCTCATGACAAGTAGGCAAAATCTTTTTAGCCAGAAATCCTATTCCCCCTTTGGTTCCTCATATAGTCACTTTGGGTTAAAGAATCAAATTAATAAAAGTTTGAGCGTCATAATCTGACTTTTAGCTGAAATTAAGGAATATTTTTATTTGATATTAACTTTTTTTAATGGATTTAAACTCTTTTATTTTACTTATTTGGTTTGATTTTTTTATTTATTCAGCTTTTCAATACACTTTTAGTGATTTATACCCATGCATTAAGGTTTATGTATGTATGTATGTATGTATGTATGTATGTATGTATGTATGTATGTATGTATGTATGTATGTATGTATGTATGTATGTATGTATTTATATATATCCATGTATTTATCTGTTTTTTTTTTTGTATGTATTGTATTCCGATGTCAATATCATCATTTTATCCATCATTATGTTGTGTGTGTTGGGTGGGTGGGGGCATTGCGTGTGTTTTACAATTTTAGTGTGTGAAGGTCTTTGTTATTTAAGTTGAATATGTTTTTACAATGTATAAACTAAGTTTGATTTGATTTGATTCACGTAGTAAAAGAAAAATGGACAAATTTAAATCTTTATAGACACAATGTCAGCATCTTCATTAGGAAAATTGGCCCTTAGAAAAGACTAACCGTACACAACAACCTCTCCATGTTAGTCCCCTGCTGGCTCATACACCTTTGTAGGACGGCTTCATCATTTTTAAACCAGCATTTGATGAAGCCCTTTTGGCCACTTCACCACAACAGTGAGAACTGTGCAGCAACTCGTTGCAGCTGGAATGACCCTGCAGAACTTCTTTGACCCCAGCAAGGATAGAACACTCATCTTTTCATCTTTGAGAGGAAGAAAGGAGCAACGGAGCTCTGACCGAACATTAACGACTGAGAGAGTTTTGTAAATCACCACACAAAGCACCTCTCATACGCAGAAGGAAAGCTTCTATTATTTACACAAAAGCTTTAGAGCCTGAGGCTGCACAGTGGCGCAGTGGTTAGCGCTCTTGCCTCACAGCAAGAAGTGCCGGCATGGGGACCTAAAACAGAACATCAATGGAGGACATTTCTGTGTGGAGTTTGCATGTTCTCCCTGTGCATGAGTTGATTTTCTCTGGGGACTCCCCAAAAACATGCCTCATAGGTGAATTGGTGACTCTAAATTGTCCCTAGGTGAGTAATTCACTCTTCAATTTAAACTTGGTGATTGTAGAGGCGTGGCTGCCAGTTCGCGCCTACAGCCCTCTGACCCTCATTCATGCACAGTCATGCTGGTAGGCTGGTAGGCAGTAGCGTTAACCCTTGTGCTGTCTTGGATGACCCCGCCCTTACTTTGACGTGTTCTCCCTACCATAACAAAGGTGGATAAAGGTGGACAAATTTCATGTAATCCATTGAACCAGTGAAGATCACAAATCATTGAAAAAAAAAAAGGTTCAGAGCACTGTCTAGTGGGTCTAGATGACCCAACTTCCAACGGTAAAGTGCCTAGGATAGCACATTATGGGTCTTGCCCAAGGGCCCTCACTGGGTGGTGTTAACTGCTCACCAATTTAATTGCTTGCTTGTTCACCCCCCAGTAATGGTTTCCTGCATGTCAGTCCTTCACCTTACCAAGCGAGCTACCCAGCCGCCAACTAGCTAAAGACTGGCAAAGGTAGAGGACATCCTGGACAGATTTCTGTCACATCGCCACACTGTCACACTACGGCAGCCATGCCTATCCCATGACCCCGAAAGGGATAAAATGGGTTTAGGAGATGAATGAATGACAAAACTAGTTTAGGACAGACCAAAGAGTGGAGCCCCAGAGTGACAGACCGTAACCTTGACCAGTATCTAAAGACCTCTACACTCAGACAGGGTTTAGCAGATGTCACGCAGCTGCAATCCTTTTTGCCAGATGTGAGGGTACTAGGATTTTCTGACTTAAAGGTCAGACGACCGCTGCAGGTGACTCTACTGACACTGACGCTTGCAGTGGGTACAAGACCGCGTCACCTGGACAATACAGCAATGGTCTACCATCCTGTTCACTGATGAGTAGGGTCGCTTGCTAGAAATTGAAATTGAGGTGAGCAACATGCAGAGGTCAACATGATCCCAAGGGGTCAAGGAGGGTGAAGGAGGTGCAACATTCTGAGAAGGTATCACCAGTCAGAACAAAACCAATTTGGTTATTGTGAATGGTTCAGTCGCTGAACATTCTTACCTCAGAGACTTCATAGAACCTATCATCACCATCCCCCAATTCTACCAGCATACCCTCCAACTTTCTATTCCTGGATGATAATGCTCCACCACATGGTGCCAAAATTCTCACAGCTTGACTTCAGGAAGTGGGAGTGCCTCATATGGCTTGGCCAATAATGACCCCTGACCTGAACCCCATAGGGAACGTCTGGGACCAGCTGAAGCAGAGACCGGATGATCATACCCCAAACCTAAGTGACCTGGCAGATCTGCTTCTGTGGAAGAGTGGAACACTTCAAAACATCATCATGAAGCTAGTGAGGAGACGTCGCCGTCATGTAATAAATACAGTAAACGGTGAAAATACCTAACATTGACATGGTCAATTTTTGTTATTTTGGGCTATCTTTGTTGTTGTCTTAATTTTTGGGCTAATAAATAGTAAGCTAATGAAAATGATTTTTCTTCTCATTTATTATTAGTAATATTAAAGAAAACGTTAACATATTTTATGATAATTCAGAACAAGTTGAAAAAGCACTCGTGAAACATACAAAATCCCTAAATTATATGAAAAAACACTCCTATGGATGTGTTTTCACTGACCCTGGTACACTTTTGAATGCTTTAGCTCTAGACACATTTTTTGTCCTTATGTTTCGAATTATGCTCAAAGACAAACTGATTAGATGCTCTTTCATCCTGCTTTTATCTAAGGAGGTGAATGGAAAAAGCTTTTATCTTTCTGATATGATGAGACAACCTAAACGACCACCGATCGCCATTTCTTTCCTGGCTAAAATGACTTTAAAAACTGGATAAAGCTGAGTAAAATCTCGGTGCGGATTAGCGAGCAGAACCACAAAGCAGTATACGCTTGCTTCAGTTCCTCCTCCTGCACCGAATTTAAGTTTTCACCCACCAGGATCTGTGACAATGTTCCCCTTATATTCTCTCTTGAAACACTTCCCCAGAACCGCTTTTCGGTTGCACTCCTGTGTACTTCTGAGATCAAACTGTCTTTTGAAGTGTGCTCTCTTGTTTCTCTGTCTGGTCCTGAGATGAAAGAGGAGAACTGGGAGGCAGCTTCTGCACACAGGGGGCTCTCCTTCTGTCTTTCTGCCAAAAATCTCCTTGAAGTGACAGAAGGCACCAGAAGACAACATCCCAAACTCCATGTGGATGATTGAAGGTAGTTCCACTCTCCTGCCTCCTCCTCGTGTATCTTCCTCTCCATCCCATTTCTTTCTTGATCCTGAACTTTGCTGATTTTGGGACATCCCCAGACGTTTTTTGGCCTTTAAAGGTAAACATTATTGAGCGGTAATATAAGACGCCTCGCTCAATGGGTTGAGAAATACTCCAGAGTTCAAAGGAGGTAATGTGAAGGTGCTATTGCTTATTTCTCTTCCTCTCTCTTGGTGAAACATGGAGCTGAGATTTTATTAGCACATGACTTACCTTGACCCAGCTTAGCAGGAGATTTAAATCCCCCCCCCTCCAAAAAAACCCCAAACTTTCACCGTCCAACCACAGCAGGCCGGAGCAGATGAGCAGCGAATCCGATTTCCCAGAGAGAGCAGGCCAGAGCAAATTAATGAAAACCACTTTTATTATTTACAGCAGAGCTACAGTGCAGAGGGAATGCGTGTGAATATCTGTCCACAATCATTTCCATCCTTTCTTACATCAGGACTCCTCTCTTCAAAACAAACAAACAAAAAAAAAAAAAAACAGCAGGTTGTTCTTTCATGATAAACGCAGTGCAATAAGGCAGTTATGCTTTTATTTACAAGTTCTAGAAAACTGTACAGGCATACGTGTATCAAGATCTGCCACGCGTGTTTTGAAGCTACTTCATTGAACAGAAAATAAAATAACTGATTTCAATCACTGCAAATATGCAAAATTCACTCTAGTGCAGAAAGAGAGAAAAAAAATCACATTTTCCTTCTGCTTGTTCCCTTGTTCACCCTGCTTTTGTCTGTGCATCTATCATCATTGGAAAGTGCATGCTACAATTACCAAAGGCCTTTCAGGAAACAGCTTCTTCGCAAATTGAGCTTCTGTTTCCTACTCCTCGAGTTGCCTTTCAAAATAAAAGCGGTACAAAACTCAAACCGAATCAAACACTTGTAGTGTTTCTTTATTCGTTGCCTGTTAGAAGTAAGAAAGCTCTAATAGGGGTATATTGTTTTTATTTTTTATTTTCACACATATTAGGAAGTCTGATGAGAGTCCACAGTGGGGGAGGTGTTTAGAACATCCCTCGACGTAAAAACGCATTGCAATTTTTAATGATCTATTTTGCTTTTTTAATTACCGTTGTGATTTTTAATATGTTTTTGTTATTGACTGATTTGTCTATGTGATTTGGACTTCAGGGCCACCGTACCAACCTCATGGAAAAAGCAATTCTTTGACCCCTCAAACCCCCTCTGAATGCAAAGTTTAAGGTTCTATGATAACTTTTCTGGCCTTTTTACACACTCAGCTTGGGTTATTTGATAACTACCAATAAACAGCCGACCTACGGTTCTGCTGGTTCCTGTGGAAATAATCCTGTTGCGTTGGTGCTCACATCGCCAAAATAATCAGAGGGCTTTGATGCATATTTCTGCCCAGGCTGGACTTTGAATGTTTCTCAGGGTTTTACAGAAAGTGGAGTGCTATGATTGCACTAAGTGCTTTGACTTCATTGGTGAAAGAATATTTAAAATAAGTGAATGCTGCTAAGAAGTCTAAGTTATCTTCACAGAGAAATTATAAGACCAAAGATAGAGCGTCAGTCATTAAGAGGAAGAGGTTTTCTCCCCTCTGAGCCTCTGTCACTGTGGTGTTTTGCCCTCTCATGCCCCACAGTGACGGTTAGTTGTTGTTTCTTGAGGGCAAAAGTCAGTGGTCCATATTTGATTTTAGGAAAAAAAAGAAAAAAAGAAAAAGGGGGATGATCTGGAAGACTGACACTCCCTGCTAGTTTGGAGTGAATTCCTGATGGTGACATCAGGGAACCTCGTCGATGCTGGCGCCGCTGCGTTTCTGGATGGTCACCCTGCGGATGGAGGGCTTGGATGTCAACTCCTGTTTGGGTGGAAACTGCTCCTTCAGGATTCGCAGGACCGAGTCCATTTTCAGGTCCATCTGGTGGATCTGAACGAAGCACAGAGACAAAACACAGACAGGTTAGCTTTAGCCCAAAGCCGGCGGATTAAACGCGCAGACCGGCATTATGCGATAAACAAAAGGGCGGCAGCGAGTTCTGCGCGTTGGTTTATACCCATCTGCCTCTTCAATGCAGTTACCATCACAATGACAGAGTAGAGACAGATATAATGACATGTCTGCAGCTGGCGTCGACCAGGTGAAGCCACTCATTACAAAAGCTGCTGAGCTATATGATCTATGAGTGGGTTAACGCGCATCCACACACACACGCACACACTGTTTACATGCTTTGGAACTATAAACACAGGTGTGTCACCCGACAGAAATCTGACAGGGCGCAGCCAGTCTGCGTTTGATGCGATCAGATAAATGGTACCACCGAGGCCACACAAGTAAACACATCTCAGACTGACTGGTGGCACAAAAGTACAGTGAATGGATAAATGTAGCAAAGTACAATAGACTGTTGCTAGAAAATGTAGGTAGAGAGGTGAAAAAAAAGGTCAAAATAGATCCAGCTTGCTCAAATTTTTCTGACAGGTTGAACAACTGTCTGATGGCAGCAAATGCAGCACGTTCTGAAATACAACAAAATTCACATTTTTACGTGACTTGGCAAAAGGCAAATTAGCACCTCTGCTTTGCTGCATGCTGTTGACAGGGTGATGAGTCAAAAGGAAAAACAGGAAGACTTCCCATTTTTTGCAAATTTGCCTCAAAACTCAGCTAATAGAAAATTGTACATACACATCTTCAAGACCCATTCCAATGAAAATGGTGTTTTTATAATAATAATAATAGATTGCGCTTCTCCGAACGCTCAAAGCGCTTACAATGTGTCCATTATTCATTCCCTCCTCCTTCATACTTGGTGATGGTAAATTCTGTTGTAGCCACAGCTGCCCTGGGGCAGACTGACAGAGGCGTGGCTGCCAATAGTGCCCCCCATCCATTCATACACATTCACACACCAGTGGAGCCACACTGGAGGCAGGGCTGCTTAAGTGTCTTGCCCAAAGACACAATGACAGTTGCCTGGGGGGAGCAGGGATCAAACCGCCAACCCTTCGACCATTGGATGACCTTTCTTAACTGCCTGAGCCACTGCCACACAATTCTTAGTTTTAACGTGTACTTGTGGCATTTTTCTGAAGACGGAGGACATAAGAAAGAAAAGAAAATAAAGAAATCAAGAAATCAATAAAGAAAATCAAGCATAAAATTGTATTTCTTAGTATTTCTCTATTCAAATTGTGAATAAGGAGCAGATGTAAAAATGGCGTTTTAAAGAGCATATTTGTGACGTAGAAAGTACGTTGGGTGGGCCACAAGCTCCCTGCTCCATGTACGACTTCGTTTTCCCCCGTAGTTGGCATCTGGCTCCGAACTGTACGGCTGGATAGGTCTGAAGTTGCTCGCCATTTTTTGTTGCACCGCTAATGTTAAGTTGGGAGCAGTAAGCTAGCGGGAGAGAGAGTAAACCAGGGCTGTCAAACTGCAGGCCTCGAGGGCCGGCCACTTGCTGGTTTCCCAGAAATCCTACCTTGTCTGCCGCTGATTACCTGGATCAGGTGTGTTTAGCCAGTAAGGAGCTTCAATGGCAAATTGGTTGGAAAACATGCTGGACACCGGCTCTCAAGGCCTGGATTCTGACACCCCTGGTGTAAACAGAGAGCTCTCAGCAATGAAAGGGAAGGGGGGAGGGCTTGCTCCACTCCAACTGTTTCAGAGGTGAATTTCTAACAAACTACTGCCACTTTGCAGAAACTCCTAGAAAACGACACAGATTTTTGATGTTGGCCAAAAAGGACGTAATCAAAGGGAATGCTTTGAAAACAGATCAAAAGATGATTGGAGTATTTTTTAATTAGTACAAGAAATATCAGGGTTTTTGGGCCTCTTTTAGATCAAGTTTTTTGAGAAATATCATTACTGTTTTGCTTCGGTTCTTATATTTTGAGTTAAGAATCAAACTAGGTTTGACCGCTTCTTTTTTCATGTTGCTTGTTCCCCTCAGTACATTTATATGGTTTTATGTCAGATCTTCTACATCCCGCTGTTTTTGTTCCTCCAAAGTGCTTTAGTTCCTTTTACATGTGCTACATTTTAGTGGATGTTTCTGAAACGATATTTTCTGCACTTTGAAACTTCAAAAGTTTCCTTCCACCTAATTTTAGTTTTCCTTCATATGAGTTTGCCACAAACGTTATGTCCTCCCAACAATTTGTGCCAAAATATTCTTAAAAAACACATCAAACATCAATTGAAAACTTGAAAAAAAATTTAAAACTTTGAGCACAATTATGATTTGGTTTTATTTCTAAAACAAGCCCCACAAACACAGACTTAATGATTGAGATTGGAGACAAAAATGCTTCAATTTTAAAAGGAAAACATGTAACTATGAAGTAAAAAAGTACGGACAGAGGACGCTGTTTACTACCACATAATGATCCTAAACACCTCAAAGTAAACAATGCCGACATTAAAGCTAAAAAAGGGTTTGCCAAGGCCCTCATGGTGGCCTTACCAAAACACAAAATCTACAAAAACAACACAAAAGCAGCCAACAAAGTACTTAGAGATTACTGCAGCTTTTTCCTCGTTTAAGAAAATCCACAAAAAAACTGCAAGGACTTTTTATTGTAATTTGAAACAATTTAATTAAAAAAGATGAGACATTTTTTAGTATAAATTTAAAAGTTTTTTTTTTAAATCTAAGTGCTGCTGGAAGGAACTGTTGATTTTCTTAATTTCTTCAAAAACCTTGAACATTTTTTTTCCTGCTCTATTGGGCAAAAGGCCGTTTTCCTTTTGCATGCATCTATCTCAGGCCTTCCGAGCTTCTCACAGACATACGTGCGCAAAGCTGCAGAATTGCTTGCAAAATGACAGGAATATGATAACGGCGGCACTTAAATCAAAGCCTGGGCAGGAACATACTTCAGAGAGACGTACATCTCTCCCATATGGCAGAACAGACACATTTAGACTCCCCTTGTCTACTAAACGCTGATAGCAACTCCAGCCAAACTGCAGCACTACTGACAGTCAGTTCGTTAACATCAATGGCATTTTTTTTTCTTTTAAGGACACAGCTGTTTTTTTTTTTCTTCTTCTCCTTTTTGTTTTTTACAGTGTGCTCCTGACGGTCTGGACATTTTTATGGCACAGTGGGCCATTTAGCAGCCGTTGAAATACGAGCCGCAACAAAGACGTGTAAATTTCAAATATCAGGTCAGAGAAAAGAATTCCGTTGACATGGCCAAAAAGTCTGACAAGGTCCAGACTAGTTTGGAGTCGATGGCCTTTGAATCTCTCAAGTTCAAAGCTCCAGATAAGTGATTTATCAGCAACAATGCGCTTTGCAATGAATTTCATGAAATTGTGGGGCTTAATCTATAAAGTTATCAGTCTAATGAGACATAAAGGACATAAATTGTCTGCGGAAGTTTAATGCACAAAGACAGAACCACAAAGCAGGCTGAGCACTAGCTGGGAGGAGATAAAGCGCCGAGTGTCATTTACATATTGAATTGTAATCCAAAGGCGTAACATTCTCACTTAAAATGGATGAGCAGTTCCTCCTGCTGTGCGTCTGAAAGGAGAGGCGCAGGACACCGCCGAGGAGACGGCGGAAAATAATTACAGAGGGGAGCTGCAAACACACAGCAGTCATTTATCACCGGTAAGGATAAATACTGGGTACGCATGCACTGTTCTCTGATGCTGTGGTGCAGGAACAGTGAGAGTGTGCGTACACTGGTGAGTCATGGGTGGTTTGTGAGTTTAAAGATCACATTTTTGATAAAGTAAAAGCAGAAAAAAGAGCAATGAGTTTAAAAATGTTGGGGTCACAAAGCAGTTCATGCTTTGAAACTGTTTTGTATGCCTTTAAATGGCAAAGGAAAGGGATATGTGGACACGTGATCTAGGAACGAGTGAGCTGTCCAGCTGTCCTCTGACCACAGACAGGACATTGGCCGGTCACCCGACAAGGGGTTTCCCCTGTTGGACTGGCAACTCTAAAGCTGTATTCACACTGCCCTCAGCGTTTAAGCGGCTACTTCCAATAAAAAAGTCGCTTCTGCGCTTTTGCACAAGGCTACGCAAGTTTCTATGACCATTTTTGGGATCTATCTTTATAATATGCTACCATTATCTGTGCATTGCAAGTTAAACCTGATTTGACCAATCAGGGACCTGGATTTGGTAGCGGCGTATGGATGGCCTCCCTTTTAATACCAACCATTTGAAAGTGGATCATGGAGGTGAAATGACAAATTGCAATTTATGTCTGGATGGAATAATATGAGGCCATGTCTTTCATATATCAGAACAGAATCTGGAGCAAGATTCACGACATTTGTGCTGCTTTGACATTTTGCACCAAGCCTCCTCCGCCTGTAGATGACGGACATGCGCAAGTAAACAGTAGAAAACGAAAAAGAAAAAGAAGAAGCCCCTCCTTGCTGGTCCCGTTTGAACACCATGGGCTAAATGTGCATTCAAGAAGCGTCTTCAGAGACACAAGACTGATGTAAGTTTTCCTGTCATGTTGTAATATTAATCATAACCAGCTGAAAATGTCTGTAGTATTTTTGTATAACAAGCAAATGATCTGTTGTTTTCCTTTTGTTTTCTCTTCCAGAGTTGACACATCTCCTCGCTGTCATTGTCATGTCACTGACAGACAAATTGGAGTTTTGAAGATTGGAGATCTGAAGCTACGACTGCACAGGGATCCTTTATGGTTTTTGTTGTTGTTTGTGTTGCTTACGACTGGTCTGGATTTGCCTAACTTATGAATTGGTTTAAAAAAAAAGTTTCTTGTTTAGATCACACACTAAAGAAACATAAAAACATGGCCCGACAACAATTTTTGTTGTCATATTCCAACAGAATATCAACCTGTCCAGCTGTGATAGGCTCCAGCAACCACCTGACCCTGAAAAGGATGAAACAAAAAAAAATGGAATTGTGTCACAGGGGATTAAAAAATTCAAACATAAACAGATTACCGACCAAAGTAGCTGAGATCCACTGCACTCTAGGACAGGTTGATCCTCACTGTGAGTCACCTGAAAGCCCCACATAGTTGTTTTTCACCTTTCAGGCATATCCCTTTAGTGGAATCAGCTTCCACTGATTCACACAGGTGGTTTGGCAAAGATGTTTTATGGCGGATGCCCTTCCTGACCCAACCCTGTATTTAAACCGGGCTGGAGACCGGTACAGGGAGACCCAGAGTTGGGCTACAACGTTGCAAGCCTCCACATTATGATATCAAATTTAAAATAAAGCTAAAGCTTCCTATGTTGCAGGTCCTCACAGTAGGCTGGTTTCAAAATGCTCCCATGTCAAAAAACTATACTGACGCACCAAAATGAAAAATAATGAAAAAAGAATCCCACTGAGTATGGTTAGCTGTAAGAAACACCAACAGCTGCACAAATTTAGAAATAATTGATATGAAAAAAAAACAAACAAACAGAAATGATAGATTAGAGTTATCTGTGCTTTTCCAGACGCTCCATGCATTTACAATGTGTCCATTATTCATTCACTCTTCATGTATACTTGGTGATGACAGGGGTGTGGCTGCCAGTTCACGTCTACAGTCCCTCTGACCATCACCAGGACCTTCATACACATTTACACACCAGTGGAGCCGCAGTGTCTTGCCCGAGGACACAACGACAGTTGAGATGGGGGAGTGGGGATCGAACCACCAACCCTTTGCTCATTGGACGACCTACTCAACCTCCTGAACCACTGCTGCCCAATCTAACTTTTTATAGAAGGTTTGGGTTAAAAATAATATTGACAGCAACAATGTTACACTATCTCCTTGCCTATTTTCATATATGCCAAACAGAAATATCCAATAAATTAGGAATAAAAGCTGTTGGGACAGTTAAAATAACACAACACACATTTATTTCAAAAGAGTGGCACGAAGTGCATGTTATCTTAGGGTGTGTTTAATCTTTACTCAGTAGTTGATGGGCTGTCACAGTTCCAGTGCTGACATCTGGAGACAGAGAGCATGAGCTCGATGGGGACAACACAAACCTCCTGTTCACACAGGAACACCCTTCCTGGACCACTTTCCTGACTTCTCCTGGGACTGTTTTCTGCTACACAACAAACGCACACGAAAACACGCATCTATAAACGTACCTATTTGTCGCTTAGCAAACAAACAAACAAGGACGAAACAATAAACCCCATGCTGCATTCAAAGTCCTTGAGTCTCCAGGCTGTCCCATGCACCATGTCCCAGTCTGGTGAATTGTGTGGTGCAGAATAGCACACGGCTCACCCAGTGCGATTAAGTTTGTGAACACAAACCTACTTTGTGATAAGATGTGATAACGCCGAGGCAAACAACTTCAGCGTCGCTGCAGGCGACATTTTGGCAGAATGGCGAGAGAAATAGGAGGAACAGTAGAAACGTTTGGGAAAAGTCACAGTTTGAATGTACATCACTGCAATCTTTAGGACTGAACAGAAGCTAACTTATTACCAAGCACAGCTCTAATGTTTGCAGGTGCAGAAACGACAAAGTAGAATTGAAAGTTTGAGGATCAAAGTGGCCTTTACGGCCCAGCCATGGCCCTTTCAGCCATGCACAGGCAGGAGGAGAAGGCCTGTTCTGATCCACACTGCCATCTGTTGGAGGCTGGGAAAGCCTGAAGAAAGGCTCCGGGCTGTTATCGCTGCATTCTTTGAGATTTGCCACATTTTACCGCTGCATGATTACCGACAAATGGATACATGACACGCAAGAGGGATAAGAGTTTCTGGACGGCGTAGAATAAGGGAGTGTGGCAACGCTGACAGGGGTAATTAGGTGTTGTGAAGTAATGCGGCTCACTCCGTGGAGACAAACAAGGCCGATATGAATAGTGCATAACCACCTTTTCCACATGCTGGGGAAGAAAACACACAGTTATTCACAGAAACTCATTTTAATCCGAGGTTTCTGATGCTTTTCTGAGGAGGAACTCAGGAATGGTAAAGAAGGAAAAACTAGAAAACCAGAGGAAGGCAGAGGAACCGGGAAGGAAAGTCTACCAGTCTCAGGAATGCCTTGGCACTAGTGTCCGTGCAGGCCGCATTATCTAACAAAAAAGATTCCTGTAATTGAAATGCTTTCAGTTGCATGAGACAAAGAGGCAAGAACATAAGGAAAGATAAGACTGGAGGGAAACAATTGCACAGCTCTTTACTCCTGCACACTGGAGTATTTCTGAAGTCGTGCTTTAACCCTGTAACATCCACCTTTAGACAATCTCTACATTTTTCTGCAGCAGCAGACACTTATGCTTCAAAGTTAAGCCAGTTTGGAGGTAAAAAATGGCATTCCACAATCAGAAAGAATTTATTATAAATAAAACAGAACTTGGGATATATTGTAAAAAAAAGTGACAGTAGAGATAAGCAGTTTTTACCAAACTGAATCTTTTATCTTTAAAAAAAATATCCAAAGAATTTAAAATAATCACAAATCCTAACTGATTTATAGAAAATGTAATTACTCACAGCATTTCTAAAATGTATTCTTTTTAATAATGTTTTTTTAAAATCACTTTATAACATCTTTGTATGTATTTTTCTTTCTCTTCCATTCAAGACATCCAGTGCATAAACAAACTGAGCTGAATTTTCCAAAAAATGTTCGGCAATGTTCACACAACAAAGAATTCAAATTTAAAAATGGCTGCAAGTGTTTAAATTTACCCAGAATCCCAAGCCAATTCAGTGATGAGGAATCCACCTTTCTCCTTTTCTTTTTGAAAAACTCCTAATATGTTTCAAGAGCTTCTATTGAGTGTTTTTCTTCATTGTCATAATGGACCTCACAAATGTAATCAAGAGGGATACAAGAGTGAAATCATAATTAAATGTGAAAGCAGCAAAAAAAACAAACAAAAAGTGCAGTATGTATTCATTTTGCCTTCCTGATCTCACTATCGCCAAAACATCTTTAAATTCTGACTGTTTCGCTCCTTCTTTTGTGCTGCAAAAACAGGCCCCTTAGAACAAATGTTTGACTCCACTGGCTGATTTTCTTTTTCATAAGCCAAAAAATATATACCAGTTGGGTAAAAAAAATTAAATTTTAAGAAAAGATTCCAGTCATTAAGATATATTTTCTTAAAATAAGATTATTTTTCTATCAAAACTTTTCTTGGAAAGATTGTTTCTCTTGGAAGACAGAAAAAAAGAATTTTACTTGGAAGGAGGGTCTTTTTATTTAGTTCAGTTATTGCGATATAAGCTTTAATTCAAGCATTTTTAATCATGTTTTATCTTTTGTGCCTGTAATTTGACCTTGAAAGAATATAAACTGTTGAAATCCTGTTTCTGATGCTAATCTTTTTGATTTCACATTAAAAGTGTTAGAATTAGTCAATATGAGTTCCACTTAAACTCTGGTGTTTCACTTTAGATTACTGAAGTTCAAATTATGTTAAAACCACTCAGTTAACAAAATGCAAAACTTTGAACATTTATCTTCATCTTTTAGAAACAGCAAAAGTCCTTTTTTTAGGCTTATTGTATAACATAAAAAAAGCACGGTCCCGGTCAGTTTAGGACATCGCAGACACACATCACGTACAGCTCAAACAGACCACCTAATTGCAAACACACACACACACACACGTATGAAGTGCTGACACACAGAATCATTTCTCTTCCAACACAATGGACAATGCAGCGAAAGCAGCAGAGGGCGTCCACACTGGTCTTTCTGGTGAGCCAAGAAAAAGCTAACATTACACAAAAGTCATCATTATTATTGCTCTGACAGGCTGCATGAATGGAGAATGGAAATCAGGGCACAGAGTGAGAGTAAAAAAAAAAAAAGAAAGTTAAACGCATTAACAAATATGAAGAGTTTATTCTTTAGATAACCATCCATAACTAACATGAAACACAAAACACATCTTTGGTTTTGTAGGAAATTATGAAAAACAATCCAGCTGAGTAATTTTATATCAAAAATAATCCTTATAGTGTGTTCAGCAAAAAATGCATTTCTATACTATTTTCTTGATTACTGCTAATCGATCAAAAAGTAAGTAAGTAAGAGCAGTGTGGTCAGCCAAACATCCCACCTCCAGCAGTTTTTTTTTAATTTCTTTTTTTGCTGACTGCTGAATCATCTTCTGGGTTCTTTCATTCTTGAGATGGGGAGGAGGGTTAGGTTCCCCTCTGGTTTTCGGGCAGTGATTATGAAATGTGATAGCATCTCATTTCTGGTGGGTTTGTGTCCTTATGCATTAGTGTAGGCTTTCATGCGAGAATGGAAAGCCTTCACAATGTTTTTAGGGGTTTGTAAGTGATGCATGGGCTTGAGTGCAACTGGGTTGCTGACATCTGAAATCAGTTCGGAGTTGATAAAGTTGAAGTGACTGCAATCATCTTTTGATTTATTGTAAAAGCATTCATAGTGGGGTTTTTTTTTAATATGATTACGCTTTTTTTTGGCCATAATCAAAAAAATCCTGTCGTTTTCTAGGACATAGTTTCTGCAGAGTGGCAGCTCTGAGATGCACCTCTGAGTTGTGTGCAGGACTGTTGGTGCGATGTACGCCTGCTCACAAGGCCCATCATCCATTTGTTTACACTCTCTCCCGCCAGCTTGCCCCAGTCTAACATTAGCGGTGCAACAAAAATAGCCAGCAATATTAGAGCTGTCCAGCTGTACAGTTTTGATCCAGATTCCAGCTACATGAATCTATTTATCTGCAAGTGGATGCATCAGAATGGAGTGGAGCAGGGAGCTTATGGCTTGCCGTAGTAGCTTCTATGTCACACTTATAAACTATTTCCAGCAGCATTTTTTGTCTGCTCCTGATTCACGATGATTTGAATATAAATACTCTCAAATGCAATTCTACACTTTATTTTCTTTACAACATCCTCCAAATGTCCTTCAGAGTGGGTCTGTAATTAGTTTGTAAATTTACTTTTAAGGGTGGTTTTTGTGTTTTTCTGTCTTTTTTAACGGCATGCACACTTTTATCATACAAACATTTACTGAAATGACTTTTTTTTTTATTTTTGTCAAGAATCAGCAGCTAATGCAGGGACTGCAGTTGGTTTTCATCAATATCATTGGTCTTTCTTTTGTATGAGTCTGTTCCTCCTCTGAAGTTTGTGTTTCAAATGAAATCCCTGTCTTTTGAAATGCTTTCTGACCACTAGCCCTGCAACAGAAGTGATCTAGGTTAAAACTTTGCAGAAGTGAGCAAAAATGAGAAACGCAAAAAAGCAACTATGACAGATTGCATGAATGAATTTGAAACCAATATGTCATCCGGCCTGAAATCCAGCCGGGACGGCTCCGGTTCACCACGCTGCTGCCAAACAGAGTGGATCTACTTTAACGCCGGCATCTACTATATCTTCTTTTTGTTGGTAAAAGTAGTATCACCTGGAAAGAAGAAAGAGTTTGAGTATAAATGGATCACTTCTGAGGGGGAGTAAAGAGGGAAACCAGTTATTCTTTTAAAGAACAGAATCTGAGGGAGCACCTGACCACATGGTCAGGATCAAGGGCTGCGCCACGTGCCACTAACTGCAGCCAAAGCTCTTTTCTGCAGGGGTGGTGATGGTGGTGCACTGAGGGGTGTGCGAGTGTGTGTGTCTGTGTGCTGCTGGTTAATCTCTCCTCAGAGAGGGTGTGCACTCAAAGCTGCTTTTGTTTTGGAAGGCTACTTTCTCGAGGTCGTCCAATCCCTTTGCGCCCACTCCCCTCATCATCTCCTGCTTTTTATCTTTGGACAGGCCGTCTGTATGAAACGCTGCAGATTATTTCTTTTATGGGCTAATCAGCCTGTTGGGTGAGGCAGAGAAAGTGTTTGCATGCGTGCATGGCTGTGTTTAGGTGTAGGGCTTTGCCAGCATGAGCGTGTGAGAAACACTGAAGCACTTTCATGTTGTAACATAAACTGAATTAAACAGGAACGTGTCGGGACAAGAGGGAGGCTTTGATTTGCTCGAGGTGTACAGATGTGATTCTGTACTCTGTAAATGTTTCAGCTGAGGTAAAAAAAAAAAAAAAAAGTTTTCTTCCATATTCATGACTCAGATGATGAAAAAGAAAAAGAAAAAAAATAAGACTATGCTGCAACAAGTTATCATCAGTAAAACAATTTCAGGAGGAAATTCTGTTGATTATTTGCCATATTTTCCACTCTATATGGCGCACTTAAAAGCCTTAATTTAAAAAAAAACAACAGCAACAGCGTGTCTGGATTAATATTGGTTGTGCTTGATGTTGAAGTGATTTTGATGACAGGGTGCTGTCAAAATATCAGTCTGTTTTTTACATATTGCAAACAATGTTGGGAGTTACAGGTATTGTGAGTACGCTAACGTAGCTAACACTTCTAACATGGTTAACCTGTAGCGTGTTACGAACAAATGTATAGAGTTACTGAGAAAGCAGTTAATAATGTCTGACTGACTGACGGACTCATCTGTCACTCTTTTGTGTCGCTTTACAGTTCAGTGCTCAAATATGACATAGAATCTACAATAGACAATTCATTGATGGTGCGCTTTATTATGCGGTGCGCCCTATAGTGAGTAAAATAGGTTGTGCTTTTTGCTACAATCTCTGCATTTTTGCAGTCCTGTCACAGTTCATGTTCAAAAACACAAACTCTTTCATTACGTCTGATGCACAGAAATTTCTTAATAAACTGATGGAAATGCAATAGGAGATCATTCTGGTAACAACACCAATATGAAGAATAAAAAGAAGTATATTTTTACAAATATTCTTCTTATATTTTTGTGTTTTATGGTTTAGAGGGGAAAAAACGTGAAACTCCAGGAAATCTGACTAGCTTTTGCTTATTTGTAGCACAACGTCCAGTGTTATTCTTTATCTTGATTGCAGTTTTGTCCTTCAGGCAAGGTCACATGACTGAAAACTATCATGGAAGTATTTTCATTAGATTTTTACAATTATTATTTTGTATAGGTCAAAACGAGGAACAATTTTAGATTTCTTGTCTCCAGTCATGAACGTGTGATGGTTTTGTTATCAGTCATTGCACAATAGTTGAAATGTAAGAAAGAATTTGCAAGACAAACAAAAACAAACTCCACACAGAAAGGTCCCCCGATGATGTTCTGTTTCAAGTCCCATCGGGGGCATTTTCACTGTGAGGTAAGAGTGCTAACCACTGTGCCACTGTGCAGCCAAATTTTCTGTGTGGAGTTTGCATATGCATCCCACTTTCCAAAAAACATGCTTCATGGGTCAATTGGCAACTCTAGATTGTCCATAGGTGAGTGTGAGAGTGAATGTGTGTGTGATTGTGGCCCTGGGACAGACTGGCGACCTATCCAGGGTGTCCCCTGCCTTCGCCCACAATTGGCCAGGATAGGTTCTGGCAGCCCCGTGACCCCGAAAGGGATAAAACAGAAGAAGATGAATGAATGAATGGATGAATGAATGAATGAATGAATGGATGAATGAATGAATGAATGAATGAATGAATGAACAAAGAAGAAAAACTCACATAGCATGTTGACAAAAGCACAATCATTATATCCCATTCGCATAAAATGGAAATCAAATGTAAAATGTTGGTAAAGATTTAACTTGGTAGAGGCTGAAAAAGGGGCCACAATTTGAACAAAGAAGAAAATACAAAAACAAATCCAGTGACCCATTACAGTCCATTACACACGAAAGCCATAAAACAGAAATGCCATCCATCTATAAACACTTTTACCTCCTTCAGCCTATTTCCAGGAAGCTGTCAGCACACACCACTAGCCTGCCCTTGTTTCCAAACCTCTAGAAGCCCTTAAAATGGTTTTTAGTACGTAAAGTCAAGTAAACACACCGGCGGCGGCTGAGTGGGGAGACAGAGGGGAGGGAAAGAACGAGGGATAAGCAGTTGCCTGAAGAACCATTTGTCCTCAAAGACAGCTGGACCAGTTCCTAACCGGTGCTACAGTGTGGTGACCTTCACAGAGACAAAACCCTGCCGCCATCCAAATCAGAACTTCTAGTTTTGATGAGCCTCTGTGCATCACTTCAGATCGCTGCACACATATAGAAACGTCTAAACAAACATCTGCGGGCTTGAACACACACACACAGCCAGAAGAGGCCTGCAGTCTTCAAGGAAACATTTCAACACATTCAATGAAGCAAACACTAATATTTCTCCATGGGTGCTAATGTGGGAAGATAAATCGCTGTAAGATGACTCACTCAGGACAGTTTGATTACATTCCCCTGTCTCCTAGGAGCTAATAAGTGTCTCAGAAGCGTGACACCACTCTGCATTTTATCAGCAAAGAAGCCCTGACTGCAGCAGTGATTTGTGGAGGTGCTCGTCTACTGCTGACAAGCAGCTTCCAAAAAAGCGGTTTGTGTTATTAGCCGATCTGTCGGTCGGCGCTTCTGCACGGTTATGGCCGTCCATTGGTTTTCAAAGAAGAGTCTTTATACATCATGAGGCTTAAGCCCCCCCACCCCCACCACTCTGGCTTTCTTATCGCCAGCTGCCACAACCACCTAAACATCTCCACCACCCCCTCCTCCCATGCCAGGCTGTGGTTGCAGCCAGCATGGCATTGTCAGTCACCAGGGACGAGCCATGTTTGTATGGCCGCTGCTGTAGGTCCACCACACTGTGGCTTTGTTCTCACCATCAATGGGCCAGTCAGACTGATATTATAAATGACAAGAGGGCGTGCCAGCACTTTGCTCTGGAACGAGGCAGACGCGTGAATTGATATGAACTGTGGCGTCTGTTGGTAAGTGAATTCACCCAAAAGCACACGGGGTTAATGCGAAGAGCTGGTTTATGGCGAAAACGATCAAAGCATTGTTAAGTATTGAACCCCAAGGTGTGGTATTAGAACACACACATTCTTCTGTTTGCTGTGGTTGAATCTGATCTTAAAAAGTCTGTTTTAGATGCAAAAACATGGTCCAAATAAAACTCACACATGCTAAACAATATTTGAAACAAACCTTTGCCTTGAGATTTTTATTTGAACAGCCATTTTAATCACAACCTGCTGTGCGAGTAGAGCACTGCAGGAATCTTCAATGAATATAACATTATTCAGTGATTTAAGGACCATTCTCCCATGAGATTTACTATACTTTCAATACTCATTGTTGCTGAAAAATGGTCTATTTTCAAACTTTTGTCATACAGTGGGTTCCAAATTATTATGTGAATTGTATTTAAGTGTGAAAAAAGATACATTTTTTGTGTGTTTTTCAATTAAACTCATAGATGATATTGTGTTTAGGGCTCTTTGGATCACTGCAGTCAATCTCAGACACCTGTGACAAATATTTTGACAGGTGAGTTCAATTAAAGGAAAAACTAATATAGGAAGGACATTCCACATTATTAAGAAGACCAACATTTTCAAGCAATACGGGAAAGAAGAAGGATCTCTCTGTTCAGTGGCAGTTTATCCTACGGGCAATGTGGGCGGTCGCCCAGTGCGCAATCTAGTAGGGGGCGCAAGAGCGCCCAAAAAACATTGAGGTTTTTTTTCTGCACTTTTTTTTAGGCTAAATCGCCCATTTCCACATAAAGTTAATGACATTTGCAAAAGACAAAGGTCGTGTCAACTTGCTGCTATAATGACAATATGAGGGGGTGAGGGTAGGGGGCACCATCCAGTGTTTCGCCCAGGGCACTAAACTAGCCAGGACTGCCTCTGTCTCTGCTGCGTGAAATAGTTGAATGCCTTGGACAAGGCATGAAAACCTTGGATATTTTATGAAAACGTAAGCGTGATCATGGAATTATTAAGAGATTTGTGGCTAATTCAGAGAACACACAACTTTGTGCAGATTAAGGCAGAATGAGGAAAGTTTCTGCCAGAAAATTCAATCAGATCAAAGCAGCAAGCACATATGTGAAGCTTCTGGTGTTTCTGGAGTCCCACAAACATCAAGGTGTAGGATCCTCCAGAGGCTTGCAGTTATAGGTAAACCTTCTTCTTGGTCACCCCTAAACAACATTTACAAGCAGAAACAGCTGCAGTGGGCCCAGACATACAGGAAGACTTATTTTCGAACAGTCTTGTTCACTGATGAGTGCCGTGCAACTCTGGAGGGTCCAGATGGATGGAGTTGTGGGTGGTTGGTGGATGGCCACCATGTACCAACAAGACTGCGACATCACCAAGGAGGTGGCGGAATCATGGGGAGAGCTGGTAGGCCTCTTTAGGGTCCCTGAAAGTGTGAAAATGACCTCTGAAAAGTATGTAAGGGTTAATAGCCGACGAAATGTGCTTGATCAGAAATTAGCGAACGCCATGGAAGCCTGAAATGTCCGCCACGAAGCTTCCGCAAAGCTTCCGCGAAGTGCGTTAATTCTGACAGTGCACACTTCGAAGGCCATTAACCCGCTTACACCATGGTCACTTACAAAAGAAATAAACACTCTATCAGTGTTTAGTGCTTTATTCTTGTTATTTTTTCATTTGGATTGCTTTTTTCACAAAAAGCGGACTATTTGTCGCGCTGTGTTGTCATGGTACCGCTCCAATCACAACCGCAGTGGCAAAGACGTGATATATGCTGATTGTCACAATGTGTTAAATAAAGCGTCAGTTTCGAGAGAAAGTTTACCTCTCATTACTTGTTTTTTTGCAGATGACGAAGCAAAAGTTTGTTTTCAAGAATCCAGCGCAGTGTTAAAGAACCTTTAAGACATGTGACCGGAACTTCGTTTTTAGGCGTGGTACATCACTTTTTAATCCACACCGAGCAGCCAATCAGAGTCGAGAATTCACCCGGACCATGGTAGAAGTGGAGTTTCTGACAGACCACTTTCTTCCGTGGTAGAAAAAAAAAGAGAACTGTGCTTTCTGTATCAAAACCATCTACATGCATGACAGTGCACCATCTCATGCTTCTGCATCATTGGCTGCTGTGGGCATAAAAGGAGTTAAACAGATTGCGTGGCCCCCATCCTCCCCTGAGCTCAACCCTGTTGAGAATCAGTGGAGCATCCTCAAGCAAACTACTGTAGTTGTGTTTGCACATCACAGTTGCTGTTGCCTCCTAAATTCCAATTACACTGTAAGATCTACAATGTTAAAAATCCAACCCCATATTCCACACATGCAGAGATTCTCCAAATTCTGCTGTATTTTTGGATATTCCGGTATTAGTGGCAAGCTTTATCTCCACGGTAACAGCTTTCTCATTATTTTAGGCTGAAATATTTCTTTGACACATTTGAATGTGGTGTCAACAGGACTTGCCCGGGTCCAGTGCCAGCAGACAAAAATGATGTGTGTGTTAGCATGTATCACAGACAGAGGATCAACCTCACCACCCTTCCTCCGCCAGTGCTCCACCCCACCCCCAGCCAGCTGTCCGTCCTGCCCAGACGCTGGCCCCGTGCCTGGTGCCATGGCCCCAACCCTGTGCCAGCTGATCTACGGCGGCAGGGGCTAGCGTGACCCCGACCAAACCTCCCTTTCCCCCTTTTTTAACCAGCATTAGATGCATAATGCGAGGCTCAAAGCCTTTATTATTCTATCTTCTAACAGCTGGACTCACACACAGACCAAGAAAGACACACGCATCAAGGGATAAACCAGAAATGCTGTTTCCCAATATAGCATCGAACACAGTTTCTCTTCTTTTTGTGGTCATGGTGTTTTTCAAAATTCTACTTTTTACTTGGCCAGATTGCAACTTTAATTATTTATTTATTTATGTTAAATGATGTTTTGTTGTTGCCAAATGTCTGGGGAAACCTGAAGAAAATAGCAACACGGTCTGGACAAGCCTGTTTGGAACAGGAGTTGAGTGAGTTAAAGTTAGAGGTCATTGAGTCTATGGAGCTCCAGGAGTGTGCTGCCCCTTCGCTGTAAATTCTGAAAACAAGAGCAAAAACTGACTGAACCCTAAGCGCTGCAGGAATGACAGCTGAGCCGAAGGGTTTTTTCTTTTTTGATAGAAAAGAATGCCTGGGATGGTTTCAGATCCAGACTTCAACATATCTGCATCGATTCAGTTCAGCAACCTTACATTCTTTCCTGAGGACCAACATGCAGCCAGCCGGGCTCAGCAGACAAAACAAAAAACACAAAGCTGATAAACGCAGAGAGTATTCCCCTCATGCAGCCTGCTATTTTGGTATGCCTAATACTCGGTTCTTTGCATGCTGACAACCTTTCAGTCAAGGTAGTAAGTTCAAAGAAGGCAACCAAAGTTAAGGACTTACTCCGATGAAAATTGTGTTTTTGTGCTTTTAACATGTTCTTGTGTTATTTTTCTCATGACAAGAGTGAAAAAAAAAAGAAAATTCAGCTTAAAACTGCATTTTTGAGTACTTTGTTTTAGTTCTTTGACTTTAAGTTTCATTTATTGGTCGAAGTTCCATAAAGTTTTCAGCATCTCTGGAGTGTGAAGCCCCAGAAACAATTGGTGTCACACTCTACCTTTTTATGCGAAAAACAATCTCTCATGGTGACTCTTATTGAAGTACCCCACAGGGACTGGAAGGTAACTGTTCATTTGAGATACATCCAAGGAGACAGACCGCCCCAGGGTGGTTGGTTGGGGGTGCGCAGCTGCCACAGTACAATCACTCTCACAGTACCTAGTGTCAGTGTCAATGACATTTGAGAAGGGCAATTGCCCCTTGTCTTGAGGGTAAAAAGAGGCATGGGGTAGGAGAAGACACACATGCCGACGCATACACAGACCCGTAAACATAGAGGCCCATTAAGTTGTAGTTGTTGCCGTGTACAGCCATTACAGCGCTCAACAGCATCAACAACACAGTCATTAATTTTGATTCATAGCTGCTGCTGCTGCTGGGATTTAAATAGATTACAGAGCATGAATAAGACAATTCAGGGTTGGCTGGGGCTGCAGACACAGGCTCTGTGTGACAGCAGGGTTTTTACAAGACAACCAGTGTGCCGACCCACATGAGCGCATGGCGGCGTGGATTTCTGCACATGCCTGACCGCTCACGCCATCACGCACTCTCGAGTCATCACACGCGCTCGAATGGCACGACAACAGAGCCGTACGCACCTACTCCCCCACCTGTTTTTCCACCCTACAGCACCAATGTGGACCCTCCAGTCTCCAGCTGTTCAGTTGGAAACAACAGACACACAAACAGATGTAGCCCCCCACCCCTCCACCCCAACTTCCTTCACATATGCTGACCAGGCTCTGTATTATTTTTAGCTTGTAGTAAACAGAGAGCTAGATTTTTATCACACTGCTCCCCCTTCTCCATATTTTGCACGGTTTTCCATTTCACCAGATCCTTCCAGTTTACGTCCATTCCCCCCATCCTCAAAGGAAGAAGTCAGTTTACAGGTCAGAATATTCATATGTGGTGGAAGTAACTATTTCCATTTTTAAATGCATCACTTTAGGTCAAACCACATGTTTATTGTCTCATCTGTTTCTGCAACTTGTTGCAAAAAAGTTTAAATTGTTCACCTCTTTCCCTGGAACAAAAGCTATGATGTGTTAAAAGACCAACTCTGCTGAAAATTGTGTTTTTCTTGTTTTTAACACGTTCTTGTTGCATTTTTATGATGATGGAGGACATATATTAAGAAAATTAAACTTAAAACTTGTCTTTTTGAGTATTTTTTCTTTTCAAATCATTGTGAATCAGGAGCAGATGAAAAAAAAAATGCAGTGTAAAAAAGCTTTCAGCTGTGATGATGAAGCTTGGTGGGCCACCAGCTCCCTGCTCCGCTCCATTCTGATGCATCCACTCACAGACAAATAAATCCATGTACGTCTTCGTTTTCCCTGTCTGAGCTGGAATCTGGCTCAAAGCGGTACAGATGGATGGCTCCAATATTGGCTCGCCATTTTTTGGTGCACCGCTAATGTTAGCTTGGGGTTGTGAGGGGCTGTAAACAAGCGGGAGAGAGTCCCAACAAAGGGATGACAGGAAGTGTGGGCAGGCTCCCACATGTTCTGGTCCTGCACCCAACTTACAGGTGAATTTCTAATGCACGTCTGCTCTGCAGAATCTATGTCCTATAATGACATAGATTTTTTGATTTAGCCTAAAATTGATATAATCATTAAAAGACCACTGGGAAAGATTTGAAAACATGACAATCGGAGTGGAATGGAAAAGCATTGTGTGAGAAAGAATGAAAAAAGGGTGATACCAAAACCTAATTTCTGTGTGTGGTTGAGAGCTCATCAATTGGACTAGAGGGGAAAAAAGGAAAACTAAGACTTGGCTAATTTCATGTTGTGCAATTTTCTCACATGCAAAGAAAGAGCAGAGGAAATCCCACAAATTGAGCAACCGTGGAAAAATGTCCTCATTCCTTTAGAGGTCTGTGGTTTCAAAACAGGGGAATAACTCAGATCACACATTAAATTACTCGTGGTCACATTATCACGTCAGTCCGGGTGAGAAGACATTAGCTGATGTCTTCCACTTTGATCTTAGATACATTAGACTGTTTCAGTACACTCCAGTGGGCCTGAGGGTAACCGTGCCTAATAATGAAAAATCCCAAATCCTTAAAGTCCCACTTCAATGAAAATGGTATTTTCGAGTGTTTTTTATCATGTTTTGTAGCATTTTTCTAATGATGGAGAAGATATATTAAAAAAATTAAGATGAAAATAGAATTTTTGAGTATTTCTTTATTCAAAAAATCATCTGAGTGGGACTTGCATCTGCCACAAACCATAGCTGCAAAGCAGACTTATAACACAAAGGATATCTCCTATGACTTCCAGATTGAAGCTCTTTAAAACACAAATTCCCATTAAGCCACAGTTGTAGCTCTTGTAGCTTCTTTTCTGAAAGTTTTGTTGTTGCCAGAGTTTTATGATTAAATGATCCAAATTTTGAAGTAGAAAGGAATGGAATTATGTGGTTGCTTAGTTTATTTCTTCTTTTAGTAACTGTATGGGTAATTACAGAGTAATGATACATGTTCTCTTGAATGGGCAGTGCATGATACAGTTTAGTAACTGACCAGAGTGATAGTATGGGATATTACTGGCTTGGTCTATACCTGTAGCTGCCATTATTGTTAGTCACATGATCAGGGGGAGAAGTTGATGTAGTGCACCTGTTTACCTGCAGGTTTTGTCTTCTGTGATGGTTTGTGTATAAAGAGGGTGGGCAGGTCCTGGTATTTTTTGTTGACTCCTTTTGTCGACTATTAATTTAACCAATTCATCTGGAATCATTTAGGAAACCTTAAAGACTTTTACTTTTGCAAGTTACAATGGACCTGCCTTAGCGTGTTTAAGCCTTAAAGTCCCACTGTGATCATCTGTTGATCTGTTGTAAAAATGGTCTTTTAATCATGAGTATGCTGTTTATAGCCAAAATTTAAAATCCTGAGTTGTTTTCTTGGACAGTTTCTGCAGAGCTAGTTCATTAGAAATTCGCCTCTGAGTTGTAGGTGAAACTGTTGCCGTGGAGTGAGCCTGCCCCCATTTCCCACAATCCATCTGTTTGCATGCTCTCCTGCTTGTTGACAGCCCCTCACAACCTCAGCCTAAGCAGTTTTAATCTGAATTTTCCTTATATACAGTATGTCCTCCATCATGAGAAAAAAGCCACAAGAACACCAAAAACTCAGTTTTTATTGGAGCGGATCTTAAAGGTCTCTTCAATACCTAACAAATATTTATTTAGGAGGCAGAAATCCAGTGTTTTTGTATTTTATTAACTGAATACATTATATTTTTTTACATCTTAGTAGGAGTAAGTAAAACAAAAAAAACCAAAAGGAAGTGGATAACAAGCCTACCCCTAAAGAAAATCAAAGTAGGAGCATTCATGTCTGTTTTACCAAAAAAAAAAAGGCCTTGTGTGGTGTCAAGTCTAATGACAGGATGTATTAGGATGTATTATGAAAACACAGAGCCGTATGCTTTGCTAGTTCTGAACAAGAACGATTCGTTAGAGCTTTGATCCTGAATAACCTCAGGGGTTAACATCCGGACGGCTCTGTGGACATCCACGACCACCAGCAGGCAGTCTGTCGGTCATGGCTGTGCACACGGGTGGGTGTCTCACACATTAAGAAAAAGCATGAAGACAAATTAATGAAGGATCAAAAGGTCAAATGAGAAAGCTATAATCTCTTACATTTTGTTAAACATCAATGTTTGTTGTGGAAAAACTGATTTAATTTCACAGATCAAAATTACGAGCTAATTTACTGAACAAACAAATAAAAAAATGTCTGAAAACATTCTGAGCTGCTTTTAAATTTAATATGCATTATTAATTCTGGCTAATTAGAGGTTAGGATTTGATAAATGTTGTTAACACATGCATAAAGTAAAAAAGTTTAACATTCATAAAGTTTAAAAAATGGTTTTGTTCACAAAATTCTGTTTTCACTGATAGCATAACACAGCATTTAGATGAACCTTTTTAATGTCATAACGCTGTTCACATGACTTGTTCTCGTCAGTTAAAATAGTTGTGATCTCGCAGTTCTTCTCACGGCTAAAATCTAAATAAGATACAACCAGTTGATCTAAGAGATGGGAAGGATGTCCAGACGTCTGCCTGTCTAGAAATATTTTTAGGTCAAGACACAAACTAGCATTGTCCAAACAACCCGACGCTAAAAACAGATATTTGTTTTCTTTTGTCAAGTAAAATGAAACAATTTCAATTTTAAAAACTCAGTAAACAGCTGAGGTGCTGGTGGGAGGCCAAGTGCAAATAAACATGTTAGGAAGGAAGGCAGAGCAGAGGCTTATTCTGAACAAATCTTTATCCAAACAAAAGGCAGACGAGGTTTGTTTGTCTTGCTGGCCTTTTGACCTGAACTCGGTGTCCAAATGCAATTTTGTTAGTTAATATCTTTTGAAAGGTTAGTAACTTACTCCAGGAAGCTGAAAAGATCAGGGATGGTCTGCATTAGTGAGCATCTTTCCTATTTCCTTATGACATGATATTAAAGGGCAATAACATTTGATTGGATTTGATCCCAAAGTTACACAGTTATGTGCTAGCATTACAATAGTCTTGCTAAATATAAAACTGTTTTAGTTTTGATTCCTTATTAGAAAAGTATGTCTGCTTTTGTGATTAAATAATATTTATTTACCAATTTCATTGTCCTCAATAATGCAATTCCTCACCATGATTCTCTTTTTGTCCCATCATGGCATCTGTAACAGTTTGTGATGCTAATCCAATATGCTGCGACTGCATTCTTTTTGTATTTGAAATGCCTTAACAGAGGCTCTCAGACTAAGAGTTTTTGCTGTTTTATCTCTGTTGGCAAAGCTTTAGCCTTGTGCTCCCTGCTGGAAATGTCATTGTTGGCTGACCAAAGTTAAATGGCAATTTCTGTTAAGTGGATCTTCAATGTGGTGTTTTCTTTTGGATTTATTATTTTACTTTTTAACACTTATAAATCGCATATCCTGTTTTTATTTTTATTTATTTTTTAAAGACAAATGCACTTTTATCTGACAGCTATTTGATTTTAATGACCTGTTTCATAAATTAGTGATGCACTTTTTATGTAATTTTAAAAATTATCTATTGTTTTTAGTTTATGTGAATGTATGACTGTTGCAAGGACCAGGAAGCACTTTTTTGATTTTTATTGTTCTAATGACAGTGACAATATCTGTCATCTATAATAAAACAGAACAATGAGGGACAACATTTAGACCGCTGTTTGGTTAGAAGGTTGCATAAAAACATGAACACATAAATGTGAGAATGTTTGCTAAAGAACTGAGAAAGCAGGAGACAAATATGCTGATAAAGATAAGATATGATAATGATTATGATAATATTTTATTATGGACATATTCTTTAAAAATAACTAAATAAAAAAAATTAGCCGAAGTATAAAAGAACTATTATTATTAGAAGTAGAAAATCAAGAAAAAAAGATGGACAGGCAGTACTCATGTGTTCAGTATTCTGAGAGTCAGTTATCTGTCAGAAGAAAGGTCAGATTAAAGGCTAAATGTTAAAATTTGAAGTATTTTAAAAAAAAAACACAAAACCTTGTTTCAAGAAAAAAATGTCATATTTCTGTTTTGCATGAAAAATACTCTTATTAAGAAGGTTTTTCAGTAGGAATATAGTATAAGTTTAAGAAAGTATATGCCTTAGTGACTATAATTTTTTTCAAATAAGAATTCCTTGTAAGACCATTTTTCCTAATACATTGCAAAATTTTTTTTTTGCCTATTTAAATTTTAAATTTGAAAAATTCTTTAATTTATTTCTTGAGTTTTGCTGTGTATCCAACAGTGTAGGTGACATCAATGTACGCATATGTGGATATATTGTATGAGCTTTTTGGTTTAGTTAATAGGTTTTATGTATGACTGTATAATGATGTGTCTGTTAATGTTTTATACATTGAGTTTTTGCTTTTCAGCTCTTTCCTGTTTTTGGACAACAAAGACCAATTTCCACGCAGGCTTTTTAATTTTATTCATAAAAAGTGTGTCAGTTTAACAATTTTCACCAAACACCATAACACGTAAAATAATATTGTTATGTATGTACAATATTGGAACCTGATAAATACTGTATGCACTGTCTTAGTTAAATAAAAAAACTACACTTATGCAAAACATGTGAAAAAGCTTTTTTGCCCATGTTTGCCTTTAAATGGTTTATTATCCTGATTCTATTTCTAGTGTCAAACCTTTGACTTTCAGCTTCTGCACAACGCTTTGAACACAACCGCCATGTTCTGGAGCCTGAACTCCCCATCCAGCAGCACAGAGTCAGCCCCACCTTAGCTGGGCGAAGTTTTTGCATAAACATTTTAAGTTTGCTGATTCGTTAAATTACCACCATGTCATAGACCCCCCCCCCCCCCCCTCTCTCTCTCTCTGAAAAGCCTCTGGTTCAATAATAGTCTAGCCCTGCCACGTCATGCAGCAGGAGGGTTTAGGAAGGTGGGGGCTCAGGAGGCTTGTGGCACGTGCCTGCTGCTCCCCTGGCCCACGACCCAAGATGGAGTTACAAGATTCAAGGAAAGGGACCCCCACTCGCTGCCCCATATGGACCCTTTTGCCCTTCAGGCTCCAAGTTACCTCTGGCCCCTTCAAATTAAGAGCATGATTTAAATTCCTGCTCATTTATTTATTCTTCTCAACATTTTCTTTTGAAAAAAAGTGTAAAAAAAAATGAAGGGCTCTGCACTGCTAAAGATGTAGTCTTCCTCTGGGAGGCAAGTGGTCAAAATAAACACATTATCGCCAGTAAGTTTTAAAGAAAATTACCATCTGAGTCCGCCTTCGTGAACTTGAAGCGGTTCTTCTTTCCCGCATGTAGAAACTTTCATGTAGTTTGTTTTTTTTTTCTTACACACAATCTCCTGCAAGCGACTCTCACAAAGTCCAAGAAAAGTAGGTCAAGTTGTGTCGAACAGGGCTGTGCGGCTGGGGCTCTTTCACTGGGACCACACAAGAGCACTCCAACTGTTTTCCCCGATTAGTGGGATTCGTGCTTTACAACTGTGCTCGGTAAGTCAACAACACAAAGTGTGACTCCAAACCTCTCTATTAATACGGACAACTAACAGCTCAAACAAACGCATGCAAAAGAATCCCCCAAATGAAATCCAAACTATTTCTGCAGCGAGACTCTCCCAGCAACACAGTGCACTTAAACAAAGATTTGCAAAAAGAAGCGTGAT
Source organism: Oryzias curvinotus (assembly GCA_023969325.1). Taxonomy (NCBI): domain Eukaryota; kingdom Metazoa; phylum Chordata; class Actinopteri; order Beloniformes; family Adrianichthyidae; genus Oryzias; species Oryzias curvinotus. The sequence continues at coordinate 15,881,613 of CM043711.1, forward strand.
CCTTATAGGCGTGTTTTTGATGCACGCATTGTTTTTGTGTGCTGCAATGAAAACTACTTTATGCACACAAAAAAAAAACAATCATTTGGAAGCTTGGAAAATATGAGGATAAACGGAATCCTGTGTGAAGGAATGTCTCTAGTCGTCCATGAAGAGGTTAGGTGGGAATGTTCTATTTCAGTGTCGGCCCTTTTCTGGGAATAGAAACAACACTAGTCATAACAACGGCATACTCACAAGATGACTGATAAGATGCCAATTAGATGAGTTCAGTTCAGGGAGTGTGTGTGTGTGTGTGTGTTTACTGGACAAAGATGAAAAAAGGAGAGGGGTAAATAGACAGTAGAAGCGACGGAGAGCTTCCCCTTACTGAACAATGACATGCAGGTGTAGAAGGTGGTGGAGTTTCACCACAGACAGGATGCGTGATATACACACAGTACGTCAGAAGGCCGTCTGTTTTTCTGAATGAAAGAGTGTAAAAGCCTTAATGTTTCTTTTGTATTTTAAAAACAACACACAAATTTAGAAGGACAGAAAGCAATTCAAATCCAAATTGTGACATATATAACATATTTGGTGGACACTCTTGGTAAAAGAATATTGTGCTTAATGTTCCAGCTTAGGCTTCTTTACTCATTTAGATTAGATGTATTAAACATGTTCAAATTGGATGAGAAAAATGCAGATTTAGTCATCAATGTTAAGATTTGAAATCCCCTCGTACAGGGCTGCATAATGTCAATATAAAGTCAGTATTTTTGCGTCAAAACCCAAAAAACTAAATGAGCAGTGAGCAAATTTTCAGATAATATAAACTTTAATGCTTTTTAGGTTTACTGTGTCTCTTTTGTAAGTTTAGCAAGGAGCAAGTTCATCATTTTAGGTTTGCTTGTGTAGATTTCTGCTCATGCGTCAGGTTTTCTTTAGTTTTAGTAAAATACGTTCGTTTTTTTATGCATTGAGTGATGCTAACCTCTACTTTTATTGTATGGCTGCTCCTTTCAGCGTCGCCAGGGCAAATCATCCTTCTGTACAGAACCCTAAGTCCAATTTGTGCACACTACACGGATAAAAAAACGTGAATATACTTGGAATAATCGAGAAAAGTTGAGGTCTTTATGAGAAAAACCCCGGAAAAGTATGAAAAAAAACACGCAAAGAACACTTAAATCAATGTCAAAGCCACACAATACGCAAATCGTGCATTAACCGTGTGCTGTTTTATATGCAATTCATCAGTGATTCATGTGTCAGTTCTATCATTTTAATGTGATATGTGAGTCATATACGCGATTTAAAAGTTGCTCATCGGTGGTACATGCGTGAAAAGTCCGCTACGAGGAACGGACGTAGAAAGCCACAAATTTGTGTCGCAAAAATCACGCACAACTGCGTAAGATTTACATAATAATTTTAAACAGTTCAAAACCAAATTCACATAAAGACCTGTCTGTCAAAACCCTCGACGGACATTGATATATGACAAACGCAAGGAAACCTTGCGAATCACATATATCAAGCAAATTTCATACCTGGAAAATGTGCTAAATGTAAGTAGTGGCTGTGTGACACGGCCTTTATCACCCTGCATCCCCCTCGTCCCTATGCACCAGCCTCGAGTTCTCCTTTGCACATCCATAAGCTTTGCTTTTACTTTTTGGATTCTCTCCTAGTTACTTGTCAGAGAAACAAGAAGCTTCCAAAAATCAAAAAGCTGGTTTTTCATTGGTTAAAGTGTGTTATTTTGCCTTTCAAATAATTCAAAAATTGAACAAGACATCAAATGGGACAAAAAATATTACTACAGTTACAGTTTCTACTATTTTAATTGTTAACTGAGTTATTTTTTATTGCTCCAATTTAAAAATGTTTTTTTGTAATTTCGTTAAAATCCAGTAGAGTTGTGCTCGAAGGCATCATGACAAATGGAGACCAGGAATAAGTACCAAATAAAACGAGGGAACTTTCATACAAGCTTGCAGCCATCATCAGGATCCAAGTGTGTAACTCTTAGGGAAAAACCGAGACAGCAGCTGTTTCTAGTTTTTAATTTAAAATTTTTAAAAATATGACATTAAAAAATGGAAAATCATAGTACAGTCATCTGTCATATTTACTGTTTTACTATCAAACAAGTAAAAAAAGGACAATTTTTAAGTCTGCAGATGCAGATGTTTATTTAAATGCTACTTAAATCAAATATTTATTAATATAAATAAGAAATCGCCTTAAGACAACGTTTACTTTATAGTTTTTACTTCTTTCCTTTGCTCTTTTATTTGCAGTTACATATCTGTGGCGAAAATCACACCAACAAATCACTTACTGCAAAAACATAGCATGCTTCATTTTATTTATATTTCATCTTCCTGGAGTTGTGTTTTATTTCAGGAATTTTGTTAGGATTTCTGAAACGTAATGTTGTTTTGTTATTATTTGATTTTTGCTTTTTTCTTCGCCGTTGTGATATTTAATGTGTTTTTGTGTTGATTGGACTGATTTGCCCTTCAGGGCCACCGTACCTATCTGCTTTACTCAAGTTAACTTCCTGATAAATTCTTTAGAAAGAGAAATAAATAAATAGACATAAATATTTTAAAATCATTTTAACTTTTTTTTTTTTTTTAATTATAAAGAGACTTTCAGGGAACCACTCAGTCTATGAGCTGTCTTTGCATAAATGAAAGTGATGAAGACTTCGCCAGCGACCATGACAGATGCACAGAAGCATTGTCCTGCTGCTCCCTCCGAATGCTCGCGGTGAGCAGAGCGGCTCATTTATGGTGTGGGGCCTTCCTCCGCTGTGTTTTCATGCTTTCAGTTCTTATTAAAGCCACAAAAGAGAACCGCAAAGGCCCCTCTGAGCCCGACCCTCGAAATTGTTGCTACTCTAAACTATAATAATGTGCGCCTCAGCACTGCAAACATACTCAAAGCGGGACTCATTGGGTGCCGTGTAATAAGTCCTGGCGTGCTAACCTTGTAATTGGCCATGATTAAAAGGAGGAAGAAGGAGACGAGGATCGTCCTCTCAGCTTCAGCTGTCAGGCAGCAGGAAGCAGAAAAGACACCCTGTCTTTCTCTTTGAGCCTCTTTGCTCCCTTTTTTCTTGTTGCTGCTCTGAATTTCAGCAAATCTTTTACCTGCAGCAGAGAACAGAAGGGGGTGTGCTCGAATGTGTTAAGTCTGGCTCTCTTTTTTTTTTTTCCAATTCCTGCCATCTTTTGATTTTGATTTGGTTTGGTTTGAAATGGTTTATTTTGAGCAATCAAAGCAAGAATAATGCACAAAACAATACAATCAGCAGTTATACATCAATACAAAGACCTGTATAACTTTGGATGATTAGACATTAAATCAAAGATTCCTTGAAAGGGGGTGGAAGGAAGCGAACTTATATAATTCCAATCCTGTTCTACTGTAACCATTTTATTACACGATGTATCATTATCCGGTTCATAACTTCTATCAGACAGAATTAAGTATCTTTAAGCATCAATAAATCACATGACAAAGATGAATTACTTAATTATTATGTGAAAACAGACATGACTATTTTAGAAAGATCAGTTATCTTCAAGGTTACGTTATGGTTGCATGTGTCTGTACGTGCACAAACCTTTTTTTTTACCATCTCTCTGTTTTAAGTCTTTAATTATTCCGTCTACAGATACTCCCTGTGTTTGTTGCTTCCTGGCAGGCACCTCATCTGTGAACATGGCGGACATCCAGCCACAGTTCTGTCTTCTGATAGTCAGTGAGCTTAAGATGAAGAGTGAAGAGTGGCTGCAGTTCATTAGAAATTCACCTAAGTTGTGGGTGTGGAGCAACCCCGCCCCCCATCACCTTCCCCACTGCTCAGAGCTTGGACTAGGGAGTTTGTGGCCTAGTGTAATTTCTATGTCACAAATAAGCTTTTTCAAACTGCTCCTCATTCGTGTGAATAAAGAAATATTCAGAACTGAAACCTGAATTTATTTTGTATATGTCCTCCATCATTAGAAAAATGCCACAAGAACATGTTTAAAGCACGATTTTCATCGGGGTGGGCCTTTGAACTATTTGAATTTATTCATACCTTTTTTTTTTATCTCCTTAGGCAAATATATCTAAAAGTGTTTTAAAGAAATCAAAACAGTGGCCAGAACTTTTGCTGATTGCTGCTTCTAAGAGTAGCAATCCAATCCGAATGTGCAGTGAGGGCTCCTACAGTCTGTCTTTAACTGCAAACTTTTCCATCTCTGTAGCTACGTATAAAAGCAGCCATGTGACACACGCTCAACAACTGCTTTCAGCATATGATGTTCTCACTGAAGTGTCGCTACCCAATTCTAGCGCAGGTCCGCCACCTACAGTTGGAAGAGACTTGGTATGAAGTGGTGAAAATCTCGCATATCTTGCTCCAGGCTTTTTCTTTCACAGCTCTTTTCTGATATATAAAAGGCTTGGCATCTTATAATTCCATCCTGACATAAATCGTAATTAATAATTTCTCCTTCATGACACATTTTCAAACAGTTGGCGCTTCAGTGAATATAAAGGAACGCCATTCAAACGTCACTAAATCTGTGTCCCTGACTGGTCAAAGTTCACCTGGTACGACTTCCAACGCACGTTCACTAGATGTGCGTTTTGTACGTAAAGCCCACTTGCGTAGTGAAGGGTGAAAGTGAAAGCTTTGAACATAGAAGCCCAAAACGCACATTGACATACATTTTTGGTTGAAAGCGGATGCTTGAATGCACGCTGCTGAGGGCGGTGTGAACGTAGCTTCAGTTATCATTTGAAATACTGAAGCTCTAAGCCAGTTAAGATCTGACAAAACACAAAAGCGTGGCTCATAGGCTGCAGGTTTGGTGGGCACCAGGTTCTGTTTCAATGGACAGTATACATGGGAAAAGTGGGAATGCTTATCTAAATTCTGATGTGGACTAAAAAAGTGAACCCTGGTCTGTTTGAGAATTGAAGAAAGTCTGATTTATTTTTGTGCGTGTGCATAAAGTGGAACTAAACAAACAAAAGTAACCAATGTCTGTGCAGCACGATAAGAGTAGGGGAAGAAATAAAAACCTATAGCATAAATCTGAATAAGCACAAATATGAAAAAGCTGTAAAATATCTTGTGGATAAAATGTAGTAGGGAGGTACTGGTGTTTATTAATGCATGATACTTATTTAGAGAAGAACCATTGACTGTACATGAGATCTGGACTGGGTGAGTGTAACATTACGCAGAAAGTACTTTATTTCTGGCTCCGAAGAAGTAAAATTAGTCTCCATTTTTCCCGATTTAAAATCCGTTTTGTTGGAACCAGAAAGTGTCAGTGAGCAGTGATTGGTCTGAGTCATTGTTTCTATGACAACCGCTCTCGCCAGTCGGGAGTGAGCTTGTTGGAAGTCCAGTACCCTCCCACTTGAAGGCATGCTCGGGAGAATCTGTCAATCAAATGTTTGGAATGTTCGACCTGAGACCTCCTAGCTTTACTGAGGCATCTGATTGGTCAGTTTATAACTTGAATAACTTGAACTGCAATAAAAAAATTAAATTAGCAAGAACATGTAAAAAAAAAAGTTGTGGAATAGAACGACTAAGTAATAGCTGTTAATTTCTCTATACAAATCTATGGGATTTTGGTTTTTTTGGAGTCATGTGGGTACTTCCTGTTTAGAACGCGACGGGGGATGAGTCACTCAGTCCAGTTCTCATATACAGTCAATGACCGAGACTAGTTGGCTTTCTTCTTTGGCTTCTTTCTGTTTCCTGCAGGATTTGTTTTAGGTGTTTTAAGAGCTGGCATGAGAAAACAAACCAAAATGAAGGTAACAAACTTATTAGCCATTACCAATTATTTAAACCAAATCCAGGACTATCCCTGTGTGAAGGTAAACTTAGCAACACTTTTTAAAAAGCTTTTTTACAGCCTGATATTAATTCAGTCAGAACTGAACTAACAGGTTGGTGGAAAGCTGCCTCCTCATGTCTTATCAAAGTGTGACATTACCACAGAACAAAAACACACCTTCAAACCATTTCTAATTCCTGACTATTCTATCATTCACCCAAGGTTTGACTGTCATTTATGAAGCCCTCCACTGCACATGCTCCAAGCATGGAGTCTATACCCGCGCCTCAGCTAGCATCTGCCCGAGTGCACTGCTGACAGACGGGTAAGCGGTGACGGGGCAGCGCTGGGCTTTTGTCACCTGAGCGTCACTCGCTGTAACCCAAGACAAGACAGCTGCTTGACTTACCATCAAGCTGAAAGGAGACTCCACCGTGGCGAGGATGGGGAGAAGGAGGGGCGCAGGAGGACAACAAGTTCATTTGTGTGCCAAGTTTGAGTCTACAACGCTTAGTGCGATGAAAGTTTTGGCGCAAACGCACAAAATGTCTATACGATGCATTCACCAATACAAATTCATTAAATCTGGTTGTACTAACTGATCTCAAAGCAGGGTTAGGTATAATATACTGTAACATGGCTAACATTTAGCGTGTTACAAACATGTTCTAGAGTTACTGTGAACACAGTTAATCAAGTATGACTTGTCTTTTTACTCGCCTTGTAGTTCTCTGCGCCCCTTAAAGTGGAAAATAAAGTAAATGAATATGAAAATATCTTAATTCTCAACCTCAAATAACCTCTCATTTCCTCGATCTCTGTTTATGTAAACATCCAACCTCCGCTAAACGTCCTTTTTTTTCTAAAATTCGATCCTTTCTTCATTTTAGTCTCCTCTGTTGTCAGAAATAAAAAAAATGAGCAGGGGTCAGACCAGGCCCAGTGGCTGCCATATTTTCTCCACGTTCGCCTGTGGTCTTCACAGCCAAATACACACATGGACAGACAGTGGGAGGATTCAGCCATGACCTTTCACCCGAGCCAGGGCTCCCTCAGGGTTAACAGAGGCCGTGTTACCATCTCTGCAGAGGCCAGCACCTGGATCGCCGGACCTCCACCCGCAGTGTGTATGTGTATATTTGCAGAGTTGGGTTTGGAGGAGGGGGTCTCTAGGGGAATGAATTAGCCACTTAGTTGAGTCACCCGCCCCCTCACTTAGAGAGACCGCTTCGTCAGGACCCAAAGGTCAACTCTCACCCTTTCTCGCATTACGTTCTTCTTCTTTTTTTGTTTTCCCCATTTCTCATTACCTCCCCCACCTCTCTCATCAGAGGTGAACAGGGAGCTGTGTTAAAGCCATAAGAAAGCTGAGGTGGGTGCGTCCAAAAAGATATATGCTTGTGAGGATTGGAGTATAAGTCACTTTTGTCAGAACACAAGTGGCCCCCAGCCTCCTCTGCTACACTACAGCCAAATAACAGGAAAAACAGTGAACACATATATAATTCATAAATATTCTCCTATTCTTCCATGTTTTCTATCCACTTATTGATTTAAATAATTGTTAAATTATCCTCAAATCTGGAATCTGTTTCCAACTTTAAAAAAATTAAATGAAATTAGTTTCCAGGAGACATTTCCTCCTTATGTCGGTGAGTTTACACACTCGCATGTTGAGCCAAAAGCTGTCAACTGTAATTGCATGTTTGAAAGAAAGCTATAATTAGGTATTTAGCCTATTATGAAGGTGTGGAGTGCAGCAAGTCTGCAGCACTTAATCAAAAAGTCAAAAAGGTTTTACATTTAAGAAGAAAAACCATTTCCAGATCTGCTTAAGCTCACGGTAAGCCTCAAGCATAGAGGCACAACATGGTGTTATGATAACTAGTTTGGTCCTCCATCAGCAGCCTCTCTTTCTTTCAAGAACATTCTTCCCCTCACACGACTCCTGCTTCAGACGCTTGTTAAATGCTAAAGTGATAAAGTTGGTAAAATGAGATGGTGTGTTGGGTGTTGGATAAAATCCTGGGGCTTATCTATGATTGCTGTAAATGTCTAAAAAAGAACTGCGCTTTGTGGAAAAAAAGAAAAAAAGCACCCAAAGGGACAGCAGTGTTAGCAAAAATCAGGAAAAGGGTTTACATTTGTATATTTGTATGACAAACCAATGATCTGATCACTGCTACCAATGCGCTGGGATGTAAAACTGTCAGCAGCTTAGCATGCCCCCATATCAACAGAACAGCAAGGACCAATTCACACCTTTTTATGCCAAAACCACTGAGACAGAACAACGGGCAACGTCAACAAACAGAAACTAGAGGCGTTCCCCCTCACTGAGACACCTGAGGGAAAGAGAAGAGGAGATAATAAGTTTAAAAAGACGAGGGGGGGGGGGGGGGTCAGACACCTCACAGGGAGAATCTGATGCTGCTTGCAAAGAGGATTGAGGCTGCCGTCAGATGACCATGAAACTTTACTTAGAGAGGAGGAGAAAGCTCTTAAGCCTTAACGCAAAGGTAGTCCAAAAAACAAAACAAAAACAAATATACACATAATTTATTCAAATAAAGCAAAATGCAAAATCAGTCCATTATTCCATCTGGGTAAACCTTCGTAAATAGGACTACTACTATGGAGTTAATTCAGTCTCAATAATCAGAAATGCTCACAACCTGTTTCACAAATTCGCTCTAATTCACAACTGTAATTTTACACAAAGGTGCAATATTAATTTGGAAATGCACACGCTGTGTTTCACAAATGCATACCCTGTGTTTCACAAACACATACGTTGTGTTTCACACATGCACACTAAATGTTTCACACATGCACAATAAGTGTTTTTCACAAATGTGCACTCTGTATTTCCCAAAAACACTATACATTTTTCAGATATTCACAATAAATACTACAGAAATGCACAGTAGATGCTTCACAAACATCATTTTTAGGTACACTTCTAATATGAACTCACAGATCGTGCAAATTTTAGAATGTGCATTCACAAACCCGCTCTCATTTGTGAGTCTCCTCACATTTGTGAGAGATTTTTCTGCGGTGAATATTGAGACTCCTTTGACGTGGCAGGTCAACTAATGTCACCATTGGCTAATGAATCTGTCAGTCAAACTCATCAGCAAAGCAGGCGTGCTCACTTTCAGCCAATCGAATGGCCCCTTAGACTTTCTAATATCTCGTGTTATTTGTGAAACCGGTTGTGTGCATTTCTGATGATCGAGACTCAAATTAACTCCATATACTACTACTAGTATTCTTTTCACTTTCTGTGGACAACACAAACACGCCCACACACACACCCAGACACACACACACACACACACACACACATACACACACATATATATATAAAAAAAACGCCCCTCTAACCCTTCCGTGGGTGGTTTCTCACTCAAGCTCGGGTCCTCTACCAGAGGCCTGGGAGCTTGAGGGTTGTGCGCAGTATCTTAGCTGTTCCTAGCACTGCGCTTTTCTGGACTGAGAGGTCTGAGGTCTTTCCAGGTATCTGTTGTAGCCACTCCTCTAGCTTGGAGTTTACTGCCCCGAGTGCTCCAATTACCACAGGCACCACTGTCACCTTCACTTTCCAGGCTTTCTCCAGTTCTTCTCTGAGTCCCTGGTATTTCTCCAGTTTCTCATGTTCCTTCTTCCTGATGTTCCCATCGCTTGGCACTGCCACATCCACCACAACGGCTTTCCTCTGTTCTTTATCCACCACTACAATGTCTGGTTGGTTCGCCATTACCATTCTGTCAGTCTGGATCTGGAAGTCCCACAGGATCTTTGCCCTTTCATTCTTCCTGTATATTATTTAAGCCACTTGATTGTGGCGCTCTATGTATGCTTTACCTGCCAGCATCTTACATCCTGCAGTTATGTGCTGAATTGTTTCAGGTGCCTCTTTGCACAGCCTACACCTTGGGTCTTGTCTGGTGTGGTAGATCTGAGCCTCTATCGCTCTGGTGCTCAGGGCTTGTTCCTGAGCTGCCAGGATGAGTGCTTCAGTGCTGTCCTGTAGGCCAGCCCTCTCTAGCCATTGGTAGGACTTCTTGATATCAGCCACTTCAGTTATGGTCCGGTGGTACATACCATGCAGGGGTTTGTCCTCCCATGAGGATCTGTCCTCCAGCACTGTATCCTCTGCTCTCCATTGCCTGAGACATTCACTGAGCACACTGTCAGTTGGGGCCTTGAGCTTGATGTACTCATGCATCTTGGATGTTTCATCCTGGATAGTGGTTCTACGCTCACTAGTCCTCGGCCTCCTTCCTTGCGGCTAGCATACAGTCTCAGGGTGCTGGATTTGGCATGGAACCCTCCATGCATGGTGAGGAGCTTTCGTGTTTTAACATCCGTGGTCTGTACCTCTTCCTTTGGCCATCTTATTATTCCTGCAGGGTATCTGATAACTGGCAGTGCGTAGCTGTTGGCAGTTTCTAGTGCTTTAGGTATGGCCATCTGGCTGTATCGCTTAGGTACTTGCTTTCTCATTGTACCTCTTTCAGCTTCTGTCAGCTTACTCACATCCCTCCGAGTTGCCTTGATTTTGGGTTCTAACCCTTGCTTCCACGGTGGTGATTGTTTTCTCCCATGGTTGCTCTTGTATCCAAGCATCTGAAGGATCACTGTTGCTGGAGTGTAAACCAGTTCATTGGTTTCTGTGATTGTTGTGGTAGGAATTGCCCTCAATGCTTCATTCACAGTTTCCAGTAGACTTTCAGGCGGTACATCATCTGGTGTTGGGGTTGCCTAGTGTTCATTCTAGACATGATCTTGTCTTTCAGGTCAGTTTCAGGTCAGTTGCTGCCTCGCTCAGCGTATCGGTGGTTGTTGGGGCTGTGTACCCAAGCTCAGGGTGGGAGTGTGGTATAGCCTCCTCTTTGACCTGCTGTTCTGGCTCCCTGTGGTGATATTGCAATTGGATTGTACCGTTTCGATCTTGTTGTGATAGGAGTTGCCGTATGTGGATATTAGAACATTGGGCTACAAGGTGTTTGGCAGTCAGCCTTGATTGTGGGTTTTGAAGCATCCGACAGCAGACCTTGTTTGGCTGGGCGAAATCTGAGCTGGCGTGACACGTGGTTCATTGTCTCTCATTTATGAGGTAGGCAGTAGCGTTAAGGGTGTTAATTCTTCACCATTATGCCATCAATTGTTAATTCCCACCTGGAATTTAAACCCTGGATTCCTGCGAAATTTATAACCATTATGTTGTTCACCTCATACAGAAGGAGCTATTTGCAGACAAAAACCTTGTGTTTTAGTTCATGGTGGAATCAAACACTGAAACTAGACATTCAAAAACACATAAACAAGACTGAAACAAACCTGAGAAACAAGCAAAGGTTTAAATCATCTGGGGTACAAAATGTCTCATTTGAAAAAAAATGTGCCAAATCAAATTGAAGTGTTGGGGAGCTGGAGGAAAAGAAAATCCTTTAAAAATCGTTCTTAAAAAATTGTAAAATCTTATATTGATCCTTAAACCTTGTTTTTCTTTCACATACAAGACATTTAATGAAAACATAAAAATAGGGAAAAGGGTTTTATTTGAGAAAGGCACTAAATGTTCATTGTTCTGTGCTGGTTTTCTGCTTGTGAACGTTGACGTGTACACTACACTGTCGTGTGTCGTGCCAAATGTGAAGTAATAATAATAATAATAAAAAAAATAATTGGTACTTTATTGATCCCTCAATGGGGAAATTCTTCTCCGCATTTGACCCATCCCCTGGGGGAGCGGTGAGCTGCAGCCTAACTGCGCTCGGGAGGCAGTAGCACTAAGGGCCTTGCCTAAGGACCCTCACTGGGTGATTGCTCAGTTGACATGGTAATTGCCTCAGTACTCAGTACCATTGTTTATTCCCCTCCGGGAATCGAACCCTGGATCCCTGCGTGGTAGCCACTCACCTTACCAACTGAGCCACCCAGCCCAAGTAGGTTAATGCAGTGTTATTTTGTGTTAAATGTGTTCAATTTTCACACAATACATTGATTCTTCTCTTTGTTTAAAGAACAAGAACAATGTGAAGTGGCCTAAATGATGCATTAGGAGGCCCTGACTTCTCAACTTCTCAACCAAAAAACAATTGATTTAGGCCAAATTTCTGTATAATGCTGCCTTATTTTCCAGCATGCATGTTAACAGGGCCACCAAAGGACCTAAACTGTGGATTTGACTTTGTGTCTTCATGGCATTCAGTTTCCAAACCCCTCTGTCACCCCACAGCAGTGGACCTGTGGAACTGGATCTCTCAGCTCAGTCCATCTGATAGCCGCTGTGACTGCGTGCCGCTCCGTCCACCTGTCAGTGCTGTGTGACTGTTATGCAGCCAGTCAGGCAACCACAGCCTGGCCACTGCCCCTGCCTTATCTGGATAATGAGCCACATTTAGGTCCATTATGAGCTGACCCCAAGGACTTTCGTTGCTGCTGAGTGGAGGCTTTGCGCCAGTGATGGATGGGCCAGCAGGGAATGTGATACACGACTCGATTGTGCTGCAAGAGCAAAAACGACAGAAATGAAAACAAGAGGGTGATTGGATGATGCCGCAAGACAGATATTGTGAAAGGGAGAATGGTTAATGGACCTGCTGTGTTTGCTAAAACTAAAGATCGATTCTCTCAAAAATAGATCAAACCCTCATGTTTTCTGGAATTTTTGCATCTCCACTACACTAAATGTGGTGCAGTATTGTTAATCAATACTGTAATCAACACACCTCCAAATGTGATCCTTGCTTGTGAAACATGTCTCCTGTGGAGATTCTATAGGGTGAGATCACTGTCAAAATTAAACGTGCTCATAGACAAGTTCTGCACACTTTGGAAAACAAAAAAAAGTGGTCTTATGTTTGACATGTTTGTTTTGGATAGGATTTAACAGTATTCTCCCTATATTTGTGGGAGTTAGTGACCAGAGAAACCCGCGAATACGCAGATACTGCGAATACGGAGAACCATCCCCACCCCAGTGGCCGAAGTATGTCCATCACAGATCCTTCCTCGTTAAAAACCCTTCTGAAACATTTCTGATGCTTTGTAAAACATTTAGTGAAGAACATGGGAATATTGCTCAACATAAAGATGTTTATTTATTCAGACCAATAGACTGCATTGTAGCGTACTTTTTAACGCATATTAGCAGTGTCACTGTGCCTTAAAACCAGGAGCCCATGCTTCCTCCTTCATCAGTTAAGTGTTAGAGAGCATCTTCTTCCAGAAGAGGCCACCTGCTTTGGATGATTGTTATTCTCCGTGATTTTCTTTCTCAGCATATCAGGATATTTTCTGGCCGCTCTTGAGTCAGTTGATGCCATTTCTCCATGAAGGGGCACAAACTTCAGTTAACAGCGATTCAGGAACCGGTGGAACCAACTCTTCCTCGCTGTGAGATGATCTTTAGCTGGCAGGGAAGCTAACGCACCCGTGTGCTCTTCATCTTGTATCACCTCCTCAGAAATTTCCGCAGCACCTCCTTCGGACACAAAAGTCTGATACAAGTGTCTTGATGTGTCTGAGTTTTTGTGATGAACTGGAGGAGTCACGTGATTGAAAAAAGAATCTGCGCACACGTCAAACAGCACATATTGAAATGCAAATAAGCGGGGGAACACTGTACTTGTTTTTGAAGACGACTTTTCTTTGCCTTGAAAATGGCATGTATATAAAGTCATAAAGCAGGGATACCACAAAGTGCCCATTTGTCCGATTACCACTAGAGAACATGGAATAAAAAACGCCTCCAGGAATTGATGAATAGCTTACATGTTTTAAAAACAACGTTAACATTTTTATTTGTGGCATAAATGTATACATTTTTTGTTTATGACACATAGCTGCTAACCTTCATGTCGCAGCAGTGGAGTCATGAACAAAAGACAGAATAGTTTACGAACAACAATATATTTCAGTAGTTATTGTAGCTAGAACATTTTATATGGGTGGGGCGGGCAGAAGACTTTGGTATGGTAACAAGAGAGAACAGCAGAATGGACAGCCTTTATAAATGAAAGGATCAAAAATAGCTATTTCAAAAAGTTTTACTTATTATTATTAATAATAAAAACAGCGGTTCTTTTAGCTGTGATGCTCAAAAAGCTAAGCTTTTTTGCTGCTGTCCCCCTTTGCCCTCCTGTAGCTCCGCTCTAGTAAAACTACTCTACATTTAGTGCGTGCATAAGAGTAAAACAAAACAATCTTGCCATGTGTTTGGAAGAAATTTTAAAAAAAGGAATAAAAGTTGGACATTTTAGTCTTAGTCTTAGTGACTTTATACAACCAGTGCTGCGGTAGGCTGCCAGTTTCTTTAGCTCATCAGTTAGCTTATCTTTGTTTTTGTTTTTCCTATCAACTTTTTTGGACAGACATGGACATTTTTTACACCTAATAAGTGTAGTGGCATGTCTGTTACTCCTTTTTGGACCATTTCCCACCACTTCTGGGTCTAAAACAGACTGGAGTTGCATTGTTTACACGATAAGCTGTAGTCACCTGGCAACAACAAGATGCCATTGAAAAAGCAGCAGATGCTGTTTTTATTATCGGGTATTTCACTGTTCACATTTTAGCATATCCCATCAGGGATCAGCTTTCACTGATTCACACAGATCAGATGACCTTTCTGTATTTCATAACACAGTCTGGGAGACCCAGACTTGGGCCCTGTACAGAGTTATGAAGTTATGGAAGATCATGTGAAGCGAACCCTGGTTTCAGTCCTGGATGTAGGCAACTGAGCCATCCAGCTGCTTATTTCAACATATAACAAGTAACAAATGAGTCGCTGTGGCATCAATAAAGTTTAATTCTATTCTATTTTAGTTCAATAAATGAGCCTCAGTATGAATGCGCACTTTCTTGCATCAGTGTTTCGTGAGCATATATCTGTAACCCCGCGATGAATTTTTGATAGAATGCAACATGGGAAATTTTGTATTCAAGACAAAGAAAAGTCGTATTTGAAATAAAGACCAATCATATTCACAGACACTAAATGCTGCTTTCAAACTTGTGCAAAAAAGTATTAATTGGTGCACAACTTTGTCTGTGAGCATACGTTACCCCTTAAAGTTCTGCTTCAAAGTAGTGACTGCCTTCCTTCACTGAGACTCATTTATCTTGTTACAACTTTGAATTACTAGAATTATGTTAACAATACTTATGTGGCTGTCTCAATTTTTTAAAACATTTCAGGTTAATGTAAAGGTAAATATGATGAAAAATAAATATAACTACTCCTTAATGTTAAATAACTCATTTATTTACTATAACTTTTTAAAGTAACAATTACAGTTGCATAGAAAACATATGTTTGCTTGTTACTCATGCATAAATCCTTTTAAATTTAATTCTGACAGGTAAGGTTATGTGGAAAGTGTTTAAGTCCTGATGTATAGTTGCCCAATCCGATATTTCAAGTCTGATTCCCCCTAGATATGAATAAATATACGTCAATTTTTATTTTTTATTCTAAGAAATTAAAAACTTCTATGCTCCTGCGAGCCACATAAAATGACATGGTGGGCCACATTTAGCCCTCAGGCCTTGACTTTGACACATGTGCTTTAAACCCTATTCAAATCATTTTCAATTTATTTCCCAACATTCCTCACATTTAAAGTCTGGAAAGTGACTAAAAAACTCTGAATTACAGCCGCACTTTTGCACAAAAAGCAGCAAAGCGTTATGAAAGGGTAAACAAGTGCTCCAAAAATCTGACACAAATAGCCATTCATGCAGAGGAGTAAACAGAAGAAACACTGCACACATATAATTTCACTTCCCTAAAGCTCTCGTTATCTTCACTTCTCTATCTCCCTCTTTCTTTCTTTCTTTCTTTCACAAGCAGCCAACAGCACTCTAATCTGCTGATTGTGAGCGCCAAACAAGCTTCTCTTTGTTTTTGCGCCCATAAATTTCAGAGGTGAGGCCGCAGATGAGAAAAGAGGCAGAAAACCAAAGGAGTTTTGCTGAAAGTGACGCACACCCGCTACTATCACAGAGTGCAATCGGTAAAAGAGATCAAATGATGTCACCATTAGTTAAAACAAAAGCAGAGGGGGCAGGAAAGAGGTGGTGAAAGGAAACCAAAGCGGAGGAATTCAACATAAAAGACTTAGAGGAAGCAAAATCAATCTGAAATGATTGGAAATGCAAATATACACAACAGTGGACCAGAGTAACCAAATAAAGTAATTAAACACACATGCACACATGCCAAACACAGGGTTCTGCCGTCCATGTGTTTGTCTCAACACCTTAAGAAATGTTTACAACAGCCCAAAAATAACTGCTCACACAAAGACGGTCTAAATAAAGCAACAGCCCAAATTTTCCACGTTCCGATCCGTTTACGTTGTTGTGATTCATCCACACGTCTGCCTTCAGACCCCTGCTGTTTTATTGACAATGCTCGGGTTTACCGTTCAGCAAACGATTTTGGATGAGCAGATGAATCTGGGCAGTATAGAACATTTTCTTAAGATAGAAGCAACTGTGCCAGACAAATTCGGATAAATGATTGCTCATAAAACATCGATAATATCCTGTTTGTGAAAAGAATCTGCCAAGACGAAGGAGCCCACAGGCATCAGCTGCTTGGAAGTTATAATGTCTGACAACCAATGCAACCTTCTTCCAAGTATTTATATGTGCAAGATGCAAGATGCAATGCAAAAAATGCAACTCCAATTTGTCACATTTTGAGTTTTGGAAAAAACCTTTATTTTTGCCTAACATGTAAAAGAACTAAATATTCAGCTGTTGGTGTGCACTCAAATGGCTTGAAAAGTGCACTGCATGGTGCATTTTCTTGGCTTTGTCTGTTGGAAAGAGTAATTGTACAAGACTTAAGTGTTTTTACGAGGTGTATTAGGCTTTTCCATCAAGATGCAATTACTGGCTCTCCTGGCACATGGGAAGCCCTTCTGAGAGTGCAGTAAATGGAACTGGCCAAAGCTGCTTGATACTGGAAAACCCTGAGCAGACTCAAGCTAGGTATTGATATGCAAAGCACATGGGAGTTAGTATGCCTAAATAGGTGGAAAGCAGAGCAGATCTATAGGGACTGGCAAAAGGACTGCAAACACATGCAAATATGTGCCAGACTGATACATGTGTGTATGTTGTGGCTAAAGGGTACTTGAAAGTGTCTTATGGTACAACAGTTATAAAAAAGCGATAAGTTGGATTTAGGGGCAATCATTTTTTACCTGTTACCTCTAAAGCAGTTATACTGATAACTTGCTAAACTTTTCAAAACCAACTGGGTTTCAGCAGTGACAAAATATAGTAGTGCGGGAAACTCACTGGCCACTTGCTAGTACCAGGTTGGACCTCCTTTTGCCTTCAGATCTGCCTTAATCCTTAGTGGCATAGATTCAACAAGGTAATGGGAACATTCCTCAGTGGGTTTGGTCTATACTAACATAATAGCATCACATATTTGCTGCAGATTTCGGCTGCACATCCATGATGCCAATCTCCCGTTCCACCACATCCCAAAGGTGATCTATTGGGTTGAGATCTGGTAGCTGTGGAGACCATTTGAGTCCAGTGAACTCATTGTCATGTTCAAGAAACCAGTCTGAGATGATTCCAGCTCTATGACATGGAGCCTTATCCTGCTGGAAGTAATCAGGAGATGGTTCACTGTGGTCATGAAGGGATGGACATGGTCAGCAACAATACTCAGGTAGGGTTTCATGTTATAACCATGCTCAACTGACATTAAGGGGGCCAAAGTGTGCCAATAAAATATCCCTCACACCATAACCATAACCATTGATACAAGGCAGGATGAATCCATGTGGTTGATGCCAAATTCTGACCCTACCATCCAATTTGTGGTTGCAGAAGTGGAGACACATCAGACCTGGCAACGTTTTTTCTTTGTGCCAATTTTGATTAGTCTGTGTAAATTGTAGCCCGTCTGCTTTAAATTTAGACGTATTGTATGTTCAGAGGTTTTCTTCAGCAGACCTTGGTTGTAAGCAGTGGTTATTTGAGTTACTGTTGCCTTTCTATCAGCTGAAACCGGTCTGGCCATTCTCCTCTGACCTCTGGCATCAACAAGCCATTTCCACCCACAGAACTGCAGCTCACTGAATATTTTCTCTTTTCCTGACCATTTTCTGTAATCTCTAGAGATGGTTGTGGGTGAAAATCTCACTAGAAATACTCTGACTGGCACCAACAACAGTGCCACGTTCAAAGTCACTTAAATCACCTTGCTTCCTTATTCTGATGCTCAGTTTGAACTGCAGCAGATTGCCTTGACCATGTCTACATGCCTAAATGCATTGAGTTGCTGCCATGTGACTGGCTGACTAGAAATTTGCATTAAGGAGCAGTTGAAAAGGGGTGCCTAATAAAATGCCTGTCTGTGTATTCTTGCTGCAGACGTTGGGCAGTAGCTACACTCGTATCTTTATAAACTACACCCCTGCCCCAAGTAATGCATGCATTTAATGCACAGACACCCCGTGCAAACTGGAGCTCTGTGTTCGTCTCCTCAAGTACCTACAGTGGGATTGGGAATTTCTACTCTTCCCAAAAAACATGAGGCTGCGAAAAACTGGGACTTTGGGAGTAATACACAACGCTCTGTCAAAATAGTCTTTTTTTTCTGTATGTTTTCCATGAGCTGCAAACAAGATTGGGTGTTTTGTGAATATGATAATATGGCTAACGTGTAGCAGTGTTGGATTGTGTTTATTTTTCATGTGTTACTAACGTGGTTTAGAGTTAGTGTAAATGCGCTTATGCTGCTAATGCTTCCAGCACCCTATAGTGTGGAAAATGCGGTACATTTACTTAATCCTTATTGTTTGTGGATTGAGATAAACATTAAGTAGTGTAAAAATTAGGTGTAATTTAACTCCTCCTCCTCTTTCAGCTCATGTGGAACGATAAGGGTTGCTCCCAAAAGCAGAAGCTGATGTTACTGTTTAATGTGGAAGCTGTCAGAGCTGTGCTCTAAACGATAACTGACTTTGTTGTGCGGGCCCAGATTGCCTCTGTGATGACCCCGACGGTTCACGGCAACCTCAAACACATCAACAAAAGCTGGATGATCAAAGGCTTTTCGTGCTTAACCAAGGCAAAAAAAGGAAAAGAAAAATCACACTTGATTATGACTAGAGCTGTTGACCAGCTGACCACCAGCACGAACAAGAGCTCTGTTTGCTCTTTTTTTTCAGTTTATGACTTTATCTGTTAAAGAAAACAGCTCTCTGATAAGAGAAATGGGGGAAAGCAACTTGCTGATTCAGAGAAGAAAAGACTAAAGCTACTCACACACGCACACTCTCAAACGCGTTTCAACATATGGTTTTCACACTGGCTGAGCAAGGAGGGGCTTCTTCTTTTTCTTTCACAGTTCTAATCTGATATATGAAAGACTTGGTCTCATAGAATTCTGGTTGGGCACTAACCCCAATTATCAATTTCTCCTTTATGATCAATTTTTAAACAGTTGGCACGTCCGTGAATTAAAAGGGACGCCAACCATGAGTCCCTGATTGGTCAAAGTTCAACCTGGTGTTATTTGAAAAATGCACATTTAATGGTCGTGTGTTTTGTACGTAGAGCCCAAAGTCAGTCGTAGAAACTTGCTAGCGACATGTAAACTTAAGAGTTTTGAATGCGGAAGCCAGAGACACGCATTTACGCACGTTCACATAGACTTTTCAATGTAAACTTCAACGCAAGTTGCCGAGGGCAGTGTAAACATTGCTGTAGGAAAAAGGAGGGAAAAGAAAATCAGGAGGAGCTGCGATTCAAGACAATCTGCAGCAACCAAAGGTCTGCTACTAACACTGTATCTGAAGCTTTGGTTGGTCGGTATTTAAAGCCACATTAGCATCAGGATGCTTAGCTGGGAAAAGGTGGGTTGAACAACGATGGGAAAATCTTAACATCTAATACTGAAGCGTGGGAAAACTCTGTGCAGTGTTACTACACCATTCATCCTCAATTTCATGGCCTGTGATTTAAAGTATCACAAAGTGTGATACAGCTCTGCTGGCAGCAATAGGTCTGACAGTAAAGACTGAAGACAGAGACCTGAAAGAAAGTTTTCAGTTCAAAAAACAACAACATTGTCTTAACATTGCTGTGTTAGCATCGCTCAACAATGATAAAGTGGATTTTTCATACAATCTCACCGACTTTTCTTTTATTTTTTTTTTTTACAAGTTAAGCAAATGTAAACTACTTAACCTATAAATGTATGTAGTACTAATTAAGATTTGTACAGGAGGGTTCATTTACCAGACTATTGTGACCTCAAATGGGTTTGTACTGGTTTGACAGAGTGGGTGTCTGTGTACTTGTTTGTCACATTTTTTTTCCGTCCAAGGTTGGTCACACAAATTCCTCTGATACAGCAACCACACATGCGGGATCTCCGGAGCAGGAATGACTCACTCACGTTTAAGCAGAGGTTCTGCAGATCTGCTCCAACTGTGCAGCATGTGGTTTCAATTTGAGGCCTCGAACGTGGCGTGCATCAACACATCATGCTGCGAGCAGGATGAGTGCATGTCAGCTAACGTGTGTGTGTACGTTTGGTAAATCTCCTCATGCAAATTTGGTATTGAGGGTTTGTGCGCTTGTGTGTGTGTATACAAAAAGTATGTGTGTCCAGCAAAAGAGACCACTAATAAGAGACTAGAACAGTGACCCTGGAGTCTGTCGAAAGAGCCAATGTGCTGCGGCTATAAAGTACACACACGCACAATTATTCACTTGTGGGTCTGTTTGTGTCTGTGAGTGTATGCTCTATATGTAACGGTGTGTATGTGTGTATCACGATGACCAACACCCCCTCATTAACTCCATCATGGCTGGAAACAATCAACCATTCTGCCCAAGTTGCAGGCCAGACTCAGGCGATACAGACCTTCAGACCTAACATTAGAGAAGCCTCCATCACCACAGCCTGGCTGACCTCAGATTGGATCCAGCTCTGTAAACTCACAGTAAATTGTCATATAAACCAAATCAAAATAGCCTTTTCTGCACTTTTTTTTTCTTACCAAAAACACTGGATGCCAGCAGATTTGAATCGATTGGTGAATAACATGCGAGTCCGGTAAATGTTGCATTATCATCGTCATCTGAGCAAGAGCGCATTAGATTCACACAGGCATACAGATGACTTTTTATTGGCCAAAGAAAATCATTTAGATGGAATACTTACCGGTTCAAAAAAGATGTAATGTAGAAAGTAGATTAAAAACCACAAGTGATTCCAAATAAGCTTGAAAACAAACTGCCTTCTGAGAATCAGTTTAACGTGGAAAAACACTTCTTTATCCCCAAAACACAATTTTTACATCCATGAAAAAAACATTTTTCCTTTTTTTAAAAACATTTTTGTTACCAAAACAAAATGAGTTACTTTTAAAAGTGATCTGTATAGTGCGCAGAAACATGCTTGATTGTGAATCATATCTTTACTATACCTTATTGTATTGCTAAACATGTCAAACAGTCTTTAAATTTTTTTTTTAAACAAGCATGGGCATAAAGCATTGGCTAGGAATGATGGTTTACAGTAAGCGTTTACTGTATGTCTCAGCTTGAAATTGAAGCCCTGCTGAGGTTTACTACATTTAAATATTCAAATATCCAACAGACCAATGAGTTGAAGCAAACCAAAGGAAGTAATTTAATGCGTTACATAGCCTGTAAGACTTTTAATTTTCATGCTGTGATGAGGCAGTAAAAGTGTTTATCAATCACGTACAAGGCTGTGGAGCAGAGGTAGAACGGTTGATCTCTGATCAGAAGATCCCAAGTTTGATTCCCACCCTGCATGCCCATGTGACAAACTATCCTTGGGCAAGACACTAATCCCCACATTGCTTTTGGTGGCTATAAGTTGGCATTGCAGTCATCTCCAGTGTGTGAATGTGTGTGTGCATGGGTGAATGGAACTGTGACTGTAAAGTGCTTTGGGCCTTCTAAGAAGATAGCAAAGCACTAAATAAGAATATGCCATTTACAATTTACATACATTGGAAATGTTAAATGGCCAAAGTAAAATCGGACGCATTGTCCTGCCATATTCATTGGAATTTACACCACCTAGCTGTATCCTTAAAAACCGACATAGGAGAGAGTCCCTTTTGGTGAATCAACTAATGCCCTTGATAATGAAAAACAACTGAACAGAAAAAAGTACATGAATAGAAAATACCTTTCAAAAAACGTTAGCATGCTGTAAATATGTACATTTTTATGGTGAAGTTTGACTTTTTCAAATGGGAGTGAATGGGAAATGTCTGCTTTTTGAAACCAGCCTCTACTGATCATTTGAGGTACTGCGCCATTTTGTTCTTCCACAATGGCTTTAAATTTAAGAACAGAATGAGAGGCTTAGTAAAAATGCATAATAGTCAGAGGACCAGCAGCACTAGAGAATTTAGGCTTCGTTCTTTTGGCGGGTGCTAAATTCAAATCAAACAGTCTGAATATTTTTTTCAATCCAAGTTCATCTGAAATGGAACCTCAGGATTTTTCTAAAAGGAAAGTACCTTGACCACATCATCAATGATAAACAGTCTGTCTTATAGATGCTCAAAGATGTTCATGCACTTGTACACACCATCAAACAAAAACGCAGAGACAGACTGAGTGGAATATCTGCATTCCGCATGGTGGAGTTTGTGTTGAATTTCTGAGCAACTCATTACAAACTATATGCAGAAAGATGACCTCAAAGCACAAAGTCGTAAGATAAGCAGTAAGAAAAGAAATACCTTTTTAAAAAGGGGCTAAAAGGGGAAGCAGAGGGAAAAAAACCACTAATGGAGCAACACAAAAGAGACAAGAAAAATAAACAGGATGGGAGAATCCACAACTAAATGAAATTTGTCCAGCACAAAGAGGACTGATGCTGTAACTGTCTGCTGTGTATCTTGTTTACAGCTGAAGAGGAAATGTATAGGGAGGGATGTCCTTATGTGTACAGTGACATGATGATTTGCAGCTAACATCAGATATCATCTGGGATGAGGAGATAAAAACTGAGGATGTCATAGCTTGAACTGGGAAACAACTGCGACATTTAAGACTACAAGAACCTCATCCCAGCTCTCATGCAACTAGAAGAAATTCCTGTTTTGTTTTGTAATTCATCTAACAGTTTCCAGTATAAATTTTCACTTATTACTCAAATGTTTAGAACAATATGCCACAAAAATGTATACGATCTAGGTGTGAAGGGATTGGGTTAGGTGATGAAGGCAAGGTTTTCCAGCATCCCAGAACCACCACCTTCCCTGTTTGTACCCTTAAGCCCCAGCTCTACAAACACAAAATACTATTTAGCTAACAAGACAAAATATTAAAAACAATATTATTAAATGTATATAAATATTAAAAGCAGTATTAAAAATTAGATAATGCTCACAAGTATTTTCATAAGGGTGTTTATAAGGATGGATTCCGACTGGAAAAATCTGTTGGTCCAGACCGAGTCCACTTCATTTGGACCACATAGAGTCCTGAACCTTGCGCTCTGTCTGCATTGAGACTGCCTTTCAACCAAACTATTCCATTTCGAACCAAAGCTGGTAAACAAAAGCACATGACTCTTCCGTCATTGGCCAGGAATTATGGGGAAAAGCAATGAGAGAAAGAATAATGGAAGTCCTACGCCCTGCAATCCTATAGTTCACTTATTCAAACTTTATATTTCGCTGAACAAATTTGAATGCCTCTATCAACGTCAGGAAAAACACTTTTTACTTGCTACTTTGGTATGGCGGAGGCATGCTGTAAGATTGTTGCGGAGGGGACAGGGACTAAGAAGGTGTGCTGATAAGTGTTTTTGACATGTAGATTGTTGGAAAAACAGTGAGAAGCAATTTGTATCACATTAAAAGTTGTTTTGATGAGCCTGCATACATCCCACAAAATTTCAGAGTTGTGTGTCATCCTACTCTGTTTACATCCCATAATGCTCCGCTTAGGTGGCTGTTTTGGTCCGAGCACAGCCTATCCAGACCTTCTATAACAATTCTGGAGAGATACTGTGCTCCAACTAAAAACGTTTTCTTCCTGCCTCCTTCTCTCATTTGTCTGTCCCATCTCATCCACTGACCTCGTGTCACCTGACAAACTGCTTTGGCGCATGTTGATTGCTGATTCATTTCATCTACTTTGTCCTGTTACTGCAGATGCTCTACAATGTGACTGAGAGGGGGTTAGACCAAAGACACTATGTCCATACTGTTTCTGTCCTACATGTTTTCCAACCAACCTGCCATCGAAGCTCCTTATTGGCTAAACAAACCTGATCTGGGTACTCAGCAACAGATAAGGCAGGATTTCTCTGTCTGACACCCTTGTCCTAACTTTTTTTTTTCTTTGACACCTATTCTGAGCCCTAAGTCTCTAACCTACATTAAGTTGCTGTAAAAGTTCTGCTGGAGTTGGGGCCACATTATTCAGAGCCACAACTTCAGAGCACCAAAGGCATCAGCATCTTACATTTTTCAAGGAACATTTTTATTTGTTAAATGCCTTCTTGTTTTAATTCTCTCTTTTCTCTACCCCATCCTAACTTGCTGTAAAAAACCTGACTGAAAGCAGATATTGCTGAAGATGTGCAAACCTCTGAACTTAAAAACAAAGACAGACAATATACACCGGGATGCCCAGGAGCAGGTCCCTGATAGACATAAAGAGACACACTGTTACATGTAGCACTTGTATTGCCACAACAGGCAGACAGTTAAAGCCCTTCCTCCTCAATGCTACATTAGAGAGAGAAAAGGATTTTAACAAAGCATGAAATAAACCTTTCAAGAAATGGAGTAAAGACAGTGTTATTTTTCTTTTCCTAAGTTTAAGGGCAGCTGGAAGGAGTGCCGGGAGTAAAAGCCTGAGCGATAAAGGGGAAGAGACATGGAAAGGGGAGGAGGGTGATTTAGCTTAGTCAGCAGATTGCTGCAGAGGTCCTGTGCCAGTGTTGATGTGCTGACAAGAAGCTCTGCACACATATTCTCACATGCTGCTATTCAGTCCTAACAGTGAAACAGAGAAACATTTGAAAAAAAAAAAGGTATAAAACAAAATCTCTTCTATCGTTTGCATCTTCATTTCCCCCTTCCTTTTGGCTGGACACAGCCTCTTGTCAGCTGACCCAAGCGAACAAAACACAACACAGCAGTCCAGACGGTGAAACTGGTTTCATTGTGATCCAGGGACCCAGCCCACTGAGGTGACCTTTGACCCCCAAACAACAGGCTGTTTGACCAGTGGCCGACTGGTGGGAATGACCTGCTGCCCAGTGCTGACATTTTGGTATTTATTTCCAACCCTAAACTGAAAGGACTTGATGTGTTTATATGTCTGAGTTTGAACCTTTTCTTTGCGTAAAATATTAACCCTGTAAAGCCTACTACATCACAGAACAGACAGAGAATTCAAAAATATCTTTTAATTAAAATATATATTTTTAAACCTTTTGATCCAAAAAATTCAATGCAAAATAATTTTTAGTGGTTATAAAAAGTATCAATTATGATACATTTGGGTGATGTAGTACATTTTTGCCAGTGATGTCCAGTGAGGTAGATGGCTGATGCAAAAATGGAATATTTCACCATTCATCCAACAGCAGGTAACAGCATATAAGATACACACAAAAACACATTCGTCCTACAGAGAATATTTATTTCATAGACATGGATAGAACACTGTTCTTGTCTATAAATTATACATATATACTGTAAACAAATTAAAGTATACAGATGTGTTCATTCTTTTAATTTTGACCTTCAGTAACTATTTCTGGTATTTTCCAACTTTAAATTCTGGTGCTTTAATCAGTGTTATCAAATGTCGTCTGTGAAAATGATCATAAAAACAATTCTTTTAGGCCTAAAATTTAGTTTTCAAATACTTACATTTTGTTTCCATTTACTCACACATTATTTTTAAGAAACAATAATTGATAACCATGTTTTGCTTAGCCTTTACTTGTAGATGAATTCCACGGGACGAGCTCCTCTTGTAAAAGTCTTCCCCTTTTTCCTTTAGTTTAATGAGTCTCTCCCTCTCAATGAAGATTATGGCCAACGAAGAAAGACGTCCTTGGTCTGTTCTGTTTCTACTGTATGTTTTTAGTCTTTTTAATGCAGAGAATGACCTCTCCACTGATGCTGTTGTATCTGGTAACATCTGGATTAGCTTCCAGCAGCTTAAACCGCTTCTGGAAACACACCAATATAGCTACAAAGCAGCTGTCAGCTCACATCTGCCCCCTAGTGAGGCTCTCCTAACCGGCAGCCTTATCTGCTCGCTAACAGTCAGCGCTCTGATGGCGCGTCACTGTTAAAATTGAGTCCTGCGGTCAGACACGAGGCGAAGCGCTCCAGAGCCTCGTCCGGAGTTTCCGCCCCGTATGTGATCGTGCACCACTCAAATTCTGCGATTTTAACCTCAGAAACTGTGGAAAACGTGTCGAGGCAACTGAGAATGTATAAGTGGAAAATAATATTTACTTAATATACTTTTTAAAAACGTTATCACAATAACAGGTGAGACCGTGCCTTACTTCCCTCACCTGACTGCATGTCACTGTTTTTACTAACAACAGTGTTAGTTTAAGTTGCAAAAACATTGAGCTGAGTTTTTAGGAAAAAAGGCTACTTATTTACTTACTGTCTCAAATTTAATTCCAAAATTTTAACCTGGTGTAATATTATTATAAAGTATTATAAAGAATTAATTAACAACAAATTGTGCATTAATTTGATGCCGCAAGTAGTTATTTAAAAAAAAAAAAGAATAGCAAAAGCTGAGTTACTCTCACAATAAAATTGTGAAAGTAAGCTAAATATTTTCCCGCCAAAAGTGTTTTTGAGATTTCATGGAGGCATGAAGTGGGAAAAGACCCTCTACTGCCCCTAGTGGAAAGACGATGAACTGCAGGAAGGAAAACATACAGTGGTTTGTATTTTTATTATTTAGGAATGTTTAGATCATGCTAATGAGATAGGGGTCTCAGACATGCTTGTTTCAAATATTATGCAAAAGTTATATGGTTAAAGCAAAAATAAATCCAGCCAAGCTATTGTAATTAATCAACACATTTATATAGCAACAGCTTTAAATCAGATACAGTCAGGTTTGTTACTTTTTTGTGAATCCTGTTGGCGTTGGAACTTAAAAAAAGAGCAAAGCTATGAATGAATAAGAGATTGTGTTTAATGTTTTATAGACTTTAAATGAAAGGCAACTGAGCTGACTTTCATGCTTACTTTCCATCTTAAATCAAACATACCAGCAATGTGGGAACCCCCTGACACTTTGTTGACTATAGATCCAGAAAGCAAATCCTTTTTTTTTTTTTTACTTTCCAGTGTCGACAGCAGATCTCAAAAGAACAGATAACAAGTGTCTACGCAGGGATTTCCTTCTCAGTGTAATTACTTATGTGAGAGTGTAGATAAATTAGAAATTAATGCATATTATAGCATCACTTTCAAAGTCTTTTTTTTTTTTTTTTTAGAAAATACATTGTGTGTCAACTTTTATTCTTTTTTAAAACTATCAAAAACAATGTGTAAAAATTGAGCCTTGGAAAAAGATTCAGTTGAATAAAAATAGATCATAAAAGAATAAAAGAATGCTGATTACTTGACAGAAATAGTACTATATTTTGCGCTTTATGGGCTGCACCAGATTATTTATGTTTTAAGAGTGCTCTAAGACAAAACCCGTCAAAGCAGACTTTCTCTGAGCGTTTACTGTGTTGGGTTGCTGAAGTGTATCAGAAACAGAGAGGTGCCCTTTCATCACTGCTAAGCTGTTCCAGTCTAAATTGCTCTATAATGCTTAGCAAGCTAAAGCAACAAAACTTTTTGGGAGCGCCACCCGTAAATTTTCACTTACGGCAACATTATCCGCTGTTGCTGCTCACAACTGTAAGCCCATCTCCAAAGCAGACACGTTTCAGAGAAGGCTTGCACCAATTATCAGCATGGCTTTCATTCAGTTAGCTCAATTGGTCCAATGTGAAAACCTGAAACACAATGGAATATGTCCTTACTGGGCCTTTGATTAAACAGCTCCAACCTAATCTTTCTAAAGGCTCCCTAAATGGTGTTTTCTTGGGTAAATGTGGAGAAAAGCATCCAAGTCACCTTGCCCTTCCACTTCAACCCTGCGTCTGAGGTTCAGCACAACCCTGCTATCTGCTCTACTTATCAGGACAGCTTCAGCTCCCTCCCTTTTTCTCCTTCAGTATGTAAAAGAAAAGGAGACAGTATCTGGATCTCCAGCCTATCGTCTGTCTCTTCCTCTATCTCTGTCTGCTGTCTGTCTCACTTCTTAGGTGCCACTGGAGTGAAAACCTCCCCCATTTGATCTCACCATCTGTGGCCTTAATGCTTCCGAGAACAGATTTAAGCTACTTTTAGTGAATTGAAAGTAGAACTTCAAGCCTCATGTATAAAAACAGGCTGTAAAACTCATTGTCAAAAAAGTTAAACAACATTTTGTAGTTTTCTTTTAAGGATAATTGAGATTTTTCATTCTTGCACAGGCCTGATCTTTGGACCCATTTTTGCTACAACTTAAAACAACTCAGCAATAAAAGATATGGCAAATGTAAGCACAATGTTAATTTGAAATTAAATTACTAAAGCATACACTGACTGGCTGCTTTATATAGTACACCAGTCCAACTGCTCCTTAACCTAAATTTCTAATCAGCCAATCACATGGCAGCAACCCAATGCATTTAGGCATGCAGACATGGTCGAGACGATCTGCTGCAGTTCAAAGCAAGCATCAGAAGGAGGAAGAAAGGTGATTGAAGGGACTTTAAACATGGTTGTTGGTTCCAGACGAGCTGGTCTGAGCACTTTAGAAGTAGAGTCAGAATTTGGCGTCAACAAGAAAAAAAACATGGATTTATTCTGCCTTATATCAACAGTTTAGGCTGGTGGTGGTGGTGTAATGGTATGGGGGATATTTTCTTGTTTTTTTAGCACATTTTGGGCCCCTTAGTACCAATTGGGCAATGTGCAAATGGGGTCCGACTCAGTACTATCAAGGTGTACCTGAAAAATTGTCAGGTGAGTGTATTTATGTTTTTTTTTTTTTTTAGATGCAAGAGGAAAAATATTTTCTCTTGTTCTGCTCTTCTTCCTGTGTGTAAGGTGAATAGTCATGGGATCCTGGGAGTATTTATTATCCCCTATGAGATAATGAATCACAACTCACCTCAAAAATACATCTGTGCATGAGTGAATCCTTCCAACATAAAAAAAACGATCCATGCTCCTTTCTCTTTCCATTTTTTGACAATTAAAATAAACCTGGTGTTGAGCCTGACTATTTTTGCTGTATCCTTTGTCTGTCATTTATGTTCCATGCATGTTTGACATATTTAAAGTGCTACATTCTTTTCTATATAGGCAAAAATATTGGATTTTGCCCTTTTTTGTTAAGAAACAGATAAAGTTGGTGCCTTCGTGGGTTGACAGCATTAAATTGGGCAGGTATTAGTTTTTTCCCCCCATTGCCAGATCCTAAGAATGAGGTCCACTCTGTCGCAATCAAATGTGACCATCGTCTCACAACAAACACAGGGTGGGGTCACTTTTACTAAGGTCCACTATTCATTCTTTTATAGAGTTTCCATTCATAGCTCCATTCATTGATGCAGGCTTAAATGGTAGCTTCCTGATTTTATTCATTGTCACATTACAGAGCAGACAAGCTGACTTCCTGTTTAGAATAAAGCTAATTGCATTCAAGCAAATGTGTGCTGTTTTAATCCTGGAGCGCCCAAGGACAGTTTTCAGCACTTTACCGTTTTTTTTTTTTTTGTTGTTCAAGTTGGAAAGTAGCAATTAAGAGCAGACAAAACAATAAAACAAAAAAGAAAATAAAAAAATTGAAAGAATAGAAAAACAACATTTTAATATTAAAAATAATAAAATAATGAAAAAATAAATTTTAAATAAATAAAAAATTGAAAAAAATAATATTAAACATTAAAACATACAGTTAAAGCATTTTTAAAAATAGTATAAAATAGAATAGATTAAAATAAAAAAAATGAAACAACATATATTAAATTGAAAACATTTAAAAAATAAAAATGTAAAAAAATACACAAAGGTAAAGAAACTGAAAAAACCTTTTTTTTTGACTTTGTGGGTTCTCCAGTGTTGAGAATTCCTCATGGGAAAACATAAAGAAAGAAGACGCTCAAATTTCTATTAAAAAATCTTTTATTATTGACTTTAAAACTACTAAAAGAATTTACCGAAAATTGAGCAAATTGAACAAACAGTTGGTGCTGCAAACACTAAAGTTTCACAGTGACCTCTAGAAACCTTAGTGATGCCTGAGGCAAGTGTCTGTGTGAAGGGCACTGAAAAGCCAATGTCTGTACCAGAGGTGTCTCACTCATCTATAGTTCTAACCATGTCTGCATTAGTAAGTCTTCTTTGCATCATCTCATGATCTTGTAGCACAACAGTCTTCAATAACTCCAACATTTGACAAATATTTATTTGATTCTGTATCAAGAAGAAGGGAAAACCCTTTAGTAGGTTTGGAATCATTTCCAGATGTTCAGATCAGATCAAGATAAATGCATCAACCGTAGAGATTCCCTTCAAGTTGTTTTACACACGAACAGTGCCACCATGAGGCTTAAATCTAGTCTTTTAAAGGGTTTATGACTCAAACAATACAATTCCACTGGCATTTTGATTAGTCAATCTCCTTCACAACCATTTCATCATTTTTAAAAAAAAATTATATTTGATCTCGTTAAAAATGTATAAAAGAATAACAATCTGTGTGCTGACATATGCAGAGGCATTAAGGTTATACATGGTTTTTTCAAGTGAAATAAAAAAAGGCCAATAGTTCTTCCCTGCATCTGTTTATGTATATATTTAAAAGACCAAATGTGGAGTTTTATTTAATTTATGATAAATACATATAAGCTTGCAACTGAAAACAGCACTCTCTTTACTTAGGTCTTACTAGGTTACAGTCAAAGTGTTTTCCTCTATAGTGAAATGGCCAAATGACCTTCTATATTAATTATACTAAGCAATAAAATGTGAAAATAGTAATGCTTATGCATGTTAATAATCCCGTCACCTTCTCAGTGAGCTCATAACCCCATGGGTCACCACCATGTCAACATGATTTTCTGCATGGGGTCATATGCGGGACAAACTATATATATAGGTTGATTTCTGTTATTTGCTAAAAAGAAAAAAAGGTGTTAAAAATATATGATTCAGCATCAAGACAGGGTCATTTTCCTGGCTGGACTAAAACTTTTTTTCTACTACTGTGGCCTCCCAACTTTTTCAGGCCACAGAACCTTTTTTTAACCGACCGACCTGTCCTATGCTGACGTTTTTTTATTTAGCTCCCAGTTTCCCTTAACTTTTGAGGGTGA
The DNA here is from genome assembly GCA_023969325.1 of Oryzias curvinotus. Taxonomy (NCBI): domain Eukaryota; kingdom Metazoa; phylum Chordata; class Actinopteri; order Beloniformes; family Adrianichthyidae; genus Oryzias; species Oryzias curvinotus. Next base: position 15,912,939 of record CM043711.1, read on the forward strand.
AATTCATCATCATCCTCCGTAAAATATCTGCAGCTGATTTAAACTTTAAATGTACACTAGATTTTGTGTAGGAACCTTTAAAATGTGATAGAGATTTTCACTTAACCCATACCTGTCAAAGTGGAAGCTATAAAAATCTTATCCAGACTTCAGTCTTGTCCGACTTTTAAGTTACGGCAGATAAGTATAAAAACAACATTCACTACGTTTCTAAGCAACTTTATTATCAGTGTACTCGTAAAATTAGACAACCTGGTTAGTAAATACTACATTATTATTATGGTGTGTGGAAACAACTGTCACAATAAACTCCTATTTGGAGGAAAGACTCCTGGTTTTTGTCTGTTAAAAGCGGCTTTCTTTTATTTTGAAGTCTACGACTGTTTTATTTCTATACTGGCTCTTTCTGCAAAAAGAAACTGTCCAAATTTGTTTTTTTTTTTTTTTGTTGACTTTGCTAACTTGAGGGTAAAATTTAGCGGTTGCACAGCTGCTTTAGGATTTTCAACACATGACCGAGCGACTCGACTTGCTTTAAAAAAGTAGTCGGATGTGGTGGGAAATATCCATTCATTTTTTTGAAATAAAACTTCTCTCTGAATTGGATATCAAATAAAATTATCACAATTTTTTTTCCCCTGTGGCTCGGTACCAACTGTCCCAGGGACCGGTACCGGTCTACAGCACGAGGGTCAGGGACCACTGTAATACTGCCTATAGCTGCAATAGGTGGTGACCTTCCTCAGAAAATGCTCAGGAACAGAAATCAGAATATTTACATTCCTTTTACTTTTACACAACTAAATGGAATGTTTTGAATATTTTCAGGAAATCGTTTAAATATTCAAGTAAGAATTTTCACTTGCACCTCATAAATTTTCCTTTTACTCCTAATTTTAATATTTAAATATATTATATTAAATAATATATTAAATATATTATAATATTCCCTGAAAGTGTAAACTTCAATTCCAGAATTTTTATCATTTTTGTACAATTCTGAACTTAATCTCAACAAATCTACTCGGGCCCCAACCACCAACAATATCATCTAGATTATAAACAAACACATATTGCCCATTATATGTTTCCTGAGTACAAATTTGACTTAACAGCAGTGACATTTACACCCACAGCCTCTGGTGTAATTTATACTGCTTGGCATTATTCACAGCTGGTTTATGGTTCCATGCAGTGGATGATTTAATAGCGCTGAAAAAGGAAGGTGGCACCAAGGTTTCTGTGCACTGGATTTTAGAGGGACTACAAGTTCCTATAAAACTCAGACCCCTGCTTCATGACCCAATCAAAACCTGCTAAAGTAAGCTCACACCTTCGAGCTCGTTATGAACTGGTCCGTGTGGAAGTATATTAGTGGCCCGACCCAAAGTAGCTCGGATATTGGGCCAAGACAGTAAAACCTGTAGGCAAAAAATGTGTCCCCCGGCTCGGTGAAAGGGGAGCAATTAAAAGAAAAACGTGAAAGGGGCATTTACAACCAATGAGAGGGCTCGTACTGGGAGCTATAGATATGCAGACGGAGGCTGGAGTGAAACCACTGACAAGAGACAGTGGCAGTGTTACATGATTTAGATACTGCCAGTGAGACTGCAGAACTGTAACCCCGAAAGCACGGAACCAGACAGAGGAAAGAGGGCAAACTTTGGGAACAACAAACCAAGATCCACAGAAAAGGTTTGGGACAGCATGAAAAAAAAAAAGAAAGATAAAAAGAAACAACAGCAGGGAGAGATGGAAAGTCAGAGAGACTGGGAGATGGCGGGCAAGCACCCAGACATGCAGGCAGACTGTCCGTCTCTGGTTTGTGGGAATGTGGTAAAGACACAGTTGTAGGCAGAGTCCAGGCCCTGAAATTAGAGAGTGGCGCTTGGAGAGGGGAGGCAAAGCCAAAGGCCGTCTGGGAGCTGCCAGGGGCTTCATCTCCAGCGCACAGCCGAAACATGATTTAATGCTGGGCTGCACTACAAACAGCACACTGCTTCTGCTGCACTATCACCCTCCCAGCGGCACGCAAAGGCCCTTTGCAGACTGCGGACTTCAAAAAGCCACCAGGACACCACATCAATGGTGGGAAGTGTTGATGTGAGAGAGCCGCTTTTGCTCGATGCCGAAGAAAGTCTGAGAGAAAAGCCAAAAATAGTGTGTAAAATAACCTCAAAGGGGGGTTGTCTGTGGACATGTGGGTGTGACCATGTTGCACTAATAAGAAGGCAAAATACAATACAACATGTTCATCACACCACAAAATACTCCACTACCTTAACAACCCATGAGAAAGCATTTTACAACCATCAATGATGTGATTTTCTTATGTTCATGACTCTTTAATATAACCTTTGTTGCCAATGATGCAGAGTGGGTCATCCTAGTTAAGGTCAATGTGATCCCTTCTTACTGAAGGCCGTGTCACACAGACGCCACATACATTTTACTCAGACAAGGAAAACAAAGACCTACATGGATCTAGTCCTCTACAAGTGGATGCATCAGAGTGGAGGGGAGCAGGGACCATCATGGTTTCTACAAATAGATACAAACATTTTCCAACTGCATTTTTTCGTCTGCTCCTGATTCACAACAATTTGAATAAAGAAATATTCAGATATGGAATTTAAGCTTACTTTTCTTTATACACGTCCTCCTTTTATCAGAACAAAGCAGCAAGAAGATGTTCAAAACACCAGAAACCCCATTTTCATTGGAGTGGGTTTTTAATGAAAATAATTCATGCTCAATCTTCAGAAACCCTGTTTGTGGCTTCACTGAACTGCAGTGGTGTTGAGATCTGTCTGTTTAACCAAACATGTGAGATCAAAAGTTAATTTAACATGTGTGTTTTAAAAATTAAATTGATTACTGTAGGATTTAGACGGATGGCTTGTTTATCTGAATTTCATGGTTTAGACTGAGGCAAAGAGGTAGAATAAGTTCTTTGTTTGTCCCGCGGGGTGTGGCAGTTTCTTCTTATGAAGGATGATGGTTCCATTCTTGGCTCAATTGTGTGCCAAAGTGACTGAGCAATAACTACTAGCTGTGGTTACATAAAGAACACCTGAAAAATCCGCCAAGTAAACACGCCGTTTGGAATACTCTGCCCCGATCAGATTTGTTCGGATCGAGATAGGTGGGTTATTCGGATTGTTCATCCGACAGCAGAGCATAGAAACCGTTTATTCCGATTGTGTGTGACTACTGCTCTGGTTTTACATCATGTGTAGACAGTGTGGCGCTCCAGAGAAAGCTTTGGAGCGTGAACGAGACTGGACAGCTGCTCCGCGTGAGTAAACCATGTATCCGAGAGCAGCAGCCGAACTCGTAGCTTTGCGTTTGCAGGCAGGAGGGTGCTTTGTCACGGTGCGCGCTCCGAAGGAGGCTTCGAACTGCAGTCCGTCTGGCTGCTCTGCGTGAGTGAGCTGCCGGTGTAGGTACCATAACCGTTCGGCCTGGAACTACCGTTCTGGTCCTGGGACTAATGGTGACGTCACATTATGTGATTGGCTGTCCGTTGGTTCGATGACGTGTCAGATAGTGATTGGTCTGGACAAAGTACGATACTACCTTAGACGAAAATATTATGAAGTCTGTTGTAAACAAACAGAGCTCCGTTATAGAGCGACATTGTCTTCTAAATGTGCCTTTCTTATTGTTATGATTATTATTGAATGCATGTTTGATTATAGTTTTTATAATCCGTGCGCCCAGTGCTTTATTATTGGACCCGGAAGCACAATATTTAGCCGTGCTAACAACATTTTCAGCCATAATGGCTGAACTTAAAGTGGAATAACAAGCGGATTGTGGCAAAATCTTTTTATAAAAATTACAACAAATACTGTCAGACACAATTTATGAGGGAAAATAACTTTAGGTTACAAAACGGTATGTGAAATTAAAATATGTAGAGCCCGAGCAGATCTGCACTCTACGTAGTTTGTCCAAGTGGGGTTACCGTAGTGTGACGTTACCTTCAGTCAATAGGATCCTGAACGGTAGTTCCAGGCCGAACGGTTATGGTACCTACACCGGACTCTGAGCAGAAGAGCGGCTTTGGGACGGTGTGTGAGGTGGCAGTTTTTGAATGCAGTAATGCAGCTCTGCATAGTCCTGAGAAACTGTGTAAACAATCACGTGTTTCCAATCGTGTCCAGAGAAAATAAAGGCTGATGTTCTTCCCACATATTTACGTGCAGCCAAGATGCACATTGTGACATTGCCTTTAAGAATTTCTTAAGTTCATCCATGGCTAACCCTTCTTCCGGGTCCATTTGGCCAAAAATAAAGGGCTGGCTGCACATATTTAGAAAATTATGAGCAAACAGGCATTTAAAAACTTTCAAAACAATAATAAAAGTACAATTAGAAAATCGTCTCGCTCTCTGCCGCAGCTTTTTTTGTTTACAATGGAACTCGCTATATCTTCTTCTACTGTCGTTTCCGGTATTTTAAAGAGTTCTGCGCATGTCTAATTGATTTATTCCGACCGAAAGAATGGCATATGTAAACGTTTGTTATAATCAGACTAAGTTTGTCGGAGTCCATGTACAGAGTTCAATTCTAATCCGATCTTTGATCCGATCAAAAACATTATGAACATGTAACCACAGCTACTGATCCCTTAGCTGCCTTCAGTGGGTCACAGGTATGAGCCAATGCATAAAAGAAAAGCAATGTAAATGCATTTTCAAGGCTCTCTACTTCTCTTGCAGTAATTAGAAACTCTGTTACTCGATTACCATATAGCTAATGCCACTGCACCCCCTGTTTGGTGTGTTTGAGTCTTAACACAAGAGAATGATTGAGTAGAAGAATTATGATAAACTCCTTATAAGAATAATAAAAGTTGTCCTCGGCTGCAACCGAGCTGAGGGACCACCTCTGCAGACACTGCAAAATCTGAATCTTATGAAAGTAATTAGAATTTCTGTCTTGTAAGAAAAATGATCTTCTTAAGAAAGTTCTTCAATGTCAACATAATCTAAGAAAATATGTTACAGTGGCTAGTAGATTTTTCTTAGCATAACAATTCTTGGCAAGGCCATTTTTCTTACCCCATTGGTAGATTTTTTTTTTGCTTATTTAAAGAACCTTTTTTAATTTTTTATTTTTTTTAGAATTTCGGACCTTTTTCTAGGGGCCCTGTTTTTTGGAGTGCAGCTTTGATTTGGAGACTCACACTAAGACATATTTGTAGGAGGAAACTCAACAAGCTAGATAAAATCAAAAATGGTAAACAATAGAAACTGTATGCAGGGTTGTTGTGTCATGCACTTATCCAGAACCAAGTCCAGACATGCAGGGAGGCTCTGTGAGTGCCCTCCACACGGTCTCTGCAACATAACTGTGTGTAAGTCTGTCTGTGTGCGTACGCTTCCTTTGCCAAGTTTCCTCTCTTTGTTTAGACCAGTCTGGTCTGTCCAGCTCCCTGCGGAGCACGTAGTAGCCAAACATGCACACACACACACACACACGCATATCTATCAAACACTGCAAAACAGGCAGGGTGCTCTCAGGGCAGAGGTGCTGTGAATGGAACAGGACCAAAGGGGAGTTTCAGTGAGAGTCCAAATGTGCACAAAAAAAGATATGGAAAAAATAAGTAGTGGGATGGTGGGACAGTGGTGAGTGACAACAATAGCCCAGAAGAAGGGTAGCAGAAGAGCAAGGTTTGTGTGGCCGGTCACCATTATCATACATTTACACCGGGCATGCAATGTGCGCTCAAGAACACGCTAAACCAGCATTCCTGTGTGTTTAGCCCATGGTGTTCACACTAGACGAGCAGGGAGAGGCTTCTTCTTTATTTTCTATTGGTTACTAGCGCATATCTGCCACCTACAGTTGGAAGAGGCTTGGTGCAAAATGTTGGTTACATATCTCCAACATTTGCATCAAGTGCAAAGTAGGAATGTCCTCCCCCTAACATTTTTCTCAGCTCTATTTCCATTTACTAAAGACTTGGTGTCACAGAAATCCAGCTGGGAACAAACCACAATGATTCCTTTCTCCTCCATGATCAATTTTGATCTTGAATAACTTGAATAACTTGCAATAAAGAAAAAAATATTGTGAAAAAAAAAACAGGATTAGCAAGAACATGGTAAAAGTTTCAGAGCAAAAATGGTTATTCTGACAAATAGAAGGACTTAGTAACAGCTGTTTATTTCTCGATAGAAGTCTTTAGGATTATGGCTTCTTGGAACCAGCAGGTACTTCCTGTTTGGAACACGAGTAAAAAGGGGTGACTTAGTCCATTTCTTATATCCAGTCTTTTTCTTGGGCCTTGAAAAAGAAAATGCCTGTTTACTTATTTTTTAAATTGTTTCTGGAAATAAAATTAATTAAATTAATTAATTAAATTAATTTATTTATTAATTAAAATTAATTAAAGATCTAACAAATGTTCAAATTATAGATAAACATCTTCACACTTATTTATAAAAAAGTGACATGGTTGGCGCATGATTGAATTACTGTTTTACGCTCTGTTCTTGCAATTGTAAACTTATGCAGTCAAAGAATTCATACAATTCCCATTTTTTCAAGCCGTTACTGCCTAAAATGAAATGGTGAAAAAGTGCATTCTCTTATGTTATGCATTGGTATGTGCTTGAATGTTGACTTGCATACGGTTTTACTAGCATGCACGCACATGTTTGTTTACTGCAGCAGACTCTTGTCTTGTAAGGCCTGCACCGGCTCTGTACCTAACCAGTCAAAACACACACACACACAAGCACACACACTCCTGCCCCCCTCAGAGCCGTGCTTTCAGAGACGTGGGGCCCTAAATGCCTTACAGATGGACTCCCAGCAAACACGACTTTCTGTCTCGACCCTCAAGTATTCGCAGTATTTGGCCTTGCTGTAATTTACAACATACTTACCTAATTGAGATGCTATTAAGGTCAGTGCTCGGTTTCTTCCGTGCGCACCTCATTCTAAATCTATGTGATATAAGTGTGGCGTGCACGGCGCAGCAGAACTGCCCTAATATAGCCAGGTGAGGTAACCCTCAGAGTGGGATCTCAGCTCAACCCGGTGTGCTCGGAGAGTCATAAACAGTGAATGATGTCTCATGCGGAGACTAGTCTCTGCAGGTCTGCAGGGCATGCTTCAGTTTTTCTTGGATACTGAAATTAGAACACATTTTTTTTCAATCTACAAAAATTATTTTAAGGTGTACAATGCTCCTGCTGGAACATTCTACAATGAGCTTGTTTGTTTTTAAGAGTAAAGATGGGAAGATCATATTATATAAATGTGTTTTTGTGATGAGAACTTTATTTCGGTTATGTTAAACAAACAATTCTAAAAACATCAACATAAACATTGACACTGATTAATGTCAACATAAACATTGAAAAAAAATAAAAATAATAATAATAACAATAAATAACTAAAAATAACATAAACATTGAATTTTTAAACAATTAATTCAGACAAAAAATCCTATTTTACTCCAAGCGTTTTTGAAAATTAGACACATTCATGTCTATATAATATACTGTAATGAGAAATGTTTAATTTTTTTAGTTTAAAAAAGGCAATCTTAAGCCAAGTTGATTTCACCCTCAAGCTTTCAGTAAAAGGCCACGTCCAGACCGCGTCTGAGCTTGTCATTTAGACATTTTTCATCAAGTGCTCCTGACAGATATAACCCACTGTCGGAGTCCCATCCGTCTACGTTTCCAAGTAACTTTTAGAGAATTCAATCTCACGAGTAGGGGGATAGACACATTGGTGATTAATCAACTCCGTGCTGGTGTCTGAGTGAGTGTATCTGTGCAGACCTATGCGGCTCTTTGTCCGTGCGCGATAAATCACTGTCTAAGCTGTACAGGATGCACAATGGCTGTATCCTCATTCAGTCTGCTGAAGATAAATTCATCTAAAAGTGATTTACTGACAATATGCAGAGAATTCGGTTTGTCTTTACTTGACCAGACAGAGCCAGAGGGTGTACAACAATGTGGAGAAATGAAATGTAACAGGATCTAGGTGAAGAGTTCATGAATAATGTAGGGAAAGAAATGGCTTTGAAATGTGTTCAACTGACTCACATTTTGCTTTAATTAATTCTTAACATGCAAAAAGTAGTGTAACTGAAAGGTTTTATAAATTCAGCTAATTTTCTGTTGGTTTTACTGCCCATGTTAATTTCATAAAAATGACAAATGACAGTCTTTGTGTTCGAAATGATACTTCATGAATTTTACATAAGCTGATTATAATTAAATGTCGCTCTGTTTTTATTATACTGCAGTTTCTTGTCTCAGGGATTGAATTAATGAAAGAACTTGATAATTTATTACTTTGTGCTTAAATTCACATAAAAACTTTCATGTTTCTTTTTACTTTGAATCCCCTCCCCCTAACATTTAATATTACTACTTTTTGTGAGGATAGAAGCCCTTTGGCCCGTCTGTTTTATTTCTTGGTTCTTGTCATCTTGAGCCATGTTGTTGTGGTGCAGAGGTAGAGCAGTCGACCTTTTTTGGAGGGTCGCAGCTTCGGTTCCTGCCTCGCCCGACCATGTTGAAGCGTCCTTGGGCAAGACACTGAACTCTACATTGCGCCTTGTGGTTGAGATTGGCGTCAGGGTTGAAAACACACCAGGCATTGACGAGCGTTCAAGAACGCACATTTAGCCCATGGAGTTCACACTGGACAAGTTAGGAAGAGGCTTTTTCTTTTTCTACTGTTTATTAGCTCATGTCCGCCACCTACAGTTGGAAGACGCTTGGTGCACAATGTTGAAGTAGTGCAAATTTCGCAATTTGGGCTTATAACGGAAATTGTTCGCTTCATTGCTAGCATCCTTGCAATGGCAGATATGGATTACCATCATATCAGGAGAGTGCCCTTGGTTTATCTTTATTTTAAAAACAAACGCAGGTGTTGACAGGCTGCTCGCCATATGTGGGTTCACCAGATAAATCAAATCCATTCCAAGTCCCTGACTGGTCAATGTTTAACCAGTCTGAGTCCCCCTGTACCTGGTCCCAAGTCCAAATAAAACATCATTCAAACCACAGCTCTTCTCTTTGTTTCCCGTCACATGCTAAATCTTTAAAGGCACCATGCAGGTCCTTCTGGCCTTCTCTATTCTTTTCTGGAATCATCCTCAAAGCAAACGTTGCATCTGTAGTGCTCTTCCCTGGCATGAAACCCCACTGTTTCTTATAAATGCTCACTCATGACCTCAGTGTAGCTTCCACTACTGTTTCTCGTAACTTCATTGTGTGACTCATCAGCTTTGTTCATCTGTAGCGTCCACAACTCTGCATGTCTTCCTTCTTCTTAAAAATGGGCACCATTAGTCACTGTAACCTGCTGAATATCCGTTCCACCATAGTTTCTCTTCTTCTTTTCCTTTTTAAAATACTCTGAAACTTATTTGTTCCACCACCGAATCTCCTTATCTGCTTTCTTCATTAACACACCAAGTACCTTCCTCCCAGTCTCCCTGATCACTTTGGCTGTAGCTGTCCAGTCATCTGGAAGAACCTCCTGATCTCCCAATGCCTGCTTTAACTTAAAGCCACAAAGCACTCCCCCTTTTTCAACTTCCAACACTCAGTCTTCCTTCTGCCATTGTCCTTTTCATCTTCTTCATCGCCAGAGTAATCTTACACACCACCTTTCTATGCTGTCTGGCTACACTCCTCAGCCATCACTTTGCAGTCACTGATCTTGTTCAGATTGCAGTGTCTGCACAAGATTTGATCAATTTTGTGTGCTCCTTTCTCCACTCCTGTATGTCACCCAATGCCTCTTTTTCTGTTCTGGAAAAATGTGTTCACCAGCACTATTACCATCCAATTGGCAAAGTCCACCCAGTCTGAACACCAAACTTACTTCCTCATCAACTCTATGTCCTTTCCCCACATTTTTGTTAAGATCTGCTTTAGTCTAGGGATATCTGGAGATATCCTTGATCACCTCATCCCCCTCCAGAATTTCATCTTCTCTTGCTCATATCCCACCTGGGTGGCATAACCACTGACAACATTCACCATCACATTCATCATCTTATCTGGTACTCTTTTCTCCTCCAGAACATTCTAAGCACACTCTATCTTCCACTGTATTTTCATTTACACCAATCTGTAAGCTTTGTTCCCTTTCCATCTTGAACACAAAGAATATCCACTTTTCTGCCTTTTTAGGTCAACAGCACCAGCGGTGGTTGTTGTTAACCTGGACAACCATCAATCCTGCATGAACAATCTGTTTGTGTTTATTTGGCTTTAGTTTTAGGTCTGATGCCCTTCCTGATACAACAGACTTGCGACAGGCACACGAAAGCTTACAACCTACTTTAATTAGGGTATAAAAAAGTGTGTGTATCTGTATGTGTCTATAAGTGTTTAAAAATATGCTTGTGTACTTGTGTTTCTACAGATAGGAGAAAAACATCAAACATTTTCTGTCATGGATGCACACTTTTCTTTCCCTTTTTTTAAATTATTATTTATTTATTTTCTTTTAAGTTTATTCATTATTATTATAATAATTAGTACTATTGTTATTATTATGTTTTGGGGTGGGGTGGGAGGGCTACTGTGAAGGTTCATGTGTTTTAGTTTGTATCATAAAACTTCTGAAAATAAAGTTTGGAAAAAAAAAAAAAAAAAAAACTAAGGTCACCCTTTTCTATCATGTGACTTTCATCAGAAAGGCTTTGCTTCCCAAAAATGTGTTTATATTAGGTTCTTGATTAATGCTGTCCTGTGGGACAGAATAAAAGTTTTAAGGAGAATCCAACAAAGGACTTCCTCAAAACCGCAATAATAACCATCAATAACTGTTGATCACTTATTTTCAATCATTGCAATAATAAAAACCAGGAAAAGAGCTAAGGGTTCAGAACTACAACAATAGACCTCTGGATGAAAACATGATCCATTTTGTGGCGAATGTAAAAGGATCCAGGGCCAGTGCGTTCGTCCACCTGTTAACCAGGGCAAATGGAAGCCCCCACAGCATGCAACAGGTGTTCAGCTTTACAAGGACCATCAAAACAAGAAAAAAAAAAAGAGCCACTTTCATCTGGGCAGGGGGGGTGTACTGCAGCAAGTAAGAATAGTAATTATAGTAGGAAGGACTGATGGCTCTGGATGGCAGGCCTGTCTGATTTTTCAGTGTTTTGCATTGCTAAAAAAATGCTTTTGACAATAGAATACAAGTGATTGGGCAGGGATGGGATATTTTACTTTACTTTAAACAATGCAGGGAGTCTGGGTGAAAATAAGAATACGGTTGATAACACTTTTTACCACTGTTTTTTGAATGAAATCTAAGACTGTATCTAAGACTAAAATGTCTTTGGGGAGGGGTTTTGACCTTGGAAGTCTCTGGTTGAGGATCATTGACCCTTTCTCCAAAACAAAGAGGTCTGAAAACGACCAACACATGCAAACATTCAAGAACCACAGCATTAATGAGTGCGTCGAGATCACAAGGTAAATATTCGGGCAAGTGAGGGAAATCCTGCGTTGGCTCACTTAAATGGAGAACAAGTGGCAGTGGAATCCATTGTTCTATTGTATAGGAGCTGTTTTCATGCCAGAGCAAGTTCACATGAAAATTGGGACTCAATTCAAAACACACGTTTTCTGACAAAAAAGGAAAACGTAACAACAAGTGAGCCAAATAACTACTATTCTGACAAACAACAGATATAATTCCAAAAGCAATATTTTGTTTTTGTGATTTGGGAATAATAAAAAAAAGTGCTGCAAAATTCAAAAAAATTACTCTTTGAAGCCAAAAAATAAAAAAACAATTAGAGACTGACTCTGGTCATCTTTTGATCGATTTTGTTCGAAGTGTTCCCAGTGGTCTTGATTTTGCTGTTTTGAGCTAAAATTAAAACATTGGTGTTGTTTTCTAGGGCATAGTTTCTGCTGAGTTTCTTAGAAATTCACCTCTGTATTGTGGGCAGGACTGTTGATGCATCCACCCCCACCTTTTTTTTTCTTTTTTACCAACTAGTATCATTAAGATCATCTTTGGGATTAAGTCATTATCACATGCCTGTAGGTTTTAACACAGTGGATGTTTTACAGCGATGCTTTACTGCAAAACAACTTTTCCCTTCAGTCCCCTCCGGGACTTTAGAATTCCATTTTAAGGAAATAAACCATTGTAAAATGACAGTAGGCATCACAGTCTAAAATTATATTTAAAAAAAAAAAAAACTACATCTTTCAAGAACGAATAAAATCATGCAAAAATTAGCCTATTTTTGAATAACTGTATGTATACAGAGGGTATGTATATGCTTGAGTGAGTGAGTGAGCAAAAAAAGCCACAGTGGAAGTTATCCGAAGATCTCGCCTCGTGCACCATCTGATACTGATTGACTGGCAAAGTCACACTCACACACACACACACACACAAACAGCTGCACACCTTTGCTTCTGAGCGACTCTGCTAACCTCATCAACTCATCTCAAAACACCCACAAACTGGAGCGCGCCTACCTTCTCTTCTAGTCTGATCATTTGGGCTCCTATAGTGTGGTACTCTTTATCTTCCCCCTTTCCTAGGAAACAAAATGACAAAGATGAATACACACAAAGATCTTTGATAAATAACAGTCAACAATGTAAGGACTTTTTTATGTTTCAAGGTATGAAGGGTAGAAGGAACAGCAACGACCTTTTGTACATGGATTTAAACTATCCTTTAAAGTTAGAAAGTCTTTTCTGAACATGGTGAACGCAAGTCTTTAAACACGAGTTCTTCAATGCGCTTTTAGTATATGGTGTTCACACTGGACTGTCGCTTCCTGATAATAGCGGATGTTTTCACTGTCGGAAGAGGTTTGGTGCTAGATGTTGAAGCGGTGCAGCTCTTGCAATCTTGCTCCAGGCTTTTTCTTTCACAGCTCTTTTCCGAAATATGAAAGACTGTGTCATATTACTCTGGCTAGGCAGAAACCACAATTACTAATTTCTCCTCCATGATCAATTTTCAAATGATTGGTTCTTTCCATGAATGAAAAAGGACACCATCCAAACGTCGCTAATCCAAATCCCTGATTCGTCAAAGCTCAACTGTTTTAACTGTCAAAGCACATTTAGTGGCTTAAAACTTGAATAGCGACGTGTAAACACAAGAGTTTTGAATGTGGAAGCCCGAAACACACATTTATGTGCTCTAGCACACACTTTTCATTGGAGGTGGTCGCTTGAACGCGTGTTGCTGAGCCCAGTGTGAACATAGCGTCAGACGTAAAGTACAAATGCAGCACAACAGCCTGGAGTCATAAGAGAAACTGCTATTCACCTGGAAGAAACATTCCTGGTTTCCCCAGAGTGCCATCCAGCCTACAAACAGAAATATATATATATAAATATATATATAAAAAAAAAGAAAATCAGTTGGATAATAAGCTAATGAGAAAACGAGGCTAACTACTAAAAAAAGTAGAAACATAAGAGGAATACATCTAAGAATCATAAGGCAATGATGATGATTTTTTGCTTTGTAACTGATGATCTTTCTGAGGTGTAAGAAAATCTATCTAATGAAAGCAGGTGAAAGAGTAAAAGTTGAAGTCGCACCATTAGGACACGCAACTGAGTGCAACAAAATTTGTTGTCTGCATTCGAGAGCGGTGAACCGCTAGGCCTGGAAATAGTACCAATGGAAAATCCCAGGTTTGTTTTAAAGTAAGTAAACATATTTGTACAAAGAAAGAATGAAATATAACTTTCGTTAGGTGCAAAAAAGTTTTGGACAACACGAAAAAAATGACAAAAAAATAAAAGCATAGCAGTTGACTTGGTTATGGGCACCACCTTCTCTGCAGTTCCTTGATGCGAACCATCATGTTGAGGTGACCCTGGGAATACTGCTCGATCACGTCTCGCACATCGTAGGGCTTCCTCGCTTGCTGTGAATCCACACACAAACACGCACACACACAGAAAAACATACACATGGTGGGACACAAAAGCCATTGTCAACCACTACCTCTGTTGCTTAGCCCCCTAAAAAAAATCCCCAACCCCCTTTGGGTGCAAAGAGTTCATTGTTAACTCACTGCTGGTATTTGAGTGTCTGTGTGTGCGCATGTGAGTGCACACTGACAAGTGCATGGTCATGTAGGGAGTAATCTTGTTAAGACCCTTTCACAGCTTTGTGTGGTATGACGTTGATACAAGGGGCATCCGAACGAACCCCATGAACTCTGGACTTTCACCGTAACAGGAGATGGTTAAAAAAACAAAGTGTTGGAGCAAATAAACATATGAAGACCTTATTAAAAAGAGCTACATTTTTAAACATTTTGAAAACATAATTACTTTTGATGATAAATGTACTCATTGAGAGAATTGACTGTTAAGCGGGAAATTGGAATTTCGGCAGGTGCGACTTTCTGTTTACGGCAACGGAGCACCCAGAAATAGTGAAGAGTTTTACTCCGAAGTGATCGGAGAGCACCAAGAAGACCTGGACGGTTCAGGCTTTCACACACAAACACACATCCACAAACATTTACACAGCAGAGCTCCAGCTGATAAATGCCCTCCACCCAAAAAAAACAATTCCTCTTCCTTTATAACTACACTTCTCTTACTCTCAATCAGTCTTTCTCTTCATTTGTTTGTGTTTTTCTCCCAGAATTCCCTTTTCTTTTTTTTTACCTGAAATTTCCTCCTTGCAACAAAGTATTGCATTCTGCGCAGCACTTTTACTGCCGATCTCTGTGCATGTGACAACCTGTGGACAAAAACAAAAGACAGATTAAGGCTAAAGTTCAACTTAAAAATGGACATTTTGTGGTAACAAATGTTTTTGCAACTGGAGCTGCAAGTCAGGCTGCAAGACAAAGACAAAAATGACATTGCAAGATTAGGTTCATTCCAAGGCATAAGGGTGAGTTCAAAGGTGCACGATTGTTTTTCTTCTCCTGATGGACTGGAGCGGCGCCCTGAGTGAAGTTAGTGCAGAAGATGGATAAATTGATGCTAGAGTTCAGTCTTAACAAACATTACTATGTTTTAGGACACACAGACAACATGTCTTCTATGTTTCCGCCTCTTGTCACAGTGAAGCCCTTTAGATAAGAACCCCAAAATCTGCAGCCTTGTATAAAAGAAATGAGAAGAAAACCAAATTTAGTTTGTGTTGAGAGAAGTCCAAAAAACCTGAAATACAAAGCAATGAATCTGTGTTGACATGGAGGAAGACTGTTAAATATAAAATAAATTGCGTGAAATGAACACGCATTTACAACGATCTTTGTCCTAAAGGCCTCTTGAGTTAGTTTCTTTATGGAGGTCTACACAGCTCTATACGTTTCACTTCCTGACACTATCGTCATGTGGGGCAGTAGTATCTTTGGAAAAAAAAGGGGCAACAATTCCCTGATCAGGATTTAAAGGTGACAGAGGTTGGTTTTTACTGCAAAGTCCATTCATTTCTGATAATGGACATCTCGTCAGGCATTATCTTGTTTACACCATGGTCACTTATGAAAGAAATGAATGTTTAAGCAAATCCACCTTACTATTGTTATTTTTTTGTTTCTTCACGAGATGCAGGCTATTTATGCAGTGCGACATATTGAGCCGGCACCAACCTCGCTCTGCTGCAGCGGAGGAAAGTTGTATATGTGCTAAATGTCACACGTTAAGTGATGCAAAGTATAATTTCAGAGGAAAAGTGTACTGTAATTGACACCCTGTAGCCAATCAGAATCACCAATGGCACAATCTATAAGACTAGTGTATTACTCTGGATTAACACACCTGCAGCATGTGACGTGTAGCAAAACACAACTTCAAACACACATCAGCTACATATTGTTACATTTTGGATTTCTGAAGAAAAAACTGTCCAATTTATCAAACTTTTTTAATTCCAAGGATTTCAAGGACAATTTTCTGTGATCCACCCTGCATATCAACAGAGGGGAAAATAGAAATGAAATTAAAAATAAAAAACAAGCTAAAAAGTATTTTTTTAACCAAAAGTGGAAAAGAATATCAGGAAAATTTTCAATGGAAAACAAAAACTACTAAGCATTCAATGTGAAAGATATTTTTACTTTACTTTCACTTTTTTTTCCCAATAAGGGCTTTCAAACAGCTGAGCAAACAAAGCTGAGCCCCTTGTTTTACATTTCGTTTTTACAAGTGGGGGTCTATTGTCTACTCTTTGGGTAAAGTGGGTGTGTATTTGCATAAACCGCTTTTGTATTTACAGCTAAACTTTGTTTGAATTAAGAATTCTGTTGATGAAGTAATTAATGAACAAAACATGGGACAAAAGAAGGAAGGAACGGAGGACAGAGAAACTAAAAGAATGGATGTATAGGGGGAAAAAAACTTTAAAATACACAACAAAAGTTAATTAAAGCTTAATGTAATTAGTGTCATGAATCACTGTTTGTAGGGGGGCTGCAATTCTGTCCACAGCCACACACTTAAATATCCACAAAACAACAAATAGGCCCACACATATGACCACTGTATGCACAAACTTGCACACATACATATTTAATTAAAAAAAAACAACTAACTTTTAACAAACACACAAATATATACATTGTTAGTACTTGTTTACTAGAATGCACTATGATGTTACCTGACCCTTTAACACCACAAATGCGGCCAGCGACACCTAAATAACACTCTTTTTGACTTATTGTAACTCTGTCACTGTGAATGTGGATCAGCTGATTCTGACTTGGGGAAAAGTGTTTTTTCACAGCGGCTTTGCACCGATATGCAAAGCTGCTTTTCTCTGTGACAGAATCAGCTAATTTACGTTGATTGCATAAGCACTTCACTACTGTAAGGTGTGTCGTATCAGCTCAAAACTGTTTTTCCTCTACTTTAGAATCTACTGGAATTACAATCATTTTAACAACGATTGAAGAGTTATGATGCTCAAAAGAATGCCAACACTGGACCACCCAGAGGGTAACTGGGCCACGTCTCAATCATTCAACCAACCAACCAAGAAATCCAAAATAGAAATGTGGTTTATAACAAATGCCCCCCAAATAATACTGTAACTATGAGGGTGCAGCCAAAACCTTCCAGCCTCCAACCACCAAGGCTATGGTGGAAAAAAAGGGCCCAGCAAACAGCGGCCTGGACCCCAAAATGGCCCCCAAGTGGCATGAACACCCTTTCAGCTTCTCTTTACTTGAGAATCAGCTGGTGACTCTGCCCCTCCCACAGTCAGCTGAAGCAGGCTCCAATATAGTTTCCTGCTGTCATAACTTGTTTAGCAAGTTTATTAGTCCTTTTTTTACAACTGCAAATTAAACTCATTTTTAAATTAATAATGTTAAACAAAATAAACAATATTCTAAGCTTACCTGTTGTTACTGTATAGCTCTGAGTTTGTACCATCATCAGTATATTTACAGAAGTCTGATGAGGGACGTCAACTGACAGCACCATCTGCATCTTTACATTGACATGGCTAGATAAAGACACATAATTATGAAAAAAATGGCAACTTTTTCCATCAGACATGGCACAGATGTTGCACAAATATTGCACATACGTACAAAGCAGCTATTGCATAAATGTTGCACACTTGGCCAAGAACCTCTATGAGTGAGCTACTGGCTTTTGTATCAAAAATGGATCACCTGCCAATCTTAATGTCATGTGCTCAATGTCATTTGCTTTCTATCCACTTTCTATTTTTGATACTTTAAGACACATTGAGTCCAAGACACTCTTGACAGCTATTTTGCTTAAGAATAAAATACTTAAGTAATAGTATGTGACACATGAGTAAAAGGCTGCGGCTAGTAAGGAACTTGAGAACTTACTTGGATTGAGAACTATATTGGATTTTCCCTCTGAAATTTGTCAGTTGACAAGTGTTTGTTGCACATTAGCGAGATTATTACCTTGACTTGACGTCCTACATTTGTTTAGCCTAAATGCCAAACTTTTAGGATTTTAGCATAGGGACTCAAAGCTAAGAACACTGAAGGAACTCCTTTAAAAAGACGGAGCACAATCAAGAATCTCTTGACATTTCTTATGACTATTGTAGATAGAAACTTCTTCAGAGTTGGTCTTTCCATCCATCCATCCATCCATTTTCTTAACCTGCTGTATCCTGTTCATGGTCACAGGCTGCCAGAGCCTAACCTTGTGACTGTCGGGCGAAGACAGGGTAAACCATGGACAGGTTGCCAGCCTATTGGAGGGCCACACAATTACACACCCATACACACTCTCAGGCTATGCCTGAAATCCCTTCCTACTTCCCATTACTAAAAAAACTACCGGTATGTAGTGCAGGACCATCTAGCTTTTAAAAGCTAGATGCAGATGCAGATATGACGTCACAGATTCCCTGAAGTAAAAACCTAATAAATAGGAACTGTATTTTGAAGATGAAAACATGGGTGGTTTACAAAGAAACAAATGAAAATACCTTTTTTTTCACAAAAATTGTTCAAACGCAATACATACTATGCAATGTGTATGTCTATGAAACAGATTAGTTGTACTTATTTCAGAATAAAACCCTTGAACCAAACCGAACAGAAATAATGATTTAACCATTATCATGCACTTTTGTTGATATTTCAGTACCATTAGTACTTTCCTATAGTTTAAACATTTAATGAAACTGTCATTTAAAAGTCAGAAAACATGTATACACAAATAAGAACCAGGTCATAAAAGGGCTTCCATGAGTACATTTGAGTCCCATTACGTGAAATAAAACTCGTGACCTCGATAAACACACACTAGGAAGTACAACTCAGTATTTATCACTCATATAGCAATTATTGGCTCCATTAAAAGAGAGAAAGGTTTCAGAAAAAATGCCCTTTCATAACAGTGATTATCAGAATGATCTCTTTTCTGTAATCACACTAAAAAAAATTGACTTAGAAACGTTATCCAGGTAAAGTTTTTACAATGGAAAAAATAGTTTGGATTTGAGTGTTGTAGTGTGTAGACTCAGGAATCTGCACAAGTATTGCTGGTTAATGTTTCCGGGCCAAAACTGCAGAATGAGCAAGTAAACAAATGACTAACTAGTTGAAATTGTATTTATTCCACTTCAAATAACTGACTTAAAGGTGGTTTTATAGTGGATGTCTGAATGGGTGTGTGTGTGTATGTGTGGGTGTCAAGTGCTCTTAAATTCTTGCAGCTATGGACGGAGTAGAGAAGTTCCTCTCCACTGAAGAAAGCTTCTTTGTCTAAATGAATAGTCCCAATTTTGTGTGAAAGTCTGTACTGTTTTTTTTACATAGCCAATGTGTTTGTCTTCATCTGTGTGCGCTATTTTTTTCTTTAGCAAATCTCTCAAGTTAAATCAGAGTCACGCACACACAAATGTTTCTGACACTTGGAAACACTCCACCTTCTCTTCCCCAAACAAGGGTCTATTTGGAGTCAACAAGTTGCTCTGAGGTCTTAATTGGGCCCAGAGACAACAAAAGGACTTAACAGACAATGCATTGACATGGGACTATAAAACATGAACATCAAGGACTGTCAGGCTGCTGCCTTTTTTCCTGTCCTCTATACAAGGTCTGCCTAAGCTATAGGAGGAAATGCACACAAACAATGACAAGCATGAAGGGCATGAGGCCCTGTTTTATGGGAAAAAAGCTAACAACCAGCTCTTGCTCAGTAATGAGGGCTAGGACATTTTTCCAAACTGCTATGTATTGTGACTAAAGTGGAAAATGAAGTATCATATTTTCTGGACTATAGGGCGCAGTGGATTATAAAGGGAAATTAAGCAAGACGGAAGAGTAAAAGATTAGTCCGTCTATCAGCCAGACTTTATTAACTGCGTTCACAGTAACTCTAGAACCAGTTTATAACACGCTACATGTTAGCCATGTTAAAAGTTTCAGACACATTAGCGTATTTGCAATATCTGTAGCCCCCAACCTTGTTTGCAACATTTAAAAAAAACAGAAAGATACCGCTAAAACAAAGGTCACTGTGACTGCGCTAACTCCTTTCTTTGTTAGTAACACGTAAAAAAAAAACACAGTTCAGTGGCGCTACAGGTTAGCCACATTAAAGCATTTTTTGCAATTGATATTGCAAAAAAGGTTTCTTTCACCAAACTACTGTAACTTCCAACCTTGTTAGTAACATGTAAAAAGAAAAACAAAAAAACACAGACCGACTCTGCTACACACTAGCCGCGTTATCATATTTACGACAACATCGAACCAAATACTTTGAGAGAGCACCGTGTACCTCTCAAAATCCCTTTTGACATCAGTAAACACAACCAGAATAAATCCATATATTAGGCACATTGTCTTTTTTTGTAGAAAAAAATTAAGGGTTTCAAGTGTGACTTATAGTGCAGGAAAATATGGTACAGGTAGAAAAAGGTGATGGTCATGTACAACTGTACATTCTTAGTTACTTTCAAAGAAAGTGAGTGCATTCAGCTGCACTTTTTTTAGGGCCTTTAAAAGCATGACAGCTTTGTATGGATGGGTGGGGAAGCAGGGCGTGCAAGCATGGTCGTGCAGCTAATACAGCTGCTTTTTTAGGGGCATAATTGGATAAAACTAATATTAGACATTTTCCAACCATTTTGGAAATGCAGCGAAGGCTGTATTTAATAATGCATGGTGTTACTGTCTTTGTCTTTACAGGTTAGTTTACTCAGTAGTTTGTAAGTGAATTTTCTCGGTAGGTGAACCTCATCAGGGATCATTTGCAAGTGAGCAAAACCCTTGGATTAGAGTCTAACTAGAGTTACATCACATCACATTCTTGTGTTTTTTAAGTAACAATTTATCCAAGGTCTAACATTTTTTTATATGCTGCCTGTCAAATACAGGATTTATTTTCAAACAATCAAAGCGTTGAACCTTTCCTTAAACAGTTGATTAAAATAAGATTTAACCATGTCTTTTCTTTGTCAATTCTTTAATGGCTTTTCCCCTCTTTTAATGTCATACACAAGAGACCTCATGGATGTCAATGGCAACTCTCCTTCTTTCCCCCACCACCTACTGCTCTCTCTTTTTCAGAGTACCATCAAATACCCTGTGCTTCCATGGTGCACAGCAATATGCTTGGAAGCAATAAAAAAAAGCTGTTTCAGACATCGTTGTTGGCACAGCAAGACCACTGATACATGTTCTTGCACCTATGTGTGTAAGCTTTATGATTGGTGCCTTGCTAGATCAAAATAGATTAGCTCTTTTCTTCTCAGCCACACATGCCCCTCTACATGTGGGGCAGAATGTATTTAGTCAGCCACCAACTGTGCAAGTTATCCCACTTAAAAAGATGAGAGAGGCCTGTAATTTTTAGTATAGGTATACCTCAACTATGACTCAATGTTAATTTCGTTGACAAACATTTTTCGTCATAATTTTCGTTAACAATCTTTTTTTCCCCCCAATGAAAACGAAACGATAACTGAACAACATTTCCTTCTCAGATACGAAAACTTTAACAAAATATTTTTAAATTTTCGTCAACGAATAAAAACGAAACAAAAATGCCTTTGATGATGACATCCAACCATAACGACTGCTGGTGGGAAAAGGCGGGAGCAAATGCATGGCAGTCCAATCAGAACACCTGCTTTGTTAACCAGCCTGGGAAGACGCACATTTTTGGAATTGCGTTTCTGTGATTTAGGTGAAAAAAATGTCTACACTGGCTAGAAAAAGAAGAGCAGGCATATGGACAAATGTTACATTTAACCAGTGACGTGCGGTGGGGTTTATGGCTGGTGAGGCACTGACGTCATCAGTCATATTTACAAACATATGAACCATACTGAGTAACTTATTCACAATTTGATTGACAACAGTTAACGTGTTTTGTTTAAAATATCATTTCAACATGTTTTTTTTTTCCATATAGAAACTGCAGCATAGAAAAACGCACAAACCTTATTATCATATTACCTTTACTTGTAAATAAAGTCCATACGCCGCTCCTTCTGAAGAAAATGACTTGCCGCTTGCTATCACTTCTTCTATTATTTTTTAGTGTCAGAATCTCAGGGCTCACCGGCGCCCCCTAACATGAGGCACGAGAACTGCTGGCCTCACCCAGCGGCTTTTTTGCCGGCGTTTTAGCGCTCAGCACAAGAAACACGTCCCTCACATACAGTTATTTATAAAAACAAACACTGTACATCATATACATCTGCTAAATTATGTAAACTCAGCTCATATAGTACAAGTGATTGAACCGACATACAGAGAGACAGCAGTACCGTCTGATTGCATGGGTATTGCGCAATCCAAGGTGAGGCTCAGCGGGCTGGTGCCTCATCGCAGGTCGCTTCTTAGTATCTGAACGGCAAATGCGGAAATTCAGCGATTTTGAAATGAAAAAACACCCAAAAATGGTACATTTAAATGGAAAATGACTGCAAAGCACAAATTACTGATTAAATATAATAAATGAATTTACTTTTTCTCTTTTCTTCCCATAATGACAGGTGAGGCACAGCCTCACCTGCCTCTCCTGACTGCACGTCACTGCATTTAACGGAACTGCTGCCATTTGCAGAACATACACAAACCCTTCAAAGTGACACCATGTCTATGTATTTGGTTGTCCCTGCTCTCCCTGACCTGCTCAGCCACCTTGCTGACTTTGAGGAGGACACCAGCTATCAAAACCTTGCTGCTCTAGCATTTAAAATGAAAGGAGGTATAAGGCATCGTTTTGCTTGCATATTGGATCCTAATAATAAAAAGTTCTCACCACTTGCAGCAGCTGCCTGCTTTGTCATCCCAATGTTAGTGAAACTCTTGTAAATGTAACTAGTGACAATATCCAAGAACTGCTCAGTCGGGCAGTGGAGTATGTGGAATTAAACACAATCAATACTAAATACTTTTTTGCCCCACTGTAAATTTGATTGATAAGATGTTTACATTTTTTGATTGAGTTAATGCAGGTTGATCCTGACATGGCACACGTTACTGAGGACTAAGGCGAAATAGCCTGAGCAGACACAAAGACAACATAATGAAAAAACAATTAAAGACCCAATGCTGCCATCACCCTCCTTTTCATTACTGACGTGAAGAAGAACATGTTTTTTGTTTGACTTTTTTTTTTTTTTAACAAAAAGGAGTTAAAAGCAAATGCTTAGAAAATGTGAAGAAATAAACCAATTGAAAAAGGCTTTATTTAAGTGAAACCATAACATAAAACTCTACTGAGGAGTTCATTTTGTTAGCAGACAATTTTTGTTAGGAACTGTCATGTATGAAAGCTGCCTGGCTGATTGTTCCTTTATTTCCTGCTAAGGGGACTCGAGAAGCAGCGAGAATGACTTAATGATTGAATGTTAAAGGCTTTAGTTGCTGCCTGAAGTGGAGGATGTGGAGGTAAGTAATGTTTAAGGTGAACCTGATTGGGGAGTTGGAAAATCTGTGAGTTAATGGTCCCCTTTTCAGATCTAACACTTCACTCCAATTGCCTAGGAGGTCAGAACCTGAAGCTAGGAATGACATCATGTCCAAACTGACTTCGTTCCAGATGCAAAAGCAGGAAAAGCAGCAGGATTGAATCACTGATTCCACCAGCTATTAAGCCAACTTTGTAGTGCAAATGAGTAGCCAACTAAGCTGTATTTAAAAAATAGCTCAAATATTTTACAGTAACCAACCCTGTGGAGGTGATTGTCTAGGATAACAAGGACCTGTTGAATGTGCCTCTTTTTGATTGCACTGTCACTCTTTGTTGATCACCTAAAAACAGAAAACTTGTGGAGTCTACATGCATGAACACACAACTTTGTACATTTTATCAGCGATCTTTGGAAATCGGGCTTTAAATGCAGAGATTATCATTCAAGGAAACTTAATTTGCTTGTCCAAGAGCCAGCCTTTGAAGTAAATTGAGGGCTCCTCTGACAAATGGAATACTGATAGAAATAAGTACCTTAAAATAATTTAAAGTGGTATGAAAAGATACAGCCAGCTGGTCTTTGTTTAATTTTACAGGACATTTAATCTATCGTCCAGAGGCTTACTCTTGAATGTATAGAATCTACCATCCATCCAGTCTACCTTTGTATGAATTAATCTCTACACAGACATACCATATAAAACAAGCCATAATTAGGAATGCTTTTTTGTATGGATATTTAGAGTTTATTATTTTATGCCCCTAGTTTAGCACAAATGAAAAAGTTGTATATGTTGGACTTCAATGTTCTAAATTATTGTTGTCATCGTAACTTGGTTTTGACGGACATTAAGCTATGTTCACACTGCCCTCTGCAATATCAAGTAACCAGGTCCAATGAAAAGCCTAAGTAGACACACTTATGTATGCGCTTGAGGCTTCCATGTTCAAAACTCACGTCCACGAATAGCTACACTGTTTTTGGGGTCTACATGCCAAACGTGTGTCATTGAACACACATTGTTCCTAGCTAAACCAGGTCAGACTTTGACCAATCAGATTTAGGAGTGACAAATGCATTTGGTTTATCAGGGGGGTATTCCAAAAAGCAGGTTATTTGAGTTACCACGGTACGTTTGAGGCTAAGGAAGCGGATAACCTCAGCTTCGGTTCCAAAAATGGAGGTATGTTTTAGGGTATGCTTAGTTAGCAACTCATGCTCTGAACATAACCTGGTCTGGAGCAGGTTTAGTTGAAGGTTAATTTGTTTTCAAAGGTGAAGCAGCATGACGTGTCCATTTGAAGATGATTTAGTGGATGAAGAAGGTCAGATCATACTTTTTCCACCATGACAGGGTGATAAAAACATGTATCGATGTTGTAAAGATAAACTTTTTTTATATTGATCTAACTTAATTATTGGCTTCACTTAAGATAAATCATTTTTTGTAGTTCAGTCAACTTAAAAATAACACATAGTTATCAGACATTTATTTTTCTTTCAATCAAATTAAATCAATTAAGTAGGTGTAACTTTGGTGCTCCTCTTAGATTGGTGGGTTTAACCCTTGTGCTATCCTATGACCCCACCCTTACATTGACGTGTTCTCCCTACCATGACAAAGGTGGATAAAGGTGAAGAGGATTTCATGTAATCCATGGACACAAGTGAAGATCACAAATCATGAAGAAAAAAGGTTCAGCGCACTGTCTAGTGGGTCTAGATGACCCAACTCCCAATAAAGTGCCTAGGATAGCACAAGGGTTTAGTGTGGGTTTTTGTCCAAATGTGTTTTGTTGTTCAACTATTTTACTGTGTTTTGTCTAGTTATTTTGTCCTACTGCAGTAACCCCCAAGCTGGAGGAGTGGCTACAACAGATACCTGGAAAGACCTCACACCTCTCAGTCCAGAGAAACGCAGTGCTAGGAACATTCTTGAACACATGTGAAATGCCCGGTGCACACATAACTTAAGTAATTATCTGTCCATAAGTGTATATATATCTTATATAGTCACATTTTACATGTGGAAAAAAAATTGACATAATATTCACACAAAAAATCATTGATAGTATTGTTTTATTTTTTAATTTAAGATATCTAACTTTTTTTCAAATTAACTGATTTGATTTTAATAGAGCTCAAATTGGTGAATTATTAGAGTACAATTTTTTTGTTTTTGATGGTAAGTAGGTGGCCAAATCTAATAAATGTTTATGTTCCCGCCCATTTTCGGAAGACAAAGTTGGGTGGAGTAAACTCCAGCTACACATAGCAAAAAAACATGCTTTTTCAGGCTTTATTATCGCCGTTCAAAATCCTGTCTGTGATGTCAGAGATGAAAGGACCTGGTTATAGATGTGTTTGGGTTTTACAAATAAACTGATTTAAAGGATTTTGGCTTAGTTTGTTTTTGCATTGAGGTTTGATAAAGCTGTGCCAATGATCTCGACTCACAAGTTCCTTGTTACTTGCAAAAGTGGCTTATAACACCACCTTCTACAACCAGTTTATTATGAAAAGAGGCCAAAAAACTGGGTCAAAATAGGAAGCGCTATACAGTTTCCCTCTTTTAACCACTGAATAGTTTATATATTTGGTTTGAAACTTAAAGTGTTTTATGCTGTGTGGTATTGTAAAACATACATCTGTAGGATCTTAAAATCAGTGATGTTTCCACATGTTCTACTTGCATTTCCTTCAGTGGGTTGAGGGGAGGTCGTAAAGAAGGATTTATGATTCATGGGCTAATAGGATTTGCTGCTATTTTGCAAGATTAGGCATGTTAAAGAAAGAATCTATTTATTATTGCCAGTCGGGAGGTCCTTATGTGTGAGTAGGGTGGGGGATGTTTAGGGGTGACCACTGGTGGGGTAAGGTCAGAAGGTTTGCATGGATTTTTTTTATTTTCCATCTGAGTATTTTCCAGGATAAACCCTGGCACTAACACCACTGTGGAGCCAAACCCATCACCCCATCACCCTCCCGCCAGCCATCTCTCTATGGTTTCGCTTGTATATTGTTCCGGTAATCCAAGCACATGAGCCCAGTGGTTGGTCATGCCAGCAAACATGGCCACATTTTGCACTTTTTGGTGAAAGCTTGGGTGGAGTGTTTATGGTAAGAACAATACAAGCAGAAAAGTTCGTTCATAAACTGAGAGCAGAAACGTAGAGATGAAGGCTGGTCTTTGTTATTTCTTTAATAAAGCAGCCTTGAGCTTCAATTACAAACTCACTCTGTTTTTTTTTTAATTATGTGTGTAAATAAACTCACTGAGTATAGCTGCAAAGACTTTTGTTTGGTTTTTACTTTCAGCAGTTAAAGTCCTACCCAAATTGTACAATGCAATTGGATTTTTTTAAATTGGCATAAGTATTCTATTTGTCAATAAAGTTTATTTGATTAGCACAGAATTTGCTCCTTGCATACCTGGGTCTGATCTATTTATGTGGAATGCCTTCAACTGTTCTCAAAACACCCCTTCCATATCATTTTTTTGGTTCTGAATTACCAAGACTGTACCCACACCGCACACTCAGAGGTAAAAAAAAAATTAAGAAAGAAAACAGTCACTGCTTTTTTTAATAGTTACCAATTCACTCTTTATTTTATTGGGATGAAGGATATTTTTAGGAAGTGATATGGTTGAGAAACCCTAAAGAAAAACTAAAAGCTTAAATTCCAAACCTGAAGAGGAAACTACTGAGAAAAAAGATCAGCAAATGAGAAACCTCCTCACTGATCCGCTTAGTTTGGTTTTCATTTATTTGTATGGTAATACAAAATAAGAGTAAAACTTAAGCAGATGAGGAAATCTTTTATCTTCCCATTACTCCTTTGTAAGCTTTAGCTTGTGTAATTATTGTAAATTTTGTTTTTTGCACGGCAGCCTCCTTGGTTTTTCATACACGTCCCATCAGGGTGTGTCAGATGGACTGGGGAAGGGACGAAAGGTGGAAACTGCAGCATCTCAGTATAGACAGCAGACATTTGTGTTGGCTGATGGGATGGAGAATGACTTGGCAGAGTTACCTTTATAGCTTCCGCTCCTGACCCTCTGTTTAATTAGCACTCCGCCTCTAATGCAGGTCAGTCTTTGCTTAGCATGTAATTATAGCTGCAGTCCAAACACAGAAGCTCACAGAGAGTCATTCAGTCAAGCAGATGGCTCGCTCTCATTGTTTCCTCTGCGTAACTTGAACCTCATAATAGGCCCCATTTATCTTTAGCCTTTAAACTATCCTATACAATATATTACTGTTAACTTATTTTGTTTTTGTACTTAATATTTTCCAATCTAGAGAAAGTTTTGTTCTGTCCCTGTTTGGAGTGTTATTAAAATGCTGGAACAGCTGTGTCAACAACATTAGAATAGTAATTGAGGTGCTGGCCCTCTGCTCTCATCAAAAATGTTGTCGTCATCTTCCATTTTTTTCTGCACTTATCTCAAAGGGAAAACATCTTTGTCTAAACTTTTAGAAATGACACACCAATCTCTGTTTTTCTATTAATAAGCAGACAGGTTTTGTCATTTTGTACTCTAATCCTGTGTTCATACCAAACCCGACTTGAAGACTTGATGTCCCGCATTAGTCCGAGTTTGGAAAAAAGAACAAGAATAAAATTAGAGGATCTTTTATTATTGTCTCGATGAAAAAAAAGAAAATTATCATGAATTTCAGGACAAGAACAATTAGATTCTCCACTTGTTGGATTTCGACTACACCTGCCGAACACGTCACACACCCAAAGCTAAGTCCCCAGTTGGTTGATGAGATGCGTCATTCTGGCCAAAGTTCTGATTTTTTAACTCTGGACCATTGACTGTATAAGAGAACTGGACAGGGCAATCCCTCCCCCTTCTTATTCTAAACAGGAAGTACCTGCTTGCTCAGAAAGGTCAAAATGCCATAGGCTTTTATGGAGAAATAAACAGCTATTACTCCGTCAGAATGACTAAACCTAATCTGGTACCTTTTTTTTATCATGTCCTTGATAATCCCAGTTTTTTTCAGGATATTTTTTCTTTATTGCAAGTTATTCAAGTTAAAAACTGACCAATCAAACACCTCAGTAAAAGCACGGGGTGCCTGGTGACTCCACCTCAAATGTGTGATTGACCGATTCTCCTGAGCCGCTTTCAGTTGAAGGGGTGTGGACTTCGAACAGGCTAACTTCTGATTGGTGACAGTAGTTGCCATAGAAATGTTGACTCAGACCAACTTCTTCATCAAGGCTTCTTCATCAAGCCTCAAGTAAACTGTAACCCCAGTAAGGGTGCGTGTGACTATTACCTTAAAGCCCAGTTTTTTACTTCAAACTTTTACTTGAGTCATTCTTATGTTGATTACTTTTAATGTCAGCTGACTTTTATTTATCTGTTTAAAACCTTTATGTGGAGAAAGTTTCCTCCGTTTGTAATGGTTGGTGCAGATTGTATGAATCCACAGCTACATTCAAGTTTATGTTAAAAATGTCTTGTCACTCCTGTTGTGTCTTTTACAATTATTATGGCATTGTCTAAATCCACAGACAGACATGAGCTAAAACCTGCAGGTTTGTTGTAAGAAATTCCTTTAAAAAGTTGCAAACTTTCCGTCTAAAATACAAACCTAGGTTGGAAATTCCGTCTAACCTGAAAGAACTCCACAGATCTAATTCCTTTAACAGATCAACTATAATGACAAATGACTTTAAACACGACTCCACACTGACAGATAAGAAAAACAGACACACCGTCCTGGCGTCCAACGCATTAAATGACAGATTTAAGATTCAGAGACGTACATTTGTCATAACACACACAACTCTGTAAAGATCAGCTGATGTCTGTCACCACATATGGGGTCCGTTACAACACTGAGCGACCATGAGAGTCGAAAGAGGGCATGGAGGGGGAGGGGGGCGGCACAGTGGGGAAGAAAACAAAGATATTTGTTCAGTTTTTTCCCTCCCAGCTCATTTATGGGAGCAGCCAACTGAAAGAATGCACTGAGAATGAGAGTGCAAATCATAATTGGATGTTTTTCTTCATCCAGATTTTCAGGGCATATTATCAACGCACGGATTGTAATGCTGGAGGAACACTGTAGAGGTGGGAACTTTGGGAGCAATTGATGGAGTATTTAGCTAGTAAAGGGTGATGGATGGATGGAGCTGTGCATCTGTTGAGTCAGCTGTAACTAACAGAGAGCATGCACATGGAAAAATGCACATAACATGTATCTTTTTCAAAAGGGATTTTGGTGCACAGCACTAAAAATGACTGCATGCTTCCTCACCAGACTGCCTCTGCGCTTTTGGAACCACCTCCTAACAAACAAACCATCATTCATAACTTGCCACTGACCTCAAAACTTTCCACACAATAAAGGAACAAACTTTGGATAACAATGACTTTAGAAAAATAATCATTTCAGGCTTTTTTGAATGTGGGCACAGATGCTATTCTGAGACTCCACTTCAAAGATGGAGGCTGTGGAGAAAATTGAAATAATTAAAAGTTGCTTGTTGCCATTGTTGTTTCTGCAGCACTGCAAACATCTGGAGTTTATAATGTGTGAGTAAGTTTGTGCCAAGGCCTAAAAAGCAGAGAAATGCAGTTGTGTTGGTGAGTTACTGTTCAAAGTTCAGTTGATACCAATGGAAGAACAAAAATGGTGACCATTCATAGGGGGTTACAAACGGTGACATTAGGAATGAAATTCTATAAAACTATTAGTCATAGCATAGTAAAAACCCAATGAAATGCAGAACACAACTATAATGACGCAAGTGAAAGTGTAACCACATTGACCTTCTAACTTCAGTCAGTGGTACAAATTTTCATAAACAGCTTGACCAAAACAAACCTGGTCAGTTTTTTATTTTAATCTGACTGAAATAGTTAGAATAAACATAAAACAAACACCACTGGCTAAGCTTTTGTCCCGGAGTTAATTGAGTTGATCAACTATCAATTATAGAAGATAGCCATTGGGGGCAGCCATGACCCTGATAGCCCTATTAGGGGCAGTAGTACCATACCCAAAATGATCCCAAAAGTTGACAACAGCTAGACTATTTCATTACGGCCAAATAGATATGGGCTCACCAATCAATGCAAATTGTCCTCTCAATCTTTCCTCTGAGATTTTTTCATGGGGATGTATTGTTTTTCTAATGAGTGAGATACTGGCCCACATGATCACACGGCCTCAAAATGAAACCGCCCCGAATTAGCTGCACGAATCAGTAGTTTTTTACACATCGAAGCATATTCTCACTGCAGACCTTATTAAGCACACCTGTCCAACTGCTCGTTAATGTGGGGTGGCTGGTGGTAGGGCGGCCGACCCATGAGTGTAATATTGCAGGTTCGATTCCCGCCTTGCACGCCCATGAGTCGAAGTGTCCTAGGGCAAGACAGTGAACCCCACCTTGGCTCTGGTGGTAGGCGGGCGCCTGTGTTTGGCAGCGGAGCCGCCACCAGTGTGTGAATGTGTGTGTGACTGGGTGAATGGGTCTGTGACTGTAAAGCGCTTTGGGCCTTGTAGGTAGAAAAGCGCTATATAAGTATACGCCATTTAATGCAAATTTCTATTCAGCCAATCACATGGCATTAACTCAAGCATTTAGGCAAGCAGACATGGTCAAGTCGATCTGCTGCAGTTCAAAGCGAACATCAGAATGGGGAAGAAAGGTGATTGAAGTGATTTTGAATGTGGCATGGTTGTTGGTAGTATCCAGAACTTCTCCATTCCCTTTGAAAACTCTTCCATTTCCCCCTCCCCTCAGGTTAAGAGTCTGGGTGTCAACTTCGACAGCACCCTCCCCTTCACTTCACACATCAATAGCATCACCCGTTCTGCCTATTTCCACTTTCGCAGCATCCGTTGTCTTCACCCCTCCCTCAGTCATCATTCCACAGTTGTCCTGGTGCACAGTCTTGTCACTTCCCGCCTGGATTACTGCGACTCCCTTCTTTTTGGTTTACCTAAAAAAACTCTACAAAAACTACAACATGTTCAAAACTCAGCTGCCAGAATTATCTCTCAAACACCTTCCATCCAACACATCACACCTGTTATGCAGTAGTTCAATTGGCTACCGATCACACACCAAATTACATAAAAATACTTCTCCTGACTTTTAAGTCCATCCACAACCTTGCCCCCTCATATCTATCAGATCTTGTTCATGTCGCCCCTCCCACGTGTACACTCAGATCCTCCTTCTCCCTTCATCTGGATGTCCCCACTGCTCACCTTGTCACTATAGGGAGCAGAGCTTTCAGCTCCTCTGCCCCCAGGCTCTGGAACTCACTACCTCCTGATCTACCAGAGGTCAGAGGAGAATGATCAGACTGGTTCCAGCTGATAGAAAGTCAGCAGTTTCTCAAATAACCACTGGTTACAACCGAGGTCTAAGAAGAGCATCTCTGAACACACAACACATCCAACCTAGAGGTAGATGGGCTACATCAGCAGAATACCACACCGAGTGCCACTCCTGTCAGCTAAGACCAGGAAACTGAGGCTACAACTCACACAGGATCACCAAAACTAGACAATAGAGGATTGGAAAATCATTGTCTGGTCTGATGAGTCACCATTTCTGCTGCAACATTCAGATGGTAGGGTCAGAATTTGGCTTCAACAGCATGAAAGCATGGATCCATCCTGCCTTTTATTAACAGTTCAGGCTGGTGGTGGTGAGGTGTTATCTTGGCACACTTTGGGTCCCTTAGTACAAACTGAGCATGGTGACAACACCACACCCTACCTGAGTATTGTTGGTGACCATGTCCATCCCTTCATGACCACAGTGAACCATCTCCTGATAACTACTTCCAGCAAGATAAGGCTCCATGTCATAAAGCTGGAATCATCTCAGACTGGTTTCTTGAACATGACAATGAGTTCACTGGACTCTAATGGTCTCCACAGTCACCAGATCTCAACCCAATAGATAGAGACCCTTTGGGATGTGGTTGAACAGGAGATTGGCATCATGGATGTGCA
The DNA here is from genome assembly GCA_023969325.1 of Oryzias curvinotus. NCBI lineage: Eukaryota > Metazoa > Chordata > Actinopteri > Beloniformes > Adrianichthyidae > Oryzias > Oryzias curvinotus. Next base: position 15,945,344 of record CM043711.1, read on the forward strand.
ACCGACAAATCTGCAGCAAATGTGTGATTCTGTCATGTCAATATGGACCAAACTCTCTGAGGAATGTTTCCAGTACTGTTCTGAATCTATGCCAGCGAGGATTAAGGCAGTTCTGAAGGCAAAAGGGGGTTCAACCCGGTACTAGCAAGGTGTACCTAATGAAGAGCGTACTTTGCTAAGGCAATATTAAAGTTATTTTGTGTTGCTTATTGACAAAATTATATTCCTGCTCACTATGGTACCACTGAAAAAACGAATAAACATAAATTGTAGTCAGAATTGTTTTCAGATTCAATAATTGAAAATCAATACAGAGGCACTTGTGAAATTGGATATTTAGTACCTAAAGGTAAAATTATGTAAAACCGAGTTGGCCACAGTCCACTCCAGGAAGGGAGGGTGGTTGACATTTTAAATTCTGGCTGTCTGCCTAAAAAGGTCTGAGAGTGATGGGAAGAGGAAGTTAAGGAGTCAGCCTGCCTCCACATCCAACCCCTCCCGCCTGTCCATCCTCCCTATCCACCAGCCTCAAGCAACACCAGAACCCTGCAAGGGAGTTAGATACCAAGAACAAATACTAACGGCTCCATAAAAAATTTCAGTTGCAGGAAGTATGTTGCTGTTGCTTAACAATGTATTTACACCTGCATCTGTTTATTTTTAGGTCCAGAGTAGAAGAAACATTTACAACAGACTCTTCTATGTTATCATTTGGGGTTAATTAAAATATTAGGTTTAGATTGTTATGGGTTTTTTTTTTATTTTCTAGTAGTTTTGAAGATTTAATCAAATTTGTACAATTTTGTTTTACATATTTATACTTAAAACACAATGCCAACATTGTGTGTTCAACTACACTTGAACTTTTATATGTTGTGTTTCTGGCATCATCTCAGGTTAAATTTTGTACATGTATTCTTAACTTACTTATTGCTCCATTATCAATGCACACTGGCTTCTTGCAGAAAGCACTGGACTTTTAATTGTACATTTGGAAACCTAGACAAACTTGTGAACGCCCTATATAGTGCAATTAAATTGTGAGTTGTGAGGGCACCAAACCTCAGTCCAAAGCAGGTCTGATAAATTGTGGCCCTAAGATCTTCAACTTTGATGCTCTCCAGCTCTGATCTTGCTGCTTATTACCTGGATCAGGTGTGTTCAGTCAATCCAAACATGGACAAGCTTGTGTTAGCAAATCAGAGGCAAGGAGGGAAGAAAAAGCTGAAAAACAAGCAGGGTGGTAGCTTGAGGACCAGGATTGGGCAGCCCTGGTCTAAAGGATTCTAGTGGGAGCACACAAACATTGTAATGACGACAAACACAGGACATCTCACGGGCCAAGACATCACTCAGACCTTCTAGCAAAACACACAAGTGTGCAGATACACAAAAAAGCTTCTCACATGAAAGATACATTTCAGCTCTTGTCCTGTTTTTCTAAAGTTCTGATTGCACAATCAAACACCTGAAGGGCTGAAGCTTCGTCAGCAGTTAGACTTCAGCATTTAGTAGAAAACAAGAGGAAATCACTCGTGAAATTAGTTACCTTTGAGATAAGTAAACCTCCCAAAAAGGTTTATTATTTTACACTTCAACAGCACTGTGTTACAGTGTTGTGTTTCTGACCTGCTGACGGTTCAAAGAAATCGGTAACCTTATATGAACTCTCAGCTTGACCGTTTTCCCCACAAGTTCCATTTAAAATAATCTGCTGCTTAATTTGGGTTACCAAAGCACTCGTCTTTTTATGCCAAGGTACAATTTAAACTTACTTCCTTCATAGATTAAATCCAGGCTTCTCTTTCTGGCTGGTGTTTTCCATTTCCAGTGACTGATTGAACCTCACTATTACATTTCCTTGAAATGTCCTAGGATAGGTGCCATGGCCATGCCTGGTGCGTAACGTGTGGCAGTGTTATATGCACTTCATTAGCACACGATAATTGCTTCTGAACAGAAATAAATAGGGTAACCAGCGGAGCGCATCCTACTGTTAAAGGATTATTTCCTCCCTGAAAACAAAAAACGGAATGTTCTAGGTTTTTTTTCCCCAAGTGGGGGCGGAGCATAACTATTTGCAGTCTCAATAGCTGTTAAAAAAACTGGTTTATGGAGATGTTGATGTTCCGTGAGTCCTCTAGAGACGTCTAAAACAAGATGTAACTGAGTGAGCTGTCACTTGTTCTTAAGAGTAATTTTTTTCTCTCTCCATATGACCATAAAATCCTGCTTAGAGGAAAAAAAGAAATCAGTAAAATCTCTCAAACACACTTTGAGTTTGAAGTTCACACACTCCCAGCTGGCACAATAACTATTCGTCTTTTAATGAGAGGGGCCTCTAGCCAAAACAAAAGCTGCTCATTCAAAGGACGTGTTTTTCCCTCTCCCTCCCTGGTCTTTCTAGTACACTGAAGACAGGAAACGAGTCTCGACATCAAAGTCCGAAAAAGGAAGTGACTCTTTTCCGTCTTCTTGCTGGGACTACCCCGGTACACCTGACACATGATGGGAACGCTTTAATGCAGATGTAAAAATACACAATTCCCACCCTCTCATGTATTTTCCAACCATGACATCATGCGATGGTGTAATGACACATTTAAAACACTCTGTCATGGAGTAGAAGCCATGTTGTGAAAGCAACATTTTTTTCCAAGTTGCGAGATTCAAGTTCAGATTCACTTTCTTTATAAATCGAGTAGAGTAGAGTAAAAATGCACTGCAGACAATGTAATTATCATTCTGAAATGCAGAAGAATGTTGGTTTTTAGATACATAAACTAAACAACCCATATGCACTATACTGTAACAGGAAGTAAATAAATCTTCAAATTGAAGTGTCGGTGATGCTTCTCCTTTTCAAGGTAAAGCTATCGACGTAGATTTTAGAAAGAAAGGAAATGAAGTTCAGTTTACCAAAATAACTTCTGGAAAACAATGAATTTGTTTAAAATGTATAGAAAAAACAATAAACTAAATAGATTAGAATAAAAGATAGAATAAAAAAAACTGAATAAAAAGTATAATGAATATGAATTTAAAAAATCCACGCCAATGAAAATTGTGATTTTGGTGTTTTTAACATGTTCTTGTGGCTTTTTTCTTATGATGGCGGACCTAGATAAAGGAAATTAATTACTAATTAATGAAAATTAAGATTAAAACTGTATTTCTAAGTATTAATATTTTTATTGAAATTTTGGTGAATTAGGAGCAAATAAAAAATGCTGTACAGAAAAGCTTGTAGATGTTTCATACAAACTACAATCAGTAACCGTCAACCTCCTCGCTCCACTCCATTCTAATGCATCCACTTGTAGACAAATAGATCCGCGTACGCCTTCATTTTCCTCGTCTGAGCTGGAATCTGGCTCAGAACTGTACGGCTGCATAGCTGCGATATGGCTCGCCATTTTTGTTGCACCACTAATGTTAGGTTGGGGTTGTGAGGGACTGTAAGACAGAGGTAGAGAGTGTGAACAAAGGGATTGTGGAAGTTTGTGCAGGCTTACTCTGCACCAAAAGTCCCACTCACAACATAGAGGCAAATTCTAATGAACTACTGCCGCTCTGCAGAAACTATTTACTAGAAAATAACACAGGTTTTAAATTTTGGCTTAAAACCACATAATCATGATAATTTAAAAAAAAAAAAACCTAGGAAGGCTTACCATAGAAAAAAAGATGATCAGAGAAAGAATTTAAGAATATTACAAAAATTTTGTGATTATTTCCCTTATAAAAACGATAAAAAGTCAAGTTTAAAAAAAAAAAAAGTCTATTGGAAACCTGTCGTTGGTTTAAACATAAGGAGTGTGTGAGGTTTAGTTCCCATTTGAAATCCTGGCTGTCTGTCTAAAAAGGTATTGAAGTGTTGTTGTTTCTTAATTTACTATCTTCTTGTCATCTATCTACTGAAACTGTAGTTAACTAAAATTTAAGGATTAAGAATTTGTGGAGAATATTTTTTAGGATTTGTTGCAAAATGTCACAAAATAACAGTTACATTTGTGGTTTTTTTTTACACCTGAAGTCAACCAGGAAGTTGAGTTTTGAGAGTGACATTGTTTAAAGTGAAAAATATATGTTCTTTCTTTCTAAATCTTTGTGTTTTTGTCTGTTGTGTTTTGTTAGTTCTGATCTCCTTTTTTAAAACAAAAAGGTACAATGATGGTGAGTAAATACCACAATATTTACATTTTAATACATCCACTATAATGACATAAATACAGCAACCATTTAGACCTATTTAGATTAAAAAGTAAAAAATGTGGTTCAATTTGTGAATTGTTGATCTTAATTCATGAATTGGATCAGCCCGCTAACTAAGTAACAATCCAGCTGATATTAATAAAAAAATAAATGGAGGGTCAATGAATGTTACTGGACAAGGGTTTTAGATTCCAAAAAATGAACTTGTGCGGTTAAAGCAGGACAAAGTTGACATAATAATCTGGGAGGCCATGAGAATGTTTCTGGGAGATTTAGGGTTAGATGTAAATATTTGTTTCTCTGTGATAACGAGCAGGCGATTTATTTAATCGTCTTGGCTTTTGTGGGAGACACAACAGTCAAGAGACGGGACAATAATACTACTACAGCAAGGCACTTAGAGTTCAGACTCCAAGAAGAATGTGCGAGCAGGTTTATGTGCGTTCATTTTTATTAGTCCACCCCCCACCCCCCCATTCTATCTGCTGATGTTAACTGGCCGCAGTCAGTGAGAATGAGCTCCTCCACCGTTTACACAGCGAACGCTGACACAGTGACCGCTGCTGTGTCAGGCTGAGGGCGGAAAAGGAGAGGGAAAAAGAGGAAAAGAAGATTCAAAATAAAGAGAAACGCTGAGGGAGGAAGGCAGGCCAAAAAATATGATGAAAAGCTGGAGGATTAAGAGATGATAGAAGAAAGGAGGGGAGGAAAAAAGAGGAAGAGTGCCCTCTACAGAAGAGACAGGAAAGCTAGAGCTGGAAGTTAACGGGTTAAGAGAAGAGCAGACAGAACTAAATGAACAAAGTTCAGATATTTATGTTATGCAAACATTATTTGATGGAATGAATAGTAAAAAAACACAGCATTTTATAAATATTGAAAACTCATCTCCATTTTTTCTTTTTCTCATATGCAAATAAAGTTATATTCAAAGTTCAATCCTTTGAGTTCATATTTTCATCTTTGTTAGGTTTGGTATCTTCATGATTCTAGCGGTGCAACAAGTAATCGACTTATATTCCTATAATCCAACCAGATTGATCTGTCTGAAGCAAGTTGGTAACTGACCTGTGCCATAATAAAATCCTTTCAAAATAAAACAAATTGATTATATCGATATTGTAAACATTTGCATTACTATAAGTGCAGCACACCAATATTTTCTAAAAATCTTATCATCAACCACAAATATTAAATAAAACTGAATCGTTACACCCCTATATGGCTCATATCATTGCTCCAAGTCTGCATGTGTGTCAGTCACATGAGCATTTAGATGGATTTTCCAGAGACCTCAAAGCCTGCGCCATATGTGAGAAAGTCCCCCCTCCCCCCTCTGGTATACATTGGCCGTGACAGCCCCCCCTCTCCTCTTGCTGCACCGCGAAGCAGCCACGCACCTGCTGCACCACCGACACACCTGCAACACAACAAAGCCATGGCAACACCGCAGATGGAAATTTGTCAAAGCGGAGATCAAAACAGTAGAAACATGGGTGCACACCGAGAACACACACTTGAGCCTCTTTGATGCCATTCAAAACCAACTTTGAGTCTGGGTTACACCATGGAAAGAACTCCATTTATTTGCTATTTTTGAAAAACTGTGAATTTCCTGCTGTTGGTTGTTAGAAAAATGTATGAAATCTAGTTGAACCTTATCAGTCTAAAGAGAGGCAGCCAGGAAAAGATTTGAGGTGAGTTAAAATATCAAAGTTAAAAGGCTAAGAACATTTGCTCAATCTTTCCATCAGAGCAGTAGTGCAAGTTGTTGACTTTTTGCAACATAACTTAATATTGTTGTTTCCTAAAAGACTACTTTATCACACTTTTGGGGAGGAAGTTTGGCTATTTCTTTTTCAATAAAATGCACAGGGTTATTGTGGTTTTCAAAATATCCTTGTGTGTAAGTCTTTTTATGGTCCAGCTAAGATTAAACCAGAGCTTGTTTTTTTTTTTCTTTTTTAATCAACTTTTCCCTTTTAAATCCCTGTTCTAATGAATGATGAAAGATACTTTAGTTTGACTTGTTTTTTACACATTGATGTATTATCCCACACTACAAATGTGCAATGGCTTGGTTGTATAAATCATTATTCTGTTGAAAAAGCACACATAAAGTTTGGGTGAACTTTTTTTATTCCTCTTGATTGCAAACATCTCCACCTTAGCCTCTTGGGTTTTCCAGAAAAATTTACAAAATCTTGTTGTTTTATAAAGTTTTTTTTATTTGAATCAAGTCTTGAACATCCTTGCAACTTCCATTAAATCAGAAATGTGACTCTTTGGGCTTCTCTTTGGTGGAATTTGTAGTAAACTCTATTGCTAGACGGATAAGCGATTGTTTTGAAAGCATTTTACTTGTAAACAATTTTCCTTGCAGAAGAGTCATAAACCCTTGTTTTTTATTTTAAGAAACTGGTTGTATCCCTGGTGGGGGGCGGACCAGGCCCTCAGCAACAGCGGCCGTGACCCCTGGGTGCTGTCTCCCTGGTTCCTGGCGACCCTCTCTCCACGCAGGGAGAGGGACCCTGAGTTCTCTGGCATGAGCATGAGCCGGGGATCCCATCACATCCGAGCCTGGGGGTGTCCGTGTCCCTGTGGTGTGGGTCCTGGCCCTTCTGACCACTGGGCCTCTCCAACATTCCAACAGTGGGTGAGCCTTGTCGGGCCATGTTTACAACATTCTTTGGGGACCCCCATTTCTCTAGAGCGTCCTCCTCCTGGGTGTGAGTGGGCGACCCCTGCCTTGCTATTTGGGGGGACCATGGCTCATGCCCACAAAAGGGGTTTATTCAAATAAACACCTCAGGTGTCAGAAGATTCATAACCCCCTTTTGTAACAGTACATATGGCCAACACAAGAGGCCTTCAGCTCTCATCTGTTTGCTCAGCTGTTGGACAGGACGAGTTAAAAAAACATAAAGTAACCGGTTGCGTAAAACTCTTTAAGCTTCCCTGAGCTGTGGCGCAGTGTCTACAAGCTGGTTTGATTCCAGATGTGAGCGAGATTTCTTTTTTATTATCCATGAATTTCTTTTTTCTATCTACTTTTTCTACCGAATCCCTATTATGCCATTAAAATTGATGATTTAAAAACGAAAACAAACATGTTAAAAGTGTATCTTTCCATACTAATAAAAGCTTTTCTTATTCTGATTATGTCACATTAGTCTAACCTGGTTTATTAACCAAATATAAAAGCAAAAAAGTAAAGATTTTGAGTTTAGAAGAATCAAATAAACTTCAGTTTCAACTAATAAAGATATTTACAACACTTAAAAATAGGTAATAAACGAGAGAAACAAATATCAATATTGGTACATAACTTGTATGATTGTGGGGTTGGTCATAGAGTAAAAACTCACTGATGGAAAACCAGGAACGCTGTGGGGTTCAGTAGTAAAGGCACAATTATTTCTGGATGTTTGTTTGAGTTTGTCCCGCTGATTGGACATGAGACAGGTGGTGAGAGTGGTTCCAAGCGTGTACACTGGTTGATGGTTTGCCGCTGGAGCCCACTTTTCCAGAGCATTTGGACCGAGCCCAGTTGGCTCACTGAAGGCTGTAACTAAGGCTGTTCTTTCACTCTAAGATTTTCCGCTCTTTCTTTCTTCACCTCTTTCACTCTACTTTTTATCCATCCCTCCCCTCCCCCCAACACTTAATCTACTTTAATTTCTACGAAAAAGCCAAATTAGACTCAGAGGTGAAAACAAAATTAGGATTAGTGGAAAAAAAACTGATCTGATCTCAGTAAAACAAAAAGTTTTCATCTTCTTATATCCCACTACAGAGTATGTTGTAATAATAAATAGAAAACTTTTCTTGTGGCGTCCAGGAAATATTTGTCTGACGCTTTAAAGTAACAAAAGGTGATGTCTTCCCAGATATCTGCAGATCTACCGTTAAAGCTGACCAGTTAGTCATTAGGAGCCTTGCTGTCACTTGTGGGCTTGTGTGTCATTCATCAAGTTCACAAGACAGTGATGAGGTCACTTCCAGCTCTGCAAACACACAATCACACACAAATACAAGTAATCACACTCACTGTGTATAACTAACAGAATCAACATGATTTGGTTCAATGAAAGCTACTTTACGGCTTAGCTTAAAACTACTCCGCTACACAAATAAATGGAAAGAAGGCTTCCACACTTCATAAAACTCGTAGCTGCACTGTTCTGTTCTGGACTTCCACACTGTCAAACTACTGACCCATCAGGCATTCGACGTCAAGAACCTGGTAAATGTGGGTTCTTAAATGTGTTTTTACCCCATGGTGTTCACAATGGACAAGAGGAGAAGGGCTTCTTCTTCTTCTTTTACAAATGTTTTAGTGCAGGTCCAACACAGTTGGAAGAGACTTGCTGTGAAATGTCAAAGAAGTGCAAATCTCGTGAATCTTGCTCCAGGTTTTTTCTTTTACTGCTCTATTCCGATCTCTGAAAAACTTGCTGAAATAGAATTCTGTCTGGGCACAAACAACATATGTCACTATTAAATCCCTGATTGGTCAAAGTTTTAGCTGGTTTAAGTCTCATGGCATGTTCAATTGCAGCGCGTTTTGCACATAGAGCCTGAAAGCGGCCTTACTGGTGTAGTGACATGTTATGAACCAGAAGCCGTAAATGCGCATGTACGTGTGTTTAGTTAGACTTTCACATTTTATTGAAAGAAGTTGCTTGAGCGGGTGAATGTAGATTTACAATCAAGCCCAAAATGATTCACCACCACTTTAAAAATCACTACCAGGTCAAGAAGCTTTTCAAAGCAATAGAAGAAATAAGATCATACGTTTAAATCTTAATTTTGAACCCTTTAAACCCTCACAGCTACAACTTTGCATATAATATGTACATAAAATAAACCTATGTTTTTTAATTCAGTCTGTCCTCATGTGCCAAAAAACAGATTAAACCCACCTGTTGAAACCCTATTACAATTTTTTTAAAATGTTCTTTTTCTGCATTTAAACTATAATTTGCTGAAGGTTAGGTACATTGGGCCCAAATAACTAAGATTCTATTTTAAAAGGTTAAAGTTGCCGGAGCACGAGAATGCAAAGAGAAGGCAGGAACTTAAGACCTGCAGTTGATTTACTAAGACTAATTGCAGGGGGGATAACAGGTGCAAACAGCTGTATTCGAACTAGGATTTGACATTAAATTAGTGCAATGGGTACCAAAGAAGGCTGCACGGTGGCGCAGTGGTTAGCGCTCTTGCCTCACAGCAAGAAGGCCCCTGGTTCAAGTCCCGACATGAAAAACAACATCAATGGGGGACCTTTCTGTGTGGAGTTTGCATGTTCTCCCCATGCATGCGTGGGTTCTCTCCGGGGTCTCCGGCTTCCTCCCACCGTCCAAAAACATGCTTCATAGGTTAATTGGCAACTCTAAATTGACCATAGGTATGACTGTGAGAGTGAATGGATGTGTGATTGAGGACATTCTACCCTGCAACAGACTGGCGACCTGTCCAGGGTGTCCCCTGCCATCGCCCACAAGTGGACGGGATAGGCTCCGGCAGCCCCGTGACCCCAAAAGGGACAAACGGCATAGAAAATGAATGAATGAAAAAAATGAATGGTATCAAGAATGAGGCTCTGCTTGCACAAATAAAAAAACAAACTGATGACGGACGCATTAAAATGGTTACGCATGGGGTGTGTGCTGTGAGCACCATTGCAGCACACACGCAACCCTGTATCTGTATGATGGCCAATAATGCCCTCGCTGGAGGAAGCAAAGTTGCCACAAAGCTCTGCTAGTGGGATTCGGAGACAAAGAAGAGCAATGATCATCCAGCCTCCAGATATGGAATCTGGCCTTAATTCTCTTAAAGGCACAAACATTAAAATCCGTCCTTGAAACCACGACTATGTAAAGTTGTGCCAGTTTGAGAAGGACTTTCAAACATACAACATACATATGTAAAACTGTCCCCATAAACCTGCTTCAAATTTGAATCTACAAAATGGAGCCATTTGCATCTTCTCCCCTCCTTTTTGCTTTTTTGCACGTTCTGCCTATATTATCCACACAATAGTACTCAGTCAATGCTCTATTCTACTACTTGAACATACACAATTCACCTAGTAGATCCATTGCAGCATTTCTTTGCAGGTTGTCCAGTTTGCACTCATTTTAATGCATGCAACCCATTAGAAATTCGGCTCACTGTGGAAAATGGATCTTTTGCACAATTATTTAAAAATCAATGTATTCTAAAGCTTTGGCAGAATTTTGCTTTTGCCAGCCAATCAGAATGATGAATGCAAAGTCTGAGGAAACACGGGAAATGCTTTTTGAGGATTTCTGATGTAGTGAGTAAAGAGTTGATATAAAAAAATCATATTAATGGAATTCCTGTGAAAGTCTGGCTCCCTGTGCTTATAAGAAATGTCTCTAAAATGTGTTACAGGTAAAACTAGAAATACATCAAATGTTTTTGAGTGGATCTGTAATCCTATTAGTGACTGCAAAAAGTTGCTACAGAAAAATAAAAACCTTGGCTGCGAGTAAATTAATATAAATCCGTAAAAATTGTATGTATATAAGAATTTAAATCCTGCACTTCAAAGTTATTGTTTTACGACTGTGGGAAAAATACAGTGTTTGTGACAAGAGAATTTATCATATATTACATGGACTACTGCCATCTTGGGCAATTTCTAGCATAATGAACAATGGAATATTGATTAAAAGTTTGTGCTTTTTCCATACCTTGACAAAATATGATGACACAAATTTTAGCATGGGTTTAGGTGGAGGAAAAACAAGACAAAAAAACATAAACAATTCATGAAATGATCACAACTTTTTCAGAAATACATCAATTAAATAAATGTGTGTTGCATTTAACCCCAAAGCCGTTATCCTGAACTCCAGACCATTAGGTTAAAATACATATTTTTAAAGCAACCTGGAGTTTGACAGATTATTTTTTATTGGACATTTTAACATTTGTACAGTTGATACATTTACCCACTTACACTGTGACCTCCCAGCTTCATTGCTGAGTTGCAGCAGATTTTTAAATTTTTAACGAGCTTCAAACCGGAAGTTATTATTTTGGGGGGAAAAAGATCAGCTGTGTTCAGCTTTTCTGTATTAGGGAGCACGAAATAAGGGTAAACTATTTTCTTCTACTTGTCCTTAAACTTTACTAAAACCCTGGAAAAATTACACCTTTAAATGTAAAACCCATAACACAAAAAGCTATCAAATTTTAATGTAACTTTACAAGTTTTCATATAAAACCAGATTTCAAGGCATTGGAGTGATTCTGAAAAATATGGATCCATTTCTGTGGTAGCTAATTTTGTGTAATGTTAGTCATAAACAAAACAAAATGTTGAAAAAAAATCAAGAATTTCAGACTGTCAAACCTGACCTTTGTAAAACTGTCATTGGATGTTTTTATTTTTTAATTTCCTGATTCATGTATGGCTTTTTTATGTAACAGTATGCACAGTTTACGATAAAATACACATACAGGTCAATTAATGGAAAGTGTGCATAAAGAAAAACCCAAATATCTAACATCACCGGGGTGTTCAGGACTTCTTTCATGATAATTTATAACATATGATGCAATCATAACAGCTCCACGAGTGGAGCAAAAAGGAAATAAAACAAGATTGCAAAATATAGGAAGTTATGAAAATTAGTTTCCTGTTCCAAAACAAATCTACATGCACATTATGCTAATAGAAATGTAACATTGGGCCAGTGATTACTCTAAACTACATCTTTGAATCTTTCCCCGATGTTCTAGATCCGTCGAAGTCGAGCAACAGTCCAGCACCTTTCTTCACTTTTCCTCTTTGTGCTGTTGATTGTGAGACAGAAAGGCAACACGATATCAGGATGAATGTTCCCACTGCGTGACAGGGGCTTCTGGGAGCTAAAACTTGAACTAAATATCACAAGTCCCTGATTTAATCTCATAAAAGTTGGCTTTTATGTCCAAATGCAAGACATATGTGGCTTTGATATGGTTTGCTCAATTGGACCACGCAGTACAAGGGCGAGACCCAGGAAAGGGAATTTTCATTGCAACTGAAGCGTTGATGCTAGTTTATCTTAAATGTAATTATCCAGGAGATTACACGAACCCCTCCATGAGTAGATTCACAAGTACTCCTAGAGGAAAATAAGTTCCATAATAAAGACATTTGCCATAAAAAAAGTCAAACCTGGTGAAGAAAGTGCTTAAAAAACAACAGTTATGCATGACAAATTACTTTTTTAAAACAACAGCAAAGGTAGGAGGGGAGTAGAAATAGGTTTCTTTAGGTCCCACTAGTCTTTTGATCTTAGTCTTCCCAGTAGTCTTTAGAAAACGATTTTGTCATTTTTAGACTTCTGCAGAACGCCAGGAGTTCATTAGAAATTCACCTCTGAGTTGTGGGCAGGGCTGTTAGTGCAGAGTATGCCTTCCCGTATACTTTCTCTTTATGCTCACTCCTGCTAGCTTCCAGTTACTCACACCCTCAAACTAATATTACCGGTGCAATATTGAAGCTATCCATCCATACAGTTTCTAGCCAAAGGCCAGCTCAGACGAGAAAAACAAAGACATACATGGATCTCTTTGTCTGCAGGTGGATGCATCTGAATGAAGTAGAGCAGGGAGCTTGCTGTTCCATGTTCTATCACACCTACAAGCTCCCCCCCCCCCCCCCCCCCAATTTTTTATCACAATTTGAATAAAGAAATACTCAGAAATTCAATTTTAAGATGAACTGTCTTTATATATGTCCTCCATCATTAGAGAAATGGCAAAAGATCATGTTAGAAACACCCAAAACACCTATTTCATTGAAGTGGGTCTTCAATTAAAAAAAAGCATATAAGCTATAGAAACTTAATTTGATCTAGGCAATAAGTATCGTTTTGTCTTAAGCAACAATCCACTAATTTCTCCTCTTGCATGTTTTTAACTCTAAATGCCTGCACTGTGCCTAAATAAATCAATGAGTGCAATTGCATTCACAATAGGTTAGAATACCCTGCTCCAAAACATGCAGTGCCATCAACATGCCCTCTGTTTACTTTTGAAGACCAAAGCACAAGAAAATGACATTATAAGGTGGGTACTTCTACGGCCAGATTTCACTTAAGGAATATATAGCTTCAATGCTTTATAGAAAAAAAGCTACAAGAGAAGCAACATGAAAAGGCAACATGCTCAGAGGAGTTCCAGTTCTCTTGTATAAATGTCTTCATCACTAACAGTAGGAGACATTTTCTTCTGCTTTTGCCAAAATAAGATTTTAGATCAACATGAGCCGGGGAGCAAGAGTCTGCCAAGTCGGGAAGACTTTTGCTTTTGCCTGTTTTTCTGTCCTTCCGTGACTGGCCTGACATAATGGACAGATTAGCACCTACTTACATGTCTGACGGTCATGTAAAGCATGTTCCCTTCAGATTCCCCTTCCTGTAGGGCTCATTGGTTAGTTCTTAACAGCTGCAGAAAGGTGAAGGGCCAAAATATATACATCACAAGATTCTAACATACATTTTTATCAGTTTTTTTCCTCCATCTCAACGCGTACTAATCTCATCCACTGGGCCAGGAAGTATCAAATGATATTACTTATGTTGCATCTAATTAGTAATTGTATTTGCTGTTGCAGCATTGTATGGTTGCCATTGACAAGGTCACTGCCATTGTCATAGAATAACAGCATCATTGGCTCCTCTCTGGGAGGATTATCCAGTGATAACAATTTGGCTGAGTTGCAGGCAGCAGCAATCCCCTCGACCTATTGGAGTGCTTTTGTACAGCGTGTGACCGGACGGATTCCTTTTTCTCCGCACAACAAGAATGGGACGGAACGACGTATCGGAAATAGGGATTTCTGGCCTGCATCTACCACTCCACAAGGCTGGCTGTGGGAGAGTTATTGTAGTTACAACGCAGCAGCTATCCGCTCTGGCTCTAGTTAGGGGTCATCTGTGATAACAATGGCAGTACTGGTGGAAGAAAGATCTATATCTATGCAGGTCACAGTTCACATTGTTAACCACAGTTAGCAAGTCAATTATCCCTTTAACACCGAAGATGTCGCCAGAGACACCTTAATAACTCACGCTCTTTGATGCACCGTAACTCTTTGACTATTCACACAATCAATGCAAATCATAAATGTTTGAAGAGTTATGATAGTCAAAAGAGTGTAAACACTAGGGCTAAAGTTGCAACGTTAGAGGGTTAAGTACATCCTTTTAACTACTTTGCAGGTGCTCATGGGTAGAAATTTTGAGTACCTGTGTATAGGACTGGATTATAACCTGTACAATCAATGAATGGTGTATTTTCAAACATATGTCATATATAAGGCACACAGAAATATAAGGCGCATTAAGAGAGACGAAAGGGTCAGAGATAAATCCATCAGTCACTTTACTACCTGTATTCACAGGAACTCTAGAACTTGTTTATAACACACTACACATCAGCCGCGATTAGAAGCGTAAGCCATGTGAACATATTTACAAAACGTGTAACTGCTAGACTTGCTTGAAACATGAAACAAAAACAGCCTATCACTGAAACAACTGTTACTGTGACTATGCTAACACTTTTGCTAGTAACATGTACAAAAGAAATAATAAAACGCAGTTTGACATAGCTACACATTAACTACGTTCCGACACCTCTACACAATGGTCCTGTGTACACTAGATGGCACAAAATAAGTACGGTAGGTTGGACAGGCAAATCTGGTTAATATTTTATATAATAATTGGTTTGCATTTCAAACATAAAATAACATTTTGCTAGTTTAAAGGAGCAGAGACCCCTCTCACTTGTTTCTTGAGAACATGCAACATCTAAACAAACCATTTTTCAAAGGGTTTGGTGTTATCAACATCATATCAACTACTCACAGTCAAGTTTACTATCTGAACAAAATATGTTCAGGTTCCCTCAAAACTGGCTATCGATGGCCTGCACTTTTTATATATGTACCTCACAGAGCCTGCAGTCAGGATATTAAAGGCTCCAGCAAGTGCAGGCCTACTTCATGACATGTACAGGTCAGGTTGTTGATCCCTAATATTGACACATCAGTGTTTTTTGTGATGGTTTCTAGTAGCACAATTTCTGGTTTTCTGTTAGTTCGAAGGACATCCATCCCGTTTTCCAAATCCCCTATATCCCTTTTGGGGCCACGCAGTTGCTGGAGCCTATCATAGCAACTGTTGGGCAAAGGCATGAGAGCAAAAAAACAAAATCATTTTTTTCTTATCATTGAACTGGTATCCTGGATAGGATACCGGGAGTCTCCTATCATTATCCTATCCTGGGTCCACCAGTTCAGCATTAATTTTAGTATTCCTGTACAAACATAGACAGAAGAAAATTCAATATCCCTGAATTTTTGTTTCTACAACCTGTCGCAGGGATTGCTCAGTGCATGTGTAAGTGTTTCTGTATGTGGGAGTGTTTCGCCATAGCTTCTGCTTTTGGGGGAGAGGTCATGTGAGGTTAGTGGGCCCTGAAAATGCCAGTGTGTCTGAGCGGGAAAACCCCAGAACAATGGGCAATGGGAGCGGGGCCAGGACTCCAGCATGGCTGTATGCCAACACTAACACAGCCGCAAGCTTAGGTACATGTATGCGTTTGTCTACAAACACACATCTGCTGTTTTGCAGTTAATCAGTGGGTAAACAAAAAAAAAACAAAAAAGACGTTTTGTTATTTTTAATTGTTTTTCATCCGTCTGATGACGCACTGCCCTCCCGACACACAGATTACCCCTCATTTCCCCACACTTTACAATTTAAATTTTTCTGAAGAAAAAGGGAGTTGTTCTATGACTTATTTTTAGTAATAAAAGGCTGTTTTATGCTTTTATTTCAACAAATGTCTATTATTTGATGAACTAAAGAGTAGAAGCTTGAAAAGGTGATAAAGCCAATCCAAGAACAAAGATGTAAAGTGGATGTTTTGGATGCATAATTGATCATTTGTGTTGCTGCAGTTGTTCCAAAACGGTTTGAAAAACCTGCATTTACTTTAAAATACAACATCCCCATAATTTTCTTTTGTTTAACTCAACTCAGATTTAAATAAGAGCAGACGACAGCTAGTACCAATATGGGATGGTCGCAGAATTACAGTGCCAATAGTGCGTGAGACAGGCCACACGCTTTCCTAGCTTTAATCTCACTGGTGTTTCCTTTAAGGAGGCCCCCCACTGGTAGATGTGCCTACTTGTGAGCACATGCATTCTCAACCTAACAGCACATTTGTGAGGCAGCACAAATGAGTTTGTGTTGCTCCAGCTTGTTATATGTACTCTAAGTCAAAGAACGCTCAACAAAATTTTTACAAAATTTTAGGAAAAATGGTTAGAGCACTCTCTGCTCTCTTTCAAAGTAGCTGCTGATTGGTAGATGCATAGGAAAGGCGTGGCCAGTTGCTTTACTTGCTTGTTGTACTATGTATATATATATGAGACAAAAAATGAAAGGAGAGGCAGATGTAAAAAAATTAAATAAAATAAAACATAAATGCAGCCTCAACAGGACACAAGCCAATGTCCAGTTTGTGCCGGTACCAAGCCCGGTAAGTGTAGAGGGTAGAGTCATTCTACTGCAGACAAGATGGCACCCAGACATTATTAGGGGGAAGCAGACATTTTTTTAGCGTAGCACTTTTCAGTAAAACTTTTTCATGTGAATAAATGGTTTAGTGTGCAAAATGGAGAAAAAACAGTCATCGTTTTATTTCTTTCATAATTGATATTAACAAAAGTGTTCAGATTTGTAAACCTGTTCACCCATTTAGACTAGAGCTTTAGTTCCAGAGTTTACATTGCTTTGACCTTTAACGCGATCAGCTTACTCTGTCACAGAGAAAAGTGGCTTTGCGCCGGTTTGCAAAACTTTATATTAGTAATGTGTTGCATATCCGTGACACAGCATTTTAAAGCATTTATTCACGCTGATCATACCCACGCAAAGACACTTTCCTCTGCAAATCACCTGATATCTGTATATCGCGTAAGGAATAATGGTACATCCCAGTTATTAAAAGTTTTAAAGCTAAAAACTGGGGGAAAAAAGTTTTTTTTGGCAAATTTCTTTTTTTTTACTTTATTGACCATAATGGTGGTGGTAGGGGTGGGCATTACATTCAAATTCAAATTAATTGTATTTATAAAGCACCTTTTCATGTCAAACAGATCATTAGGACAATATGATCTTCTGGTTCCGGTCAAGGACTTCTGGTTTCAGCTAATGATGTCTGGTTGCCATCTTGTAGTCAGCAGCTATAGGTCCTCTTGATTCTACCTGCATTAAGACAATTCACTCATTAGGGGTGGTAAGGTAGTTAGTAATTAGGCTGCACGGGTGTACGTTTGGCAATGAACTATATACATCCACTGTGCATAAAAATTGAATATTAATTAGAAACCATCTTACTTTTTTTTTTTTTTTTTTACAAAAACAAACAAACAACTGAGATAAAATCAGGGATAGATTAGGATAAACAGGGTTGATGGGACTTAGTGATAACCAAGTCTGTGGTTTGCGCCTCAAGAGAGGCGGAGTCTGAAAGAAAGACAGTGAATGAGCAAAACTTTCCCTCCTTTAGGCAAGGTGCTTTGTCCGTCTGCCGCTCCTCTGGATGAGTAAAGCACTGGCAAACATTGCAGCTCTTGTGGTTGCATTGGGCGGCTTCACAAAAGTGAGTTGCAAAGTGAATGACAACAGCACATGTTCTCTGTAAAAAGCATTCTTTGGACTTTAAGACCCACAAAAAAAGAAAAGAAAACTAGAAGAAAAGATTTTAAAGTGTTTACAAATGCATCAAACTTTATCCTCTCAACTAGCTAATGCAACAAGATCCTCAATCACAGAGGCTTTGATATGATATTAATGAGGATTATGACTCACATGACTGACTCTCCCTTGTTGTTTTTGTGCATCTGTGTATGCATATTTGATTGTGCACACTCGTGTGTGTGTGTGTGTGTGTGTATACCTATTCGAGCTGGTACTATTTGCTTCCTGGTTTTCCTCCCCTCTCCCAAAGATTAATCACCCAGATGTTTCCTTGTTTTTCTGTTGGCTCTTTCTCACATTATACATCAAGCAGAAACATCTCTCTCAGTCGCTCCGCAGTCATGAGGCAATGTGGTTTTTGTTAATAGTCGTGTAGCGAGTGGAGGCGGGCCGGCGAGAGGAGATTTTCCACTTGCAGCTTGATTTCAAACAGACATGTCTAATTACATTACAATCCATTGGGGCAGATTTGTCCTTTTTGAAAAAAAAATATACATATAAAGTCAGTTACAATGGTGCCTGAACCTGTGGAATCATGGGAAGTTTGTGCAAACAGACTTGTAGTTTTCATATACTTGCAGCTTTTCTACTTTTTATGCAACATAAACCTTTAAAGCTCAGGACTACCATCATAACTCATGAATTAAATAATTATAACCCTGTAACATTTTTATCTAAGTAAACTATGTGGATAAACTAGTAAACCTGTGAACCAAGTTAGAAAAATCCACTCAAATGTTTTGTACCACAAATGAACACAATAATCCACAAATGAAATTTAGGCCAAACAGAGTCATCAATCACTTATAATGAGCAATCTAATCAATACTCTTTTTCTGTGTGGTTTCTGTTTGTGTGTAAAGGCATGGCTGGAAGCTTTGGGAAATTTCCTCTTTTCTTCCTTTTCTCTTTTCTCTTTCTTGTTTTTCTTTTTTGCTCTCATTTTAGCTTTTTCCAATTTTGTTTTCTCTACATTTTTTTTCTCTGTGAGACTTCTCCGACAGGAACATGCTGGTCCTCAGATATTAAAGACCCACTTCAATGAAAACTGTATTTTTGACATGTTCTTGTAGCATTGTTCTCATGATGGCGGACCTAGAAATTACAAAAAATGAGATTAAAATTGGATTTCTGAGTATTTCTTTGTTCAAATAGTTGTGAATTGGGAGCAGACAGAGAAATACTGTTGGAAAAAGCTTGTACCTGTGATGCAGAACCTACAACGGCAAGCCACAAGTTCTCTGCTCTTCTTCTGATGCATTCACTTGCAGACATGTACATCTCTGTTTTCCTCGTCTGAGCTGGCATTTGGCTCAAAACTGTACGACTGGATAACTCTGATATTAAATGAACATATATTTTCTGACACCCTGTCTGTGTGCTCATCTTTGTTTTATAAAGAAAAATATTAGTAGTTGTAATAATATTTGAGGCACTGTAAAACTGGAATAAGAACAGAAGCACCAGCACTAAAGAACAGAATCAGCTGCATGTTACATGCTGCTAAAGGAAGATACTGCAAACGTACAAAAGCTAAACATATGGTTTTACCTAAAGTCCCACTCTGATCATCTTTTGATCCATTTTAAATGCACCCCTAGTGCCCTTAATTATGATTATGATAATGCCATTTTTAGCCAAAACCAAAAAGTTGTGGTTTGGGACCGTTGGAGCAGAGCAACCCCACTTTCCTTTTCTGTCCCTGTTGCTGAGAGTACAGACCAGGGCGTTGTGGACCACCCAGTGTATCTTCTACATCACACATAAACTCCTTTTTCAATTGTTTTTTTTTTTTCAGCTATTGATTTACAACCATTTGAATAAAGAAATACTCAGAAATGCCAATTTTATGTTAATTTTCTTGATATATGTCCTCCATCATCAGAAAAAATGCCACAAGAACACGTTAAAAACATCCTAAACATGGTCTTCATTGGAATGGGTCTCTAAGCCAAATGGTTTGTCTGAAGGCAAATTGAATGAAAGAAAAATATGAGAGTCAGTGTCCTGGTTAGGAACCCCTTTAAAATGTTGAAACAGACATAACAACCAGGATAGAGATTCATAATTCCACCTAATCCACATGACATCTCATTCAATCAATCTACAACAGATCAAAGGATCTATTTACGAACGTATTGGTTGACATGTATGTCATGATTCCAGAACTAATTGTGGATAATTGGTCCTGTAGACTTCCGCAAACAAAACTGAAAGAACATCCATCCATTTTCCTGACCTACTGTATCCCTTTCGGGGTCACAGGCTACTGTTGGCCGATAGGAGGGTACACCCTGGACAGGTCGGCAGTCTGTGTCAGGGCTTAAAAGAAGATAAAAATAAACATATTAAGGATTAAATGGCTGTTTATCAGACTCAAATTGTTTACAAGGCTAGTATGACCATACATTCTGATGATGAGACTTTTTCAACAGGACCAGGTGCACATCAATCCTTCTCCAAAGAACTATCAAGGACTTCTTTAGAATTTGTGGACAAGCACTTCAGTACATTGTGAGAAATGACAAATTGTGTGACCCTGTTGTATTTAGTTTTTAAAATATTGATCAACTGTAACGAATTCCTTTGATTATTTGGCAAAAATTAAGAATACAGGCAAGAGTAAGCAAGAAATAAGACTCCTGGATGCTTCTTTAAGTCTAAGTCTGGGAAAACCCAATCTCATTCCTCTGTAACTACAGCCATACGTGTGCCTGTCCGGTACATAGCACACATGCACACAAAGACACTTTGATAAAGACACACAGTGTTTGCTGTATCTTTGTCTGTTAGTTTACAGCATGTGTAGAGCTGGTGCTTTGAAATGAACAGGCTTCTCTCCTATACAGCCACCGGCCATATGGTGGCCAGGGGCTGGCTTTGGTAATTGATGGTATCTGTAGGTCTGTCCATGAAGAGGGGCCCTTGGGGCCCCCAAGATGGCGAACCTAAAACATACAGAAATCTAGCAAGGGGGGGTGGGGGATATGCTAGTGTTTCAGCCCTCTTTTTCTATTCATCCATTCATCTACACAAAGAGTTAACTCCCCCAACTCCCACACTGCACACCGCAATTGTGCTGGGGCTTTCTGATAAAGGCCCTTCTCTCTTTCTGACTCTGGCTGCTTGGCCCAGACCCCCTGTCTTTAGTCTAGGGTAAGGGGCTCCACAACTCCCTGCGCTGGGTCTGCTCTCCTCACCCTCCCACATTGCTCTGCTGCTGCTGCTGAGTTAACCCCCAGAACGAGTTCTTTGATTGGGGCAGAGCCAGCCAGATGGCACCCACTGCATGGGGATTATTGGGTGCTGCCAGACTGAGACCGGGAGAAGAATACAAGGCTTGCAAAGGTTTAACATGAGCCGACGTACTGAAATATACCAGTTTAGGTGGACTCAGAAATATCAAAAGACATGTAATACACTCTGGGGGTTAATTGGCTTCCGCCAGGCCAAAAGAGACCAGAATTGTTTTTGTATTTTTGTTTTAAGCAAATTACTCATATGTAATCGTAGATAGTTGCAAAATAATATATTGTATGGGACTTGCTTTTTTTTGACACACCCCTTACAAAAAAACTCAAAAAAGGGAAAAACCTTTTTTTTAGAGTCAAAAAAAAGGTAAATTTTCAACTTTGACCCCCAACAGTTTGGTAAACGGTTTCCATTTTCAGCAACATGTGTAAGCTCCATTTTCTCAGGGTCTGTTGACCCTTACACATGTGCGTGCGACATTTTCCACAGCAATGTTCACTGCACCCCACCTCCCCATCACCAGGGGTGAGGCCGACTCACACAGGATGGGATGAGTGTGAAAGCGTGGGAGAGGAGAGCAGTGGAGCTTGGTTGGTTCCCACAGGTCTCACTCATAGCTCCACGCTCTTAACAAAGACCTCAATACCAGACTTGGCACCCTGGTGTGAAAAGCATGTTTACACCCAAACATCCACGAGTGCAAAGCAGTAAGAGCAACATGTGCGTGTGCACATAATCTAATCCTTCACAAGCTACAAACAGAGATGCAGTTGCATCACCTTTAAACCCCAAAAAATTATTTCAAAAATCCAAAATTATCAAGAGTTAAAAAAAAAAGTTAAACAAATACTAAAACATTACAAATGGAAAAGCACTTTTTAAATGATCCACAGAGAAAAAATAACATCATGGATGTAAATAAAACAGTATTTATCTCCCTGACATCCTTTTAAATGAAATTTCATTGAACTGTCTCACTCCAGTGCTGGTTCTAGTCTAAGAACTGTTTGGTGCTTTTGCACTTGAACATGAACTTATCCTGTTGATGAACTTGAACTACTGAGGTTGTGGGGGTGGATCCCCCTCGAAAAAAGCCCAGGGTGTATGACGCAGTGTCTCAGGCCACCCAGACAAACAAACATCTGTGGACGATGCACAAGAGGATGATCTGAAATGTTGTCTGTGGGAAGCTAATACATTTGCTTATTTATCCTCCAATTCCTGACTTTTAACTTTGAAGTATTCTCGTGTCACTTTATCAGCATGTGAAGTTATAATGAATATCACCTTCACTTCACAGGACTTCTGCTTTTTTGTTCAAGAACCGCAAAACACTGACACAAAAATGTAGAAATGCATTTTGAAGGTCAGAATGTAAAACTTTCTTTTTAAAATATTAACTGACTCAGGACAAGTACAAAAGTAGAAAGAAGCTGATAAAATTACAATTACATTAAATTAAAATCCTGCAGTCCAATCGAGGAGGGGTCACAATAGTGATTTCTAAAAGGTCTAAAAGACCCACTCTGATAAAACTTGTTTTTAACATGTTCTTGTGGCACAGTTCTGATGATGAAGGCTATATAAAGAAAACTAAGCATGGACATTCGCCATGAAGTATAAACCGAGCGTTACGGTATGGGCAGGAATTATTAAAATGTCACTGGCTACATCGCTGGATGTAAAGGGTTAAACAGATAAACACATCACCAATATTTGTATAGAGAACCTTAATTCCACACCAGGATTGCCCACAGACTCATTTCGATTGTGCAGAAAAACCCATCACATGATCTCTACAATTGTTTTTTTCCTTAGACACAGCACCGTCAGCAGCAGGCAAAGACGAAAGCCGACCAAACCGCCTGAAATAACTTTGCAGTTATAACAGCTGAGGCTGTAAGCTTTGGCTGTGACAGTTTGCCTCAAATGAGTTTCACAGAAGGGCTGAAAAAAAACATTTTCCATCTGTTTTGTGATTGGCACTTTTTCTACACTCAGCTCACACAAGTCTGTTTGTATTCACACTGAAGCTAACCCCAATCGAGTTCATTTGGGACTGAAACAAAACCATCAAGAGCCAGATTTGCTTGTTCGGTCCACACAGTTCGGATGAAATGAAACAAGCTTTTGGTAAATGAGAAACTAAGTGTTTTTTCTTTCCATTAGGATTCTCTTAGCGAGGACTGCATTGGTTCAAATGCGACTTCAGTGACCATAACCAAAGCATTGCAGGTATAGAAAATGGATGGATGAGTTTTGTCATTCTGTCCTCATCCATGGTGGGGGTTTTTTTCCCCTTTCTGTACATTTAAGGTCCTCCCCTCCATCTGGGCAAACAATGATGACTGTGGTGAATGGCTTTCTGCTTGGCTGAAAGCCTGCTCCGCAGTAGGCAGGCTGGGGGAATGGCAGTAGCACATGTGCTGATGACAGCTCCACACTTGACAGTCCAGCATCACACAATACCGTCCACTGAGCACCTGTCCGCTAAAATGACATGATATCTAGACTAATATGCTAAGAATTATGGAGCTCTCAAGCATTTCTGTGCTCCAGTATGCTACCTTTATGTGCATTTTTGGAGATGTCAAGGAAATCTTTAGCCACCTTCCCACATCCCTTTCCTCAGTCACCACCTTTGTTGAAGCAATGTTTGCCCTTAGCTGCCCCTGGGCCAGGCCTGTTTGCTCTTGGGGCTGGGGGGACTGATAATGAAGGGCAGACATGGAGGAGCAAGAAGACTCTTCATTTGTATAAAGTCTCCACCACCATTCAAGATTGCAGGCTTTGACAAATGGAGGCAATACAGGGGCGAGGCCTGGCAAGGGCTCAATTAACCACTAGTGGGGTTTGAGAAGAGGGGGACATGGACCAAGACCCTTGCCTCTATAGAGAATGAACAAGTGAACTGCAGGGAAGGGGGAGGCCTACTAATTTGTACAGCTGTCTGTCTGACTGTCTTTCTGTCTGTCTGGGACTGACCTGACCAGTCAAAATGTGGTCTTCTTTCCTTTAAATGTACAAGCAAAAAACAAAAACAGATTGGAATATATAGGGTACTACTAGAAACATACTTTTATAGATCCATGAAATGTAAAAAAAAAACAAAAGAGGGCATTTAAAATGTGTAAAATTCTTTGCACTAAATTTTGCAGCACCAACGGTTCTATTTATATAAACTTTTTCTTCTCAAAATGACACTTATGGTAGCGCAAACAAACCATTACTTATGCAGAGCCAAAGAGCAAACAGTGCAGGGTCATTTGTGTATCTTACACTCACTGCACCAGCTAGCTACCTCCATTCAAATTCAAATGAAAACCTTGAGGGGCACAATTGTTGGAGATTCGTTGAGAGCAATTAGCAGTGGACTTCTCCTGTGTCTGGCCAAAAGACTTTTTGCCCTGTGGTTCTGTCACGCAGAGGCACTGACCCCTTTCAGACCCCAGTAAGGAGGAAGAGAAAGAGGGTGCTAAAAAATAATTAGAGCTGCCTAGAGACGCTTAAGCGAGAAAAAGGAGTGGATTGACAAAGTTGGGATGATGTGTTGGTTTTCCTCTTCTGACATTACACCAAGAGACAAGAGCTGGAGTGTGATGGGAGTGTGTGGCAGTTGTGTCAACAGTGGTTGGAAAAGGGACAATATTATTGTCAAAGCCACATTTCAGGTTGGACTTTAGGCCTACTGTGCATGACAAGAGCAGATCCAATTCTATTTCTTTGAAAAGTTTAATATTTGAACATCATGTGGGCTGATTTTTGGAGGTCATATGGACATTCATTCATTCATTCATTCATTCAATCGTTTTCTATTCCGCTTTTCCCTTTCGGGGTCACGGGGGTGCTGGAGCCTATACCGGCCACTTATGTCATATGGACAGTTAAAACAAATGCAGGATATTGATAAGAATTGAGGTTTTTGTTAATTTAGGACAA
Source organism: Oryzias curvinotus (assembly GCA_023969325.1). Taxonomy (NCBI): domain Eukaryota; kingdom Metazoa; phylum Chordata; class Actinopteri; order Beloniformes; family Adrianichthyidae; genus Oryzias; species Oryzias curvinotus. The sequence goes on from CM043711.1 coordinate 15,970,558, forward strand.
ATTTCAACATTTTTGTCAGCATTTTTTTACATGATTGTACAATAAACTTTCTTTTTTATGAATGATTTGTTTATTGAATATGCAAAATTTAGATATTTAACCTTTTATCAATGGTTTTACCAACAAAAATACATTTTAGACTGTGTACAGAGCATTAACTGTATACTAAGTTCACACCAGGCTCAGCAATGTGTTCAAGTGACTATCTCCAATGACAATTCTATTTCGACTCACGTTGTGGGCTTCCACATTCAAAAACCGTTAGATTAGGCAGGTTTTTGGGCTCTACGTACAAAATGTGTGCCATTGAATACCCGTTGAAAGTTGACACAGGTTGGACTTTAACCAATCAGGGGCTCAGATTTGGTAGTGACATATGGGTAGCATCCTTTTCAAAACAGTGCCAACTGTGTATAATTTATCATGAAGAAGAAATGAATAATTGCAGTTTGTGCCCAACTGGAATCAAATGACACCAAGTCGTTCATATATTGGAATAGAGCTGTGAAAGAAAAAGCATACAGCAAGATTTCACCAAATTTTCATCACTTTGACATTTCGCACCGAGCCTCCTCCAACTGTAGGTACGGTACATGCGCTAGTATCAGGTTGCGACAGTCCAGTGTGAACACAATAAGCTAAAAGCACAATCAAGGTCCCACCTTCATAGGGTGTCAAATGTTCGGTGTTTATGTAGCATGACAGAACTGGACCAAGTGGATGGGACATCATCAAATGACTTAAATCCAGCCAATTTAGTCACAATATGTTTGCGATATGGACACCAACATCTTGGAGCCAGATGACATCAATAAGCAGCGATTGGTCCAAGTCAATGTATCTGTGGCAACCACTCTTAACAATCAGTAGATGATGGAAGTCCACACCTCTACTACCTTAATGTGGGCTCAGGAGAATCTGTCAATTGATGAACGTTGGATGTGGAGGCCAGCAGGGTCAACATACTTTTATTGAGGCATCTGATTGGCCAGTTTATAATTTGAATAATTTGCAATGAATAAAAAAATGAAAAGATAAACATTTGGTTAACAAGAACATGTTAAAAGAAAAGTGGCAGCGCATGAATGGTTATTCTAACAAATAGAATGACTGAATTATAGCTGTTTATTTCTCTATAGAAGCCTGTGGGATTTCAGGTACTTCAGAATTGGAACACCAGGTGGGCGGGGATACTCACTCCAGTTCCCATATACACTAAATGGTACAGACTATTAGTTATAATGACCCAGTGCCCTTAAATCTATCTTGACCTAGAGAGTCGAGTCAGTCTTCCCCTCGGTTCTGCAGATAATCGAACTAATCAGTCTCCAACATTTTTCAGTAACTGACCCGTTTAATGTTGCATAACATTTTTACATTTAGGTATAGAAAAACAAAAACGTTCACAAAAATGACTGAATACTTTACGGACCCCTCCCACATTCTGGGAGTTTACTGTTACTGGTTTTTTTACTTTGAGTCGTGGTAAGTTTAGATAGTTAGGTTGTTTTCCCCATTTATTTTATCATTTGTGTAGTTTGCTGTGTTGGAATTTGAGTTCTAGAGTGGTTGACTACAGTATCATGGGGGTAGGATGGGTGTGTGGATCACTACGCTGACTAATCAACAAGCTTATAAACCGTTTTTGTCAGATTCTATAAATAAATGTGTTTCTTTGACTCTGAAATATTCTACTTTAAGTGAAGTACACACTAATTTCTACAAAGCACAAGCAGATGTTTGATAATCCTTTACCACAAGCGAGTAAGCTAGAAAAATGGAAGACTTGTCATCTTCGCAGGTGGCTAACATACACAATATCCACACAGGCAAACACCCTACCACATCGACATATAGTAGAACCACAGAACATCAAAGCCAACACTCAGACTCTGTGCACATGTTCACCCGATAATCAGCAGCACAATGTCTACACCGGAACATACACCCAAACACAACCACACACGACACGCAGCTGTCTGCCTGTTTGCATGCACACCAAAAAGAAACAATCAAGCATAAAAGACAGCTCAACATATGAGACAAAGCAATGAAATGTGGGTTGACACAAAAAAAGTGAATGTAAAAGAAAAAGTGGATAATCTTTCATCTTTACCTAAAGAAAAAAAGACAAAGAGTGTTCTTTTCACTGTGGTAAGTTCATCACAAAAAATCAAACAACCTGTGTCTGCATGTATAGGCTGCTCAAATCAAAGTGTCAGTAAGACAGTAAGAGCTCTATCTCCTCCTCTGATCTTAGGCGGGAACTGTGTCCTGAGTTATAACTGCACTACAGCCCCCAGCAACCCCAGCTCTCACTTCCTGGATGCCGCACACCTGACTCTAATTCACTTAATCAACCACAGCATACTTAGGCACTGCACTGAGCCTCACTCAGTGTGAAGTATTGTTTGTTTCACTCTGGCTGCCTTACAGATTGTTATATTTGAACCTGATCTTCTGCATCTTGTGCAACATTTAGGGTTTAGAAACCACACAGAACAGCGGCATCTAATGGCAGACTGGACGTATATCATCTGCTTTAACCAAGGTCCTTGTAACACTTCAATGTGGATGATGAAAACATGTAAAACAAAACAATGTTGTTAATGATGATAAAAAAAAATAAAATAAAACATCACAACGTGTGACGTTTTCTGTGCTTGACACAGCAAAACACACATACATGAAGAAAATAAACGCAAGGCAAAACAAAAAAATTGTAGAATGCTAGTCTTGAACTCAAAACCTTCAAATGCAGACACCGTTGACTTTACCACTTGGCTATCTTCAATGTGACAATAACCACTCGCCATTATAAATTCATAGAAGTATTTTTTTTCATAAATAATGATCGTTGTTTATTATCTTATTAGGAGAAACCGAGTTGAGACAATTCTGAGCCATAGTACTTTTTTTTTTTTTTTACCAGGAAGCCATGGTAAAGTGCAATGAACTGACGCTGATTCCAATACTGGGGAAACAATAGAACTGGTCGGGAAACGATTAGGACTCATTTGTATTTATAGAGAGTAGCGCGCCCAACTGTTCAGACACAAGTGACATCTGAAACCTGGTTCAACCAAGCAATACATTTGGCGCTTCGTACATCATTAATCACGTGATCTGCGCTAGTTGACACACCCCTCGAAACATTGTGCCGAACCACTCTGCTTCATGAAGGTGAAACAAGCACTGGAGCATCCATGTCAAACGTACTATCCCTACTGACTACCCTGTCTATCCTTGGATGATCTTTGCCTGTTATTGACTCCTGCCTGCCGGCCGTGATTTAGCTTTGTGGACTTTTAGCTGAGCTAATAAACCTGCTGCATTTAGATCCAGCCGTCTGCCTTTTCTGGTGACACAAAGAAGCCATGCAAAATTCAAGTAGACCTATGTTTGACCAAAGTCCCCACCCTCTCTTCCCAAACTTGATGAAAATACAGGAAATAACCAAAAGTTGCAGTTCCTCAAAAGACCATGGGGGTCTTTTGAAGGTTTGAAAAGGGAGTAATTCTGCATAAACCCCATTTTTAAAAGTCCAACTTTACACCTGATATAAACCTTTGTACATATTGGTTTCTTTAGCTTTGGACTGGTGTTTATTGCTTTGCAAAATAAATTCCAGTCAATGTGGTTTTCCAACTTGGTCGAAGTGGGCTGACCATTGGTCGAACAATCCAATGGCTAATATCAGTTTATATTCTACCCAGTGTATATAATGTTTATGGTTTGACATCCATCCCTCAGGGGCAGAATGGATGGATTGATGGATGGATGGATGGATGGATGGATGGATGGATGGATGGATAGACTGACTGATTGACTGATGGTCTGAAACCACAGTGAGGATTTTTTAGCTAGCATTAATGCTCTGTTCCATGCTCTGTCCCTGTGCAATTTAGCAAACAGTACTGAGGGCAGCTTGCAGAGGAGGCCAGAGCACAGTTTAAGGAGACTCTGTAGGACTGATTGTAAAACCAGTACATAATTTTCCAAAACTTTAAGATAAATTACGTGATTCTCCACATTATAAGCAATGGCTAAGAAAGCTCTTGACATGAACTTCAACTAAACTGCAAACAACGCTTTGTCTGATAGCTTTTAAACTGCAAAATTTCCATCTTCGGAAAGTAAAAAGCCCTTGTTGTAAGAAAAATTGGCTTATTTTCTGTTTTGCAAGAAAAATAATTATATCAAGAAGGGTTTTCTAATGAAAAATAATCATAGTTTAAGAAAACATTTCTTTATGACAAAGAGTTGGTTTTTTTTTTATTAACATAAGAAGACTTGGTAAAGCCACTTTTCTCACCCCATTGGTAGAGTTGCTTTTGTTTATTTAAAGAAATATTTACAGGTTTTAGGAATTTAGATGTATCTCTATGTGCCTGTTTTTGCAGTGCAGCTGCATAAACTCAATATTTATGTATATGTAGTTATTATGCCAATTTTAACATTTGCAAAGCAGAAAAAAATTCCATTCCACATTTATATATGTGCTTGAGTGTGAATGTGTTCACAATGCCTTTGTGACTTGTCATGGGGAGAAAAAAATCTCCCAAACAGAGAAGGATAAAACCATAATCTACGTCACTATTTTGAGCTCCTTTGGCTGTTTGCCCTGCATGAATGACCTGAAGTCAACAGCAGGATTAGTTTTCCAGAAGCTTCTGTTTGTTTTGGATTAGAAACCGAAAAACTTAGAACACAAAATCTGATTTTTGAGTATGTTTGTAGTAAATCCTTAGATATGTTAAAAAAAAAAAAGCTTTGGCCATTTTATCTCTTACACAAATAATATACTACTCCCATCCATAAAAAGAAACAAGATTTCAGCAGGTAAATATGATGACTGATTAGTTTGGAAACCATCTCAGCCAAGATTTTAATCTTAACGAATTTAAGATTTCTAACAGAAAAGAATTGAATTAATAAATAGAGAGTTATGGAAAATTTATCACAGTAAAATCTTTCTGTTAAATCAAAGTCATCATGACTTGACTTTGCAGCATTTGCATTGTTATCAAATAGTAAAACAAACTAAATCTGAATTTTTTGTCACAAATTGTGATGTTAAGGTGCCTAATTTAGAAATTAAGACACTGTCAGTCCAATTGTTTGCTGTCTAATTGCAGGTTTCTCTTCATGGAAGCTAATAAATGCTTTTGTCAAAGGTAGAGAAACCTTTCCTGTTAGTGCATAACTGGAGGCGTTTACTTAAGCTTCGCCTGCCCGATGCAAACTGTAAGTTGGACGTGTTTTGGATACTCTTTGTTCTCATTTCTATGTGTATTCATGCAGTTAAACGTTTAGTGTGTGTCTGTACTGGATCAGGCTTTTATAAGCTTCCTGAGAGATGAGGCTTACAGAGGAACCATCTCCCCTGTGCTCTTCTGAAGCATCGTCAGCTGCATCTCTGCTCTCCTGGGTTCAAACGTGGGTCACGGCGATTAAGGCTGAACTCCTGACACCCATCCCGAAAAATGAGACGCCTCATTGATAGCTGACACAATGAGCTCTATGCCGAGACCTGTTTTTTTTGCTTGATGTGATGCTTTTCTCTCTGCCGTGATTGCTGTTGCTCATAGGGCTTCTCCTTTATGGCTGACAAGTGGCCTCCTCATCAACCAGGGGTGTTCTCCTGTGGCTGAATATTTTATCTAAATTTTATATCAGAGGAAATGAGGTTGAAGAAAAGTTCATCTGAGAGACGACTGAGAAAAGCAGACTTACTTTCTGCTGGATGTATCACTACTATGTAAAGCTACTCTCTCCCTTTACTGTTTTTCCAAAACAGCACAAAGCCCACTTGAGAATACTTGAGGTCTGGAAGAGTCGGATTCTGGCAGCAGCTTGGAGAGGAGCTGAACGCCATCCAAAAACAATATTTTTGATAAGATGAGGACATACGGCAAACCATACATTCTTACAGCATTTCTATTGGATTCTTTTTGCTTCTGCTTTAAGTGCAGGCCACTGACTGGAGTATAAAGTCATAGATTCGGTCAGACTTTGTGATAAAGTAAACAAAATGTAACATTTTCAACCCCCTTGAAACCTATTGCAAATGTGCATCAAACCACTACGGCTCCAAAATTACCACATAAAAGCTAAAACACAAGAGATCATTTTTTGTACACATACTATAGCTGGAAAAAATTCAGGTGACAAGGGGCTAAAATTAAACCTAAAAAATGTTTCCAAACAATATTTTGACCTCATCCTGCTTTTTCAATTTAAAAATTACCTCCATTTTTCATTTTTCCTGCTAACATCAGGTGTTAGGACAAGTGGGACTTTATTCTTGTAGACAAAATAAGAATAATATTGTAATTTTATCAGAATTAAATTTGTGAATAAAGTTAGAAAATTATAAGAAAAAAAGTTGTAATTTTTCAAGGAAAAAGTCGTGCTTTCTTTAAAATAAATTTGGTTGTGTAAGCCTCCATTCACATTGCGTACTGACAAAATCCATCAATGCAGCCATTTACGATGCCATAAGGTTTTAGTTTATCATAGGAATCCGTGTCCCATAATGCATTGGGACAATCCAAGTCTCTCATACTAAAGTATGACATCTGCTCTTGTAGTTTTTTGCCTTTTTGCCTGTCTGAATGTATGAAATGTATGAATTTAGCCTCATAAATTCTCAACTTTCAACTTATGAAATTAGAACTTTATCATTGTGAATATTTGACTTTTTAAACTTTTTTCTTATCTTTTCTCCTCAAATTATTTTGTTTATGGTGTGATTTTTTTCATTTCAGTTATCAGTATGTCCTTCTTAAATTGAAATTTACACCAACTTTCAAGACCACAAACAGCTTTCAAATATAATTTTCAGAGCAATATTTAATTCAACACTTATTACAGAAATTCTGCAGTTTTAAAAAGTACAAAATATTGATGTGATACAAAGTTTGTTTTTAGTTAAATATTTGCTCATTTACAAATTTCAGTTGCTGTAAGAAAACATAATTTTTCTTTTTACAACTGAGTCAATCTGTTTTGCAGAAAACACCTGTCATAAGTATAGATTAATCCTTTTCTGAAAAATACAAAAAGATTACCTGGAAAGCATCTTATGTGTTGTTTTATTTTTACTTTTTTTCTGTCTTTGTCCTGACCTGGGCTGGTCAGAACAAATGGTCACCTTTAGTCACTGTAGATTCTTCTGGAGATATTCTTTTTCAATTCATCTATTAAAATGCAATATTTCTTTCCACAGAACTGTAGGCTCAATGTGTGAGATTACATAAAAAATCATTCTATTTTATCTGACGGGCATCCTTACAGGCCCGGGATGCTCAATCCTTATTGTCCTTGAAATCTACCATCCCCATTTAAATTCTGTTGTTCACCTGGATCAGGTGTTTTCAGTCAATCTGAATGTTCTGATTGATGATCTGAGCCAGCCAATCAGGAGCAAGCAAGGGATGGCAAGTTGGGAAACAGGCAAGTAGGGTTTACTCTATGAATTATATTCCTTTTCTGATGTTTTAATTTAACTTTATCTTTTTTTTAACTTTTCATTCAATGGAAAAAGTTAAGAAAATGGTAGTGGTGTCTACTTATATAGTGCTTTCCTAGCCAAAGCGCTTTACAGTCAAAGTACATACGCACATTCACACTCTGGTGCTAAGGAACCATCAAGAATATGGGGTTCAGTGTTTTGCCCGAGGAAACTTCGACACGGGAGTGGCCAAAGTGGAAACTGGACCTGTGATCTTCTGATCAGAGGCCAACCGCTCTACCTCTGCACCACGGCTGTAAAAGCTATAAGATTGACTCAGATTGACTGAGTTGTAAAAAAAAAAATCATGTTTTCTTACAGCAACTGAAATTTGTAAATGAGCAAATATTTAACAAAAAAAGCTATAAAAAAGCTATAAAAATAAAAAAGCAAAGGAAGCTGTATTTTATTTTGAAACAACTTTTTTATCAACTATTTTAGGTTTTCTTTTTAATTCAAATATTTAATTAATGTTGTCTGAATACTTTAAAGTTGACAAACGTAATACTGTTTCACTTGAAAAAAAACAGCAAAAAAAACCCACTTTTAAACACCACTATGTAATGTTTTACACCACTATCTAATATTAAAAGGGGAACTAATCTGAACTAACTTTGCCACAGCTGAGCTCCTGCATTCTTGGCCACAGAAGTTCAAACACCGTTGGAGAACTGGCAGTGGTGAATGCCCGGGGCGCCGAAATTCACACACAAAGACACACACACCGCCCTAAACTACATTTAAATGTGTTGGCTTACTCATAACCACCCCAGATTCTTCTGTGCAGTCCACACTGGCTTCATCATAACCCCTAAAGGCATTTCCCTCATCGAACCAGGTGGCTCACTGAAAGAAAAAAAAAAATTAACTGTCTCGAATGGGAGCACCCAAACCCCTCCCAAACACACACAACTCTTCACTTTTGCCATGGGAAGGCCTGCCCAGCCCAGCTGTGGCTCTTGTCTTTACCATCTAATAACCATGACCTTCACGCTCTCCCTGTCAGACCTTTATTACTGCCTGCCACAGCCAGAGAGACAGACACAGAGAAAGAAACCGTGAGGGAGAAAAGCAATAAAAGGCCACAGATGGGTGCAGGACAGAAACAGAAAGCTTCTCACATGCCGGCACTGCTTACACAGACTTCACAGACCTGACATGAATTTGTCCGGCGGTCCGAGAATGTGTGTAGCTCACAACCAAAACTTCAACACGCACTGAGCCACTGCCGACGGACTAAAAATAATAAGGCTGCAAAACTGTGCCAAGCCCCAAACACAACCAAGAGTCAGGAAGCAGAATTTTCTGCACGTTACCATAGCGGATGACCACATGAGCCTGTTGGATAGGGGTGAGTGGTCAAACCAGAAGCCAGAGTTAGTTGTCTCTGCGACTATAATAGAGCTAAAATACAACCTTTGTGCAGATGTGTTGGAGATAGCTGACTGGACATCACAGGTCACCCTCAGGCGATCAGATGAGTGCAATGCCAACCTAACTACAGCTCTAAAACCCAACCTGCTACGCAATGTTAAAGCTTGAACCAATAAAGAGTCCCTCTGATGAAAATTGTGGGAAAATTCTCATAATGGAGGACAGATATAAAGAAAATTAAGATTAAAATTGCATTAGTGAGTATTTCTATGTTCAAATTGTTGTGAATCAGGAGCAGACGAAAAAAATGCAGTTTGAAAAAGATCATAGTTGTGACGTAAAAACTACAATCAGCAGGACACCAGCTCCCTACTCTGCTCCATTCTGATGCATCCACTTACAGACAAATAGATCCATTTACGTCTTCATTTTCCTCATCTGAGCTGGAATCTGACTCAAAAACTGCTCTGATATTGCTCGCCATTTTTTTTTCACCACTGAGATGTTGGGTTGGGGGTAAGAGGGACTGTAAGATAGCAGAAGAGAGTGTAAACAGAGAGCTCTCAGGAAATGGGAGTATAAGGGGCAAAGCCACTAAGCAGAAACTATGTCCTAGAAAACAACCCAGGTTTTTTTTCTGGCTAAAAAGGGCATAATCAAAATTAAAAGACCACTGAGAACACTTTTACCAAATTTCGGAATATTAGGACTCACACAGAAGTTTTTTTTTTTCTTCCATGTCTGACTAGTGTTGGTTTCTTGTTCTGAAGTTGCTAATCTAGTTGAAAGAATCATATCTAAAAGTAACCTGAGTTCAGTGAAACAAGGATCAAATAGAGATGATCAATCCTCCAGAGGAGGACAGAATGTGGAGTAAAGTCAACACACATGCTGCCACTAAAAAAATCTGCCTTTTTTCTTACAAGTCCTGCTAATCTTGGAGGAATACATTTGTCATGAAGAGATAATGTCCAGCTTTATCTTACTGTCAATTCTGTTCATACTTAACAAAGTCCGTGTTTTGTTTTTCTTTTCTTTTTTGAAAGTTGCGCTGGACACTAAACACTTTAAAAACCTACTGGTGAAAATTGTGTTTTTGGTGTTTTCAGCATGTGCTTGTGGCATTTTTCTCATTGAAGGGGACCCCTATAAAGAAAATTAAGTTAGAAATTGCATTTTTGATTATTTAATTTTTTTACATTTTTAGTGAACAAGGTACAGATGAAAAATGTCTTTTGAAAAAGATCCTATTTGTGATGTAGAAAAATAATCTGGGAGGGGCACAAGCTTCCTGCTCCGAGCTTTCAGCAACAGAGAGTGGAAATGTGGGGCGCGGTCTCCTGAACCAACAGTCCTGCCCACAACTGAGAGGTGAATTTCTATTAAACTACAGCCGGTCTGCAGAAACTATGTCCCAGGAAACAACACAGGTTTTCTGATTTTCACTAAAAACTGCATATGGAATTTTTCAGAACATAAGGCGCAGAAGCTGAAATAGAAGAGCAAACACTAATACACGCAAATTCAGTGTCCTCTAGTGCAGTGTTTTTCAACCGTTGTGCCGCTGTACACTAGTGTGCCGTGAGATATGGTCAGGTGTGCCGTGGGAAATTACCCATTTTCACTGAACATTTAACATCGCCAGGATTTCAGCTCTGTGTTCATCCAAACAGACCCTGATTAAACACTGAGTAGTTAGGAATATAAAAGATCATAAAATACTTTTTTCTTTCTGTTCATTTGATTCTATTGAAGACACTTTGATAAGAATGACGGTACCGCGATTTAGCTGTAGCGTCAGCTCTGTTTTCTGAAAAGTCCCGCCCCTTCAACTGTCTCTGCCAATCATTCTTGGAGGCTTAATTATACGTCATCAGTTTGACTAATCACAGGTGGTTAAAGTCTTCACTTCCTTGTTCCGATTTAGATCGTAAAGTCTCTATAACAGCTAAAGCTCGTCTTTAGAGGTGTAGCTTTCCACAGAATCCAGTGTCAGACTGTGGAAAAAGTGAACAAAACAATGAAGCTCAGAGACACGAGTTTGTTTGGCCTCGGAGTCAGTTTTTGCACTACATCTCTTATGATGCATTGTGTTAAAGTGACAGCATCTCTGCACTACAATGACTTTTTCCTGTTAAAAATGCACGTGAGATTGCAGATAGACTGAACTAAAATATAGACTATAGAATTTCTCCTTTTTTCATTGTTGGATGCTGGTGTGCCGCGGGATTTTTGTCAAGGATAAAGTGTGCCTTGGGTCAAAAAAGGTTGAAAAACACTGCTCTAGTGATTACTAGTGGGAACATAACCTTCTGAGTCTATGTTTTAAAAAAAAAATCACATATAGGTTGTACTTGAATTTAAGTCACACCCCCAAAAAACTATGCAAAAAACTGCGATTTATAAGGTGATCATAATTAAAAGACCACTGGGAATACTTTTAAAATATGTCAAAATATGGTTGGAGCAAAACTTTAAATAAATGATCATAATTAAGCAACAATGTAACAAAACCTGTGAAATTTTAAATGAGTCATTCTTAAATGTGTCAATCACCAAGGCACACCCAGGAAGGAGTGTGTAAAGCATGAATAGCAGTGAAGTCAGCTGCTGCTGGGAAACAGGACACCTACTGTATGTGCCGACGACTTTTTGGGGGCTAGGCAAATACATTTGCTCTTTCCAGGTTCAGGAAAACGGGAAGGAGATGATGGATGTGACTGAAGGTGGTGAGTGAAACTTCGCTGACCCTAAAAACATTCACATTGTGTGACTTGGCGAAAACAGCCGTGGAGCTGTGTGCCTTTTTGGTATCTAAACACGCTGCGTTCTACATGATCATAAAACATGTATGCAACTGGTCGGTTAGAGAGGGATATTTTAAAGAACGGGGAGGAAAAGTAAAAAAAAAAAAGGGTTTCTACCTTTACATTTAAAAATGAACAAGGTGAGCTTAGATAAATGTGACAGCACGGCAGCTTATATATATATATATATATATATATATATATATATATATATATATATATATATATATATATATATATATGGTAGCAAATAAAGTACACAAGTCGATTTCTGAAATGAAGTCTGATGCAACTTCCATAAAGCAAGAAAATTAGGCATCAGTTCTCTTTTTTTTTTTTCTATAATCAGTGCTTAATGCACTTCGATTTGCTGGAACACTGAAGGTAGTCCATCAAAGAATTGCAGGGTAGGAATATATTTTGTAGAAACTTGAGTAGTGCTGAATAAAAGCACTAAGGCCATTAATACTAAGAAATAATTTATATATATCCATGAGTAAAGTTTCAATAGTTTCAGCCTTGAAAGCTGCTCTCCTCTCCAGATTGAGGGTTGAGCCAAGGTTGAGCTTGACTGAAACCACACAGGTTAAGACACTTGGTGTGTTTTAATGGATTCATGCAGCTGCAGAGGGGAAAAAAGCCATTTGGCAATGTTAAGGTTAAATAAAAAGAAAAAAAAAAGAGGATTTTAATAAGAATGGAAATACAGACAAAAAGTATTTTTGCAGAACATGTAAGAACTAGGAGAAACTTGTATGTATATTCCTTTTATTTGTGGATTTTTTCTCTCTCTTCATACACCTTTGATTCCAGCTATGCTCTGCTTTTATGTAATACACGTTCTAGCTTACTGTATACAGTCACTAAGGTGGGGAAGTCAGTCAACAGGTCAATGGAGGATGGAGGCAGGGGGCTCTCCAGCTAGCGGTGCAGCTGTGCTATTGACAGATCGGTGCAGGGCAGCGTGCAGCCGGTCTCTCCAGACCCCGACACATCAAAGCTCCCAGCCTCATAGCAAGCCCCCCCCCTTTAGCCCCCTGGCCGGCCACTTCAAAAGGCTTCAAGGAGCATCAAGGATTCCCATCAAAGGGTCGGAACGCAGCTCTCACCCACGCAAGCAAGTTAAGCCAAGAAGATATGATTAAAAGCATATTACTGAGGAAAGGTGGGAGGACGGAGGGGAGGCTGAGCAGGCACAGAGAGCGATATCTTCTTAAAGATAATGTAGCCTAGATTTTTTCATGTCTCAGGTTTTCCTCCATCGCACTCCTTTCCCCCTTAAAGTCAAGTCTCTGGTCATTTAATATAAGCCATTGGCCACACAGCTAATTCACACCTGAAATTGCTCGTCAGTAGCAGCAAGGGGCTTTGAATGGAAGCATTGTTGTCCCTTTGAGTGTGTGTGCATGTGTGTGCATGTGTGTGTGGGTTGGGTTGGGGGGTGGGGGGTCTGAGACAGCAGCACACTAAACAGTGGTCACAATAGAAGTCTTAAGGCTTGGAATAATTTGACTAAACGTAAGGGATTTGTGAGCACGGATTATCACCGTACTGCCACACAAGCGACCAATGAAGCAGTCAACCCCCCACCGATCCCTGTGCTTCAAGAAGCATTGTTTTGGACTGGGACTGCAACCATTTGGACAGAAATTAGAGATTCGAGGCCGTGTCACGCAGCCACTACATACTTTTTGCGCATTTTCCACGTACGAAATTTCGGTCTTTTGTGACACACGTCTAATCTACGTAATTATAATTGTCCCTTGCGTTCATCATTCTTCGATGTGCGCAGATGTCCATCAAGGGTTTCGGCTGATGGTTCTTGGTTTTGCATTTGGAACTTTTCAATATTTTTGGTTGCTTGATAATCATGCGGTTTATTCGAATTTAACATTGCAATTATTATGTAAGTGTTACACAATTATGCGTAATTTTTGCGGGAAGCAAACGCAAATTTGTGGCTTTCCACGGCCGTTCCACATGTGTCTAACAAACTTTTCATGCATGTGCCACCGATGTATAGTTTTTATATCACATATATGGCGAAAATATGTTTGAATTATGCAACTGATGCATGAATCACTAATGAATTGCATATAAACAGCTCATTAATCACACACGTTTCATGTTCCACGTTGATTGACGTGTTCCTTACGTGGTTTATTCGTACTTCTTATGGGTTTTAACGTGGTTCAGTCGTGATACAAACCACAACTTTTATCACTTGATTTGACATATATTCACATATGACCAATTTTTATTCATGCAATATGCGCAAAATGTATGTAGTGGCATTGTGACATGGTCTTTACATGTAGGTTTTCCGCCTTTCTATCAATCAGTCAGAAGATTTTTATTTTTTCGTCATCCCAGACATGCATCTCAATTTATTTTACCCAATGGCCTCACCCATTGGGTAGCAGTGCTGGTGCTGCTGGGCCTTTTCGCCCCTCGCCAGAGCGTTCCTTCCACCCCCCCCTCTCTATTTCTGTCCAAAATGTCAGAATAATGTTATATGGACTGTTGAGAAATCACTCTCCAGCACAAGTCACCCAGTGTTCTGCTGTCCATGAGTGAGGGGAAGAGAAGAAGATAAGGGGTTTATATTCTTAAAGGGTGGGGTGAAAAGAATGGAGGGGGGGCAGACTGCCCTTGGAAGAGCTTATGGCCCAGTGTGGCGAATTAAACAGAATGTCCAGACAGAATTAGTTCCAAGGCAGACTGGGTGCCATTCTATGAAACTCAACCATTAGACAGATTAAACGTAATAACTGGGCCTGCGCTGCTGCAGCTGCATTATGGTTACCCCAGCACCCAGGAGGGCTGCTTTGTGTATCTCTGTGCGCCATATGAGGACTTTTGATTACTTTTAAAAACCTTGGTAGTAAGGAGCAGACTTTATAATGTGTGGGATTGTTATATTTAATTAAACTGGATCGTCCTTTGACATTCTGCTGGGAGTTTGAATGTGTGCTTTGACAGCAAATGTTAATGGCGTTGGAAAAAGAGTTAGTTTTTGTATTTACATACCAGCACAAAGAGCCCAAAGATGCTCCAGAGCAATACCGTAAGAAAAAATGCCCCAGTGCTGGAACATCTTCATGACAAGAAGGAAAAAGTTGTCATCCTGAGCAGCTCCAAATGCTACACATGCTGCAGCTGCAGCCTTTGGTGTCTGAGTGGCAGGTTGACTGATTAACTTACTGACTGGCTGGTTTGCCGTTTGGCTTTTGGACAGAGTTGCTGACTGCACCCCCAGCTCACCCAACATGCACCTGTGTGTAAAAGACCCTTTGTCAACAAGGACTAATTTGATCTGACGCACCCAACACATGTGGAACAGCTCAGCAGCTCACGCACATCTAGTTATTACACTGTGGGCTTGTCAGGAGAAGAGAGAAAGATGGAAGGAAAGCTTTGTGCTGAAAAAGAGGAGTGAAAAAGCTTATCCTAACTCCAGCCGTCACCACCTCTTCATTTTTTTATTTTTTTTACACATCCTCATGTTGGCAAGAAATAATCTTTAATTGTTACATGCAACTACAGCTACGTTCACACCGCCCTCAGCAACGCCTTCAAGCAGCACTTCCAATGCAAAGTCTATGTAAAGGCTTGTAAACGCGCATTTTAGGCTTCCGTGTTCAAAACTCTCTTATTCACTCATAGCTGTGTAAGTTTCTACCACCGTTTTGCATTGAAAGTTAAACCATGTCTAACTTTGATCAGTCAGGGACTTGAATTTGGTAGTGACTAATGGATGGCCTCCCTTAGAATTCACTGAAGTGCCAACTCTTTGAAAATTAATCATGGAGGAGAAATTAATAATTAAGATTTGTGTCCATTAGGATTCGTGTCCATCGCAAGAAAAAGCCTGGAGCAAGACTCAAGAGATTTGCACCACTTTGACATTTCACACCAAACCGCTTCCAACTCTAGCTAGAAAACAGTAGAAAAAGAAATAGAAGAAGAAGAAGCCCCTCCCTGCTTGTCCACTGTGAACACCATGCAAGGGCACATTTAGCCCGTTCTTGAACTATGTCGTAGTGTTCGTAGCTTACAGTGTCAACCAATAAAAAGTAGTTATTTCGACACAGCAAAAACAGGTTCCCTAGAAGTAGGTAGAATCAAAATAGGTAAGATCTTCTTTTGATATGTTTTCAAAGCGTAACTATGATTATATCAGTTTTAGCCAAAATAAAAAAAGTCTGTCATGTTTTCAAGGATATAGTTTCTTAAATTCAAGACCCACTTTTTTTAATTTTGCCTTTAGTTGATCTTCCGCTTATGTATTCTATTAGTTTTACGTATTTAATTTTAATTTATGCACTTAATCTTGTACCTTTGATGTTTTTATATACATCTTAAGTAATTAACTCTAGCATATTCTTATAAATTTAGTCCCGGTTTTTCTTGAGGGGATCTCTTCTGCCAGGGCTTGCTGGTTTGGTCGGTGGTTGTTGCCGCGGTTGTCACCCTTGCTGGGGCAGCTGGAGTTTAACATTGCAGCCTCACGGCTGTAGAGTGGACCCCGTTGCTGAGCTCATGAGGATGGAGGGGTGGCGACAGCTGTCAGATCTGTCCCTGTCAGAGGCACATACAGGTTTCTAAAGTGTACTGTAGACGACGACCACTTTCAGTTCTGCAAACGTTGAAAACACAGCATTCACTTTAAAACTACAGGTTACAGTGAAACCAAAGCTCCGGTATTAAACTTTAAATAGAGCCTCATGTCCCTTTTCAGCCGGAGTATAAAACGCCTGAAGTCTTCCTCACGGTAAACAAAAACTCAGCATTTTCACTGCTCCAGATTTTTACTGTGGCGGGTTTCTCCGCCCCTCCCATTATGTCTCTTGACCCCCTCTTGCTAACTCTCACCCTCCCACAGGTCAGCCCAGTTATGGGCCTCTCTTGTGTATTTAAAGTAATTGCTTATGGCAGTCAAGGTGTCTGCATAAGGGCCTGTCATAAGCAATCCGCTGGAATGGGTAGCAGCCTTACGCCCGACTCTAATCCAGTCAAACCGAGGAACGTGGACAAAAGTGTGTGTGTGTGTGTGTGTGTGTGTGTGACACATTAGAAAGTTGATGAACTGAACGAAGCAGGTTTGATAAACTTTTGACTTTTAATGTTTTTTTTCTAGATTTCTATAAGTCTACCAAAAACCACAAATATCAGCTTCTATTTTATCACCCTTACTTTTCTAATTAAATTTCTGGTGCACTGTTAATATATTTTCTAATTTATTATCTGGAAACATAGATAGTGAAAACAAAAACAAGTCCCTCAAATTAAAAATTAGTGGACACAGTATTTTTGAGCACACAAATGAGCCTTTTTATGGCAAAACATTATTAATTAAATTAGTATTTTGTGCGCACAAATTAGTAATACAGATTGAAGAAACAAACGAAGAAATTTTTTATATTGGTGGGCTAGGAATGAATTTTTTTTTTGGCTCAAATTTGCAATTTGTGACGCAATTTTGTATTTTGTGCACACAATTTAGCAGTAAAAAACTAAGATACTTAAATGCTAATTTATGAGCACAAAATACTAATTTGTGTGCAAAAAATGCTAATTTGAGAGCAAAAAAAATACTTAATTTTGGACAAAAGTGATGAATTTAACGCCTTAAACCCTGGTGTTCACATGCGTGATCATCACATTTTGGGTTAAATTACCACAGTAGTTAATTTTGCTTAACTTGAAATTTGTGACCACATTTGTGGAGTGTTTGCTCAAATTTTAGCTCGCGGGTCTTACAAGGTTAAGGGAAAAATGTATTCTTTTTTTTTGCCAGGACTCTTAAATGTTAACAATTTTCTTATTGTTTAAATTTGTCCAACATTTATTTAAACCCCTGAAGCACCTTACAGTTCCTCAGTGTTAAGGCTTTGCTACATATAAAGTTTATTTGGAAAAAAAAAAAAAACTTTAGACATTACAAAATGACACATTACTTAATCGCTTTCTGCATAAATAAAAGAAAACGTTTTTTTTCTCCCTTTTAATGTTCATGTCTATTCAGCAGTGTTACAATAAGTGCGTTAGGTAACAGGTCTCTGTATTTACTTCGACAAAGTGACGGGTGTTCACTGAGGGCTGTTGACACACTCACACAGAAATTCCTCACACACTCATAGACAGACATGGTCAGGAGCTAAGGGCCCAGACCAAACGTCGACCCTCTCTGTGGCGTGGAGACTCTTGTCAGACACAGCAATAAGCAGTGGAGCCCCGGCCCCTCCAGCCAGACTCCACGTCCTAAGTGTTTGGGAAATAGGCCCATCAATGTCAAAGCCTTTTATTGCTTTGGCTTCCTATTGCTTTTCCCTGCTTGGGGGTTAGTATGAATCCACTCCCGAGCAAGGGCAAAGGGATGGGTTCATCTTTCATCAGTCATAAGCGAGCAAACATGAAGAAAGGCGCAATATTAAAAAGAAAAAGGTCACGGCGTGGTTAAAACGGGACGCAGGGCTGGGACTTGTCGTTTTAATTGAAACTGGTGGAAACGTCTGCTTGATGTGGTTCACACCAGTACATACAAAAAAATGGACTCAACATTAATCGATTAGCTCGTTTATTCACATAATCTATTGGATTATATTACTTAACCTTTGAAATACAAGACACAAGTTTTGAAAGGTTTAAAACAAGATAAAAAAATATTGAATATTTTCTGCAAACTTTTTGATGTTTTTTGACAGATCAGGACAGATTGTAGTTGCTTTAGGATTAAAATTCCGACAAACATTTTCTTGTAGCTCAACAAACAATATTTTAAAAATAAACATGGTTGAACTTTTGCTAGCTGTACATTGTAAAAACAGGCAAAAAATAGGCAAAACAATCTTCCAATGGGGTAAGAAAAATGGTTTTCTTATTTTAAGAAAAAAATTCATTTTCTCAAACTAAGATTATTTTGCTGTTCAAAAACTTTCTTGATACGATTATATATCTTGGAAGATAGAAATTAGGATTTTTTTTTTCTTGAAAAACTGGCCTTTTTACTTGTGTTAGTTTCAGTTTTCCAGTGTAAGTACCTTTTGTTTTTTTTTTTTTGCCTTTTTCTTCCTTTTAAACACAGAAAGAACTCTATCAGGTCTCCCGGCCTGGATGTTTACTGAGAATAGGAGGTGCATGGATTCCTGCAGGGGGACACGCTCGGCCCCGTGTGGAGAGGGTGGATGGGTGCTGCCGGCGGTGGCACTTGACAAACAGCCTGTTTTAATGCGCCTCACAACCCTGTGAGACGAGTCCCCCCTCACATCACACTGCGCCCCTTTCAAACACGCCTTCAAGTCTCACACACGAGGTGAATCCACTCAGCCCTCCCCACCCACCCACCCACCCATCGCTCCAATCGTTTTTACGCTTCCTCACTAGAGAAAACGGCATCTTCAACAGGAAGTGCCAGTAATTGTTTACATCATGTGCACATGTAGAAAAATAAAACGTGATTTTCTAAAATTATGTCTTGAGTGGAACAGTGGCAGAAACACAAGCAGGATAGATGAGCCGGCGGGTCTTTTTCATGGTTTGTTGTTGGTGAATGGGTGGGTTTGCCACCTGCTTGTTGTCAGGCTGTCTGTGAACACACAGAGGCAAAGTGCTGCTGGAAGAATCTGTGCCCCCATGTTCTACAATATCCTGTTTGCGCTGAACAGCTCTCCCTGCGCCCCTGCACACATGCAAGCATGCGCAGCCTGCAACTCAAGCCCCCCCCCTCCAGCTTTATTTTCATTGCCTTTTTGCACACACTTCAACAGATCACACAGAGCTCCAGGCGTTTCTGAAACTACCAGAGGAGAAAGACGTTCCTGCCTCGAGTGTGTTTTCAGGGAGGGGTGAAGGTAGCGATCTGCAACAGCAATTTTACTGTACAAGTTTTGGGATTCCAGAGAGAAAAGAACAATGCTCACTCTGACTTTGTTTATGAGTGTGCAACTTTTCTCGCTTAGTGACACATTTATGCACAAGAATGCTGCAGTGAGAACAAAAAAAAAAACGTACAGAGATTGAAAACAAGAGAAGCTCCGCTTCTTGTAAACACTTGATAAAAATATTTTTAAAAAAAAGAAAGAAAGAAAAAAAAGGAAAGGAAAGGAACGGGGATTGGCCTAAAGGCAGACACCAGCTCACTTCCCAACAGAGAGCAGCGCATTTCCTGAAACTGACAACTCCTAGTGTGTAGTGAGGCCAAAGAGACAGAGGGAGGGGGAGAGAAAGGGAAGGGGACTTGACTTACTGTCAGGAGAAAAGTGTAAATAATATTATGACTCATGGAGGAGACATGCATGTTCAGAAAAAAGGTTTTTTTTTTTTTAGTAAGCCTTCATTTTTATGTCATTTTAGTTCATTAAACTTACAGAAATACTAGAAAACTTGAAAACAATAAAGGAGAAGTAATGTATCAAATATCTGATATGATTGCATTTTTAGCTGCATCTTTTCTTTCCGTTTACAACAAAAACCTAAAATAACAAAACAAAAAAATTAAAACAATGACAAAAGTAACAACTGATATGCTAACATCTAATTAATTCAACTAATATATTTATAGCTAACTGGCCTTTTTGAGACACTTAAATCAAATTAATACAATACTGAATTTGTCCAAAAGCAGGAAATCTCCTGGTGTTGCAACACCACAGCCTGCTGGTCACCGAGGGGATTTTATTTCATGTGGACACTAAGCCCCCCCCCCATTCTCCAAGCACTGCTAAGGCTGGACTTCGTAGAATTTTTTTAATTCACATAAAAGAAACACAAAAAGAGACAGAGACTGATACACTTAAACAGATGTTTAAACAGATGTTTAAGTGTATCAGTGGCAAGCCATGTATAAAAATGTACAAAGGTTTCTTTTGCAATTGCTCTAAAATAAGTTTTTTTAATTGAACATCTAAAAGGTACATTTGATTTATTACAGATATTTTGGGTAAAGGGAATTCTAAAGTCTAGAGAAAAAAAATGAATTCATTTCCAGCTATTAAAAAAAGTATGTTTTTGCTTTCAAGTAGATGCTAAATTAAGGAATGTTTGGAGCTGAAGTGGTTTGATGCACATTTCCATCAAGAAGCATCAAGGGGTTAAAGGAAAACAAAAAATGAGCATAAATAATTCATAGCTTTTTGGAGAAAATGTAAAAACATATCTAAAAAATGTATGGGCATGTGCTATAAAATGTTCATGTGGAGAGATTGAATGAAAACAGTGCAGAGAGATGTTCTGCATATGACGGGATCTAATTAAAAAAAAGTTTCTGGTTTATTTCTGTCAAGCTTTACTAAAAAACTTTTTAACGTGAAAGATTTAAGTCTAAACCTGATGGTAAAGTAGGTGTTTGATTCCTGAAACAGAACAGGGAGGAGCCTTAAACTGAAGTCTCTGCCTTCCGTTCTGCTTTTAGAAACTCAAAGGATCGCAAGTAAAAACAAACTTGCATACATTTTGATCTATGAATTGGACTGAAATGTAAAAATGGGTTTAAAATTTTCCTTTTGGATAACTTGTTGCAGAGTTTTGGATCAGATGTTCAGTCATACAGTTGAGAAATGGCTTGATTATTTTTCTTCCATTACTTATTGAACTGACATTAAATTGAGTAATGTTTTATTGAATAAAAAAATAAAAACTTTAACACAAACAGAAATAGGGCTGCACTGTGGAGCAGTGGTTAGCGCTCTTGCCTCACAGCAAGAAGACCCCGGTTCAAGTCCCGGCTGGAGGACATAAGAAACACATCAATGGGGGACCTTTCGGCGTGGAGTTTGCATGTTCTCCCCATGTATGCGTGGGTTCTCTCCGGGATCTCCGGTTTCCTCCCACCATCCAAAAACATGCTTCATAGGTTAATTGGCAACTCTAAAATTGTCCATATGTGTGAGTGTGAGAGTGAATGGGTGTGTGATTGTGGATATTCTACCCTGCGACAGACTGGCGACCTGTCCAGGGTGTCCCCTGCCGTCGCCCACAAGTGGACGGGATAGGCTCCTGTTTGGATTTTTTAAAATGTCATGTTGTTTTTTAATGATTAGTTTTGCTTTTTAAATTGTCATTGGGATTTTTAATATGTCTTTTCATTGAGTGTGATTTGCACTTCAGGGCCACCGTACTTGGCACACGAAAAAGTCTATCAAACACAGATGGGAGGCAGATGAAGGAAAACCTAAGAGCGAAACTAAATCGCCTCATTTTGGCTCTGCTAGACTCCATATTTCTCATATTTAGACATTAATGTCAGAGTGTGCTGAATCTGACCATTATTAAACATGAAATATAAATGTATATCCAACACACATTTCTGGGTAGACAATAGTAATCAGTAGTCATGCAGCCCTGTGTGCTGTTCAGTTCTAATGTGGTTCCTTTGATTGCAATTCTGCAGACAAAGGTTATGATGCATGAAAGGATATTCAACATGTACAGAAGCAAACCCAGAGGCTGAATATGAATGACAACCTTCAGCAGAATTGGCTCTAAAGCCTCACTGAAACTCTTCCAATAGATCTTTATCAGATACATTTCTCACACAACCTATTTGAACCACTTTTATTTTAGATTTATTTAGGGGTATTTCGGAATCACTTCTCAAAAACTTGTCCTGGCCTTTTAATTGATTAGAGTCTGCAGGTTTCTCACGTTCTTCTAACCTGTGTTTGACCTATGAACTGTTAAACATAACCTTTTTTTGGAACTTTTTAGTTTTCATTTGTGTTGTATTTTTCTACTGTTCATATTTTTGTGCGATTACTTCATCTTCACCTGTAAATACTGCATTATTTTAACCCTTATGCTATCTTAGATGACCCCACCCTTACGTGTTCTCCTTACCATGACAAAGGTGAATAAAGGTGGAAAAATTTCATGTAATCCATTGAACCAGTGAAGATCACAAATCATTGAAAAAAAAGGTTCAGAGCTCTGTCTATTGGGTCTAGATGACCCAACTCCCAACGGTAAAGTGCCAAGGATAGCAAAGGTTAATCAATCTATTTTTCATCAAACCTAATAATTGCTGTAAAAAAGCCTCCTTTCAAGGTATTTTCATTTAAAATGGTGACATTGTGGCACGATAACGGATCAAAATGTAATTTAAAAAGTGGCTATGAATTTTTCCTTATATAACAGACTTCCAGCCTTTACTTCTACACTAACAAGGGGGATTATTTTCAATCCAGAAAAATTAGGAAAGAATCAAACAATAATAAAAACAAAACATCAGGTTCAGAGTGCTCTAATTTAAGAAATCAAGAAACAGTAGCAACACTTTTCTGAGCAACCAAAAAAATATTGACCACAAAGTTCTTATTATTACTATATTACATACGCTGACATACCTTATTCCACAGCTCTCCGTTAATTTCTGATACTAAACACATTGTTGGGCTTTATCCCCTAATAATAAGTACTAGTTGTTGAATTACGGCATTGTTTGGGGTTAATTCTGTCAAGAGCTAATGAGTCACACACCGATAACATCACAGCAGCAACCAGCGTGCTGCATTCAGGGACACCGAGAGCAATGTTTACTGCTAATAGGGTTGTGCCGATGGACGATATCATCGTTCATCGTGATGGGTGACTGACATCCCGATGGAGAGACCACCATCGTGATGCCACGCCCCCGCCATGCTGCGAGTCGACACCATAAGCCGCGGTTACATGAACAAAATATCTTGATCGGATCATTGGTCGGATTAGAATCCAACCGTGTACATGGGCCCAGAAAAACTTTTTCAGAATATAAAAAACGTTCCCATGGGTGACACTTAAGGTCGGAATAAATCATTTGCACATGCGCAGTAGTGTTTTCAAACCGGAAGAGAAGATTAGTTCCGCCGAGCGGCTACATAGATAGATATGGCAGCTCGGTAATATACTAGATGTTCTTCTAAACGTGCTTTTATTAATGTTACGGTTATTATGAAGCGCCTGTTCGCTCATTTTAATTGTAATCCGTGTGGTCAGTGCTTTTTCTCTTGAACGGAGCCGGAAAGAAGCCGTATGCTTCTGCTAACAACACAGGCTAACAACATTAGCACGAACATAAAATGTATCCATGCGGGAAACGCTGCAATCTGCATCTTAATATGTGGGAATAACATCAGCCTTTATTTTGTCGAGACATGACTGGACACAAATCCACGTGATTGTTTGAACGGTTTTTTTAAGGACTGAGCGACATTTCTGCTTTGAAGCTAACAGTGCTCCTCAGCCGCTGTGTGTGTGCTGGCGCTCCGAGCCCCGACACACACTTTTACCGGGAGACCCAGTTCTCCTGAGATCGGTAGCTCGCTCACGTAGAGCGGCGGGACGGATCACAGTCCTAAGACTCCCACACGTAACGAAGCACCCCCCCCCCCCCCCGCGCCCTTCCCCTCACAGCTGTAAGTCCGTCTGCTCTGCTAGAGACGCGGTCGCTGCTCCACTGGTCCACCTGACTAATCAAGTGCAGGAGGAGCGGACCACTTCTTTTCTATTCTGTTCTGTTTGTTTTACTTTTTTTAAAGTCACTTCCCTCAGTTTATACTGGATCATCGCGGATGAGTCATTATTTGGGAGATAAAATAAATAAAGTAATAAAGTAAAATAACGAATAATAATTATATAATAACGAAAAATTCCCCCCCCCTCCCCCGGACGATATCATCGTCCATCCCGATGGTTGACTGCAAACATCGTCAACTGCCAATTTAAGGGACATCGCCCAACCCTAACTGCTAATCTCAAATAAAACGTTCAAGCAAGTAAACAGTTGGACCCTTTTTTTGTATTTAAGAACACAACAATAGTCATAAATTAAAAATTAGATTAAGGTGAAAAAAAAACCTCACTTACTTGTCTATAATTCATTTGTCATGATTATAACCCGTATGACACCCCTAGTTTTTCCTCAACAACACAGCTTAAATTCCCACTCTGATCATAGTGTGATCTACTGTAAAAGTGTTCCCCAGTGCTCTTTTAATTATGATTTTGCTGTTTTTACCCACAATCAAAAAAACGTGTCATTTTCCAGACTATAGTTTCTGCAGCGTGGCAGTAGTTTATTAGAAATTTGCCTCTGAGTTGTGGGTGGAACTGTTGGTGCAGAGTAAGCCTCCCCACATTTCCCATCATACCTTTGTTTACGCTCTCTTACTGGCGCTCACAACCTCATCCTAACATTAGCGGTGCAACAAAAATGGCAAATTATAGTTTCATAATGGCAAGTTTTTGTTTGCTCCTGTTTCACAACAATTTGAATAAAGAAATAAACAGAGATGCACTTTTAAGCCTAATTTTCTTTTTATCTCAAGAATGTGATAAAAATATAAACAAAGACACAATTTTCAGGATAGTGGGTCTTTAAATCTATTGCTTTTGCTAAGTTGTAATGACAGAAATACTTTTTTTTAAATAAAGTATAAGATGAGTGTGCATTTATATTTTATACTCTGCAATTTTTAAAATGTACTCTGGAGAGTACTCTATCAAACTAGTACATGACACATCTCAACCTGCAGATCTCAACAGACTTTTTTTTTCCCTATTTGGTGTTAGCAGTGAAAGAAGAAACCTTTTTTTTTCTTTTTTTCAAAAACCATCAAGTTAAAAAGTTCTGTGAATGCAAATGGATTTTTGATGTTAGATTTTGACACTTTTGACTGAACCAAGAAGACTTTTCTCCACAAACATTCCCAATCTGACTCCAGTATTGGGTTTTGATTGAAAAGAATAAAACACAACTATAAAATACAGGAGGTGGGCTGGAAAAGACTTTACAGCACATATACACTTACAGTACAAAGAGACTGGCCTTTCAGCGCCAGCAGAGACTGAGTGAGGAGGTTATTAGTCTCACTTAATGTTGCTGCCACTGGGGGGTCTTTCATTATGGTCTCAGCTCTGTATGGCTTCTATTAACAGCGGTGGAAAAGAACACACTGAGGGAATAGGGGTAAGGGTAGCTGATCCCTTTCCATGATTTACAGTTTTTTAAATCCTCGTTTCGTTACTTGAAAACATGTGGTCGAGAGCCGTTTACAGCCCTGCCTGTTTCATGCAGTGACAAACAAAATGTCGAGAGCAACACGGAACTTTCTGTTACTGTCAGCCTCTTGGTGGCTCATCTCTTCCTCTGTGTAGTTGAAAGGGCCCCTGATAAACTAGTCAGTTAAATTTAGTCAGAAACGCTGATAAAGCTGCTCCTGCGGCTGCCGTTTTCTGAGCAGAAAAGAGCGTGTCATATTCCCGTGAACCCTCTGTGGTGAAACTGAAAGCGAGTTGGGCTGCGGCGGCTGTCGCCTGAAAGACTGCCGCTCATCACTGTGGTACGAAGACCATTTAACTGAAAAGAGGAACCTTTTTTTTTTACAGAGAAATCCAATTCTAATAACCTCTGCATGTCCTAAGAGGAAGCAAAAGCCATTCTCAGAAGAGTTTGCCGACGCAAACAGAAGGCTGTAGTCAGATTTCATTCTACACCACATCAGGCTTTCTAAGGAATAATTTTCTTAAAAAAAGGTACAGTATTATCCTGTATTCGCACAAATCAAATCAAATCAAATCAAATCAACCTTTATTTATATAGCACTTTTTCGACAACAGATGTCACACAAAGTGCTGTGCATAAAATACAATAAAATTTAAAAACAAGATGACAAGACAAACCGTGCGACAATCCCCCACCCCCCCGCAACCCCCCCCCCCCCCCCACACACACACACATCAATAAATAAATAAATAGATAAATAAAAAAGTGATAGAATGTAGAGACCTGGCTTTGTCCTGAGGTGGGAAAACGATACTTTGGGGACATGTCCACACCAGCGACCCCCCAACCCAAGTTCACGGAGTACACTACCACAGAACCCCCCAGATCCGATCAAAAGTGTCAGACCCAGGAGATCCCACTGCAGCGACCCCGCTCACTGAGAAGGGTCAGTCACCGATGTGGAGGATCCCTCAGAGGAAAACACTGGAGTGTAATAAAATGTAAAAGGAACAAAATTAAAATATATATAAAACATGGAGTAAAAAACAAATAATTACATAAACCTTAATAGGCATATGAAATAGTAAGAGCGTCTTAAAAATTAAAAGAGTAAATAAATAAATGTATTTACATACACATATAAAACTAGTTAAAAGAAAAATGAATGAATTAAAATATTTAAAAATAATAATAATAATAAATTAAAAAATAATACTAATAATAATAAAAAATAAATAAATAACAAAATTAAAAATCCTTAAATTCAACTAAAAGCTAAATTAAAAAGGTAGGTCTTAAGCCTTCCTTTAAAAACATGAACAGTCTCTGCAGCCCTGAGGCTCTCTGGGAGGCTGTTCCACAGGCGAGGTCCATAAAAACTGAATGAGGCCTCGCCGTACGTTTTTGTTCTAACTTTTGGGATAATCAAAAGGCCTGTATCAGAGGACCTCAGGGTCCGCGAGGGCTCATACTTTAAAATCATGTCAGATAAATATGAAGGCCCGAGACCATAAAAACATTTGTAAACCAATAAAAGAACTTTAAAATCAAATACGCATAATCCACGAATACGTAGAACCACCCCACCCACCCCCGCGCAGAGGCGTACTTACCATTGGGCAAAGGTAGGCAATCGCCTGCATGGGGCCCTCAACATTCTAAGGGTTCCCTAAGCTGAGCAGTTTACCCTTGTGCTATCCTTGGCACTTTAACATTGGGAGTTGGGTCATCTAGACCCACAAGAGAGTGCGCTGAACCTTTTTTCTCAATGGATTGTGTGATCTTCAGATGGTGTCCATGGATTACATGAAATTCTCTCCACCTTTATCCACCTTTGTCATGGTAAGGAGAACACGTCAATGTAAGGGTGGGGTCATAGGATAGCACAAGGGTTAATAAAAGTGTCTAAAATAAATGTTATGCCCTTCATTATTTCACTCTGTCGTGAAAAAACTGCCCAAATAACTGAACTGGCACAAGACTGATAATGTAAAAGTGTTTTGTCCTCCCCCATCCTTCTGCAGCAATGGTATATTCCAGACAACAGTAAGTCAAGAGACTGTCAAGTTAGCGAGCAGAGGCAGCATTGTCAGACTGGCCTGTTTCTCGGTCATTAGGGCGGTTTTTATTCTGACTTTGCCGGCAAAATTTGCTTTAGGTGGATGGCCATACTTTGGACGGGTTTGGAATCGTTTTGGGGGCTTTTAGTTTCTGGGGGGTTGTTTGAGCAGACAGCTGCTTCACTCATCATCATACTGTCATGAGATGTAAAGCCTACTGATAATAAAACAAATGTTTTCACTAACCTGTTCCACAAATTTAATTTGCATATTTGATTTTAGTTTTTTTTTTAATCATTTTTATCCTCAAAATTGCTTTATTTGGTATCTTTGTGTTTAATGTCAGCACAGGCTGCGAGCTCTGCTACACCAGAGATTACGCAATCCTATGTGTAGCCGGGTTGATTGTTCCTTTAGTTTAGGCTACTCAGCTAAACTAATAATGTAACACTTTTTTTTGTTTTGTTTTGCATTCTAGGCATTTTTATTCCATGTCCTCCCTTTCTATGTGATGGGTAATGTATTTTGTTTATTCAGTGTTCAGATCTGACGTGAAGCTGCGCTGAAAAGACAGAATGAGGCAGAAAACAACAGGGCTTTTCTGTGACATAAAAACAAAAGTTTTATGAATGCTTATATGCATGTTTGGAAGGATTTGGGAAAAAAAACAATAAATATTTTTTGGAGTCCTCACGGATGATATTTAATTTAGTTCTTAATGATTTCTTAATACTTGGAAATTGTATTTTCACAAAAACAGGTTTTTGAAAATCAAATGACTCTTCATTATGCTTTACAAGGAGATTAGCTTATATGTTACCTCACTTAAATTCATAAAAAGTAAAAATACAAGAACATTTTCCACTTTTGTCCCTGATTGGCTAATAAGGTAAACTAGTTCTCCTATTGTTTGATTATTTGTGGGGTTTTTCGCTTTCCTTTTTTTTTTACTGTTTTATAATATTTGAGCAAAACATCAGTGGTTGTTAGTAAAGTTCAATAGGATTCAAAATCAGAACTTAATAAATAATGGATGATTATTTACTGCTAATTAATCACCTGATTATTATTTTGGCTGTTCTTTTTGTTGGGTCTGGTGGTCTTTAGCTGACTTTTAGATCTGAAAAACCATGACTATCTGGCAACGCTGGCAGAGATTAAATAATGATTCAAAGTAATTTTAAAAAAGGTGATCAAATGAAGAAGATTGATCGAGCAGCTGTGAAAAGAGGAAAAAGGCAAAGAGTAAGCCAGTTTGTTGCTAAACTTCTAAAAGTGCTGGAAAACAAAAAAAATGGGAAAAACAAGAACAGAATAAAAGACTCTAAAAGAAGGTAAAAAATGTAAAGAATGGGTAAATTGGAAGAAAAGGAGAGAAAAAGGAAAAGGGAGGGGAAAAAATGGTAACTTTAAACTTTTTTTCAGTACTTTTTCGTTCCTTCAATCAAGTATTTTTTTTTTATTTTGCTTCG
The DNA here is from genome assembly GCA_023969325.1 of Oryzias curvinotus. NCBI lineage: Eukaryota > Metazoa > Chordata > Actinopteri > Beloniformes > Adrianichthyidae > Oryzias > Oryzias curvinotus. The sequence continues at coordinate 15,999,768 of CM043711.1, forward strand.
TGAAAAAAAACTGAAATTTTAAAGAAATGACAGAAAGTCAGGATTTGTTCCCACTAGGAAATGAGGAATTAACAAATGTGAATTTAATAAATTCTATATTTTTCCAAGTAAAAATAATGTATATAATATAAACTTCTTTAACAATTAAATGTGATATCAGTTTATAAATTCTTATCAAAACATTTGAAATCCTTTCTACTGCCCCTAGTGGAATGATGATGAACTATAGGGCAGAAATAATGGACTATAAAACGGGGTTTTACATTTTTTTTGATCATGCTAATGAGATGGGATCTAAGAACTGTGTTTATCAAATTATACACAGTTAAAGACACACACACACCAAAAGACTTCTACCACAGTTGATCATATAACAAACTAAACAAATACTATTTTTATCAAAAACAGACTTTTATTCAGATTAGAACTGCTTTTGTGAAAAGCTCACTATATATATTTTTTCTACTTGTACCAAATTTGAAATGATCTGATCTGACTGGATCCCTTAACCAGGTTAAAGGACATCTTCTATTTAACTTTGTGCCTTTTCATCCACGGTTTTGTGGAGTTTTGAAGGACAAAAATGTCAGGATGGTAAAATCGGAGGTAGTAAATGCAGGTTAAGCTCTACCACTTCATCTCGTGCAGCTATATTCTTGAAAAGAAGCAGGAAGGCGCAGCTGAACCCCTGCCAGCCTAAACACATCCCTTCTTCAATCACACAAAGTGAGGTCCATTCAGACAGGTGGGTCCGGCACTTAGCCAGGGTGGTCTGAGGGGACACGTGGACGCGCTCAAATACATGCAGAGTAATATAAATTCCCCTGTGTGTCAGAAAGTCCTATCTCCACTTTCCTCAGCTGTGGGTTAACGCCCAGCCCCACTGTATATCCCTGCTTCAGCGTGTAAAGAAAGGAGAAACCGCACAGCCCCACAGATGAGCTGCATCAATAGGCCCTCTATTCATGTTGGGGTCTGGAACACTGGGCTCTCTGACAGAGCTAAAGCACCTGGCTGTGGATGGACATAACATCAGAGGCTGGGTGGTGGCAGCACTGGCCGTCAAACTCGCCACACCTGAATAAACCCCCTCCAACCCACATCAAACAACATGGCTGGCCTATTTGAAAACCTGAGACCACGAGAGCAGAGAGGCTTGAGCAAAGAAAGAGGACCAGAAGAGCCGTGAAAAGCCAAAAGGAGAAGAAAAAAAAAAAAGAGCGAGCTCGGAGCTGAACAAACAGCCCCGCTCAGGTGCTGTTACAGATTCCTATTTTCATTAACAGGTCTGAAGAAGAAACAGAGCCCTGTACAGCAGAAAAGGGAGGAGAATGTGGAGCAAAGCACACACAGAAGACCATGGAGAGTATTTATCCAGGTGTTTTCAATACTGCTGAGAGAAAGGCACTCCTCTAATAGACAGGGGAGCATCTACACCGGTACTGGGAATCCTCCAAATAAGGACTGGGCTGAGTCCGACGGTGCTTTTGCCAAAGTTAAAGCAAAAACTCTCAGGATTAAAGCAGAGGCCAAGAGGAGGTTTGCTTTTACACCTAAATTCACAAACTGACCGTGGCACACTTTGAGATTTTAGAGGTAAAAACAAATGTTTAAACATCTTAAACAAGTATAGTCCTAAGATCTCACAGCTAAAAGAGTCTCTGGTGAACTCATATTAGACAAACAAAAGAGCATATTTGCTTAGTTACCAGAAACTGGAAAGTTGTTTTTTTTTTTTCGTGCATCACTGAATTCCTAAAGCGAGACTGCAGCTTTGATAGCTGAACAAAGTAAAGAAGAAATGTGACAAAAACACAGAGAACACATTTTTGTCAATGCTAAATTAAACAGCTTTGTCTTTTATTAATGGACATATCTTTTTTTTAAACATGTCTATAAATTTGTAAAATGTATTTCTATTTTGAAGGTGAACATTTATTAGTACTTAGAAAGTAAATTCATTCCGATCACATTTTGTTTTGATGCCTGAAATCCTATTAACCCTGTAAAGCCCACTCCATCAAAGAATTAAACTTTTTTTTTTTTTGAAAAATAAGACTTTTTATAACCATTTGATGAAATCCACAAAATCTTTTGCAATATATTTTTTTATGAGAAAGTTTCAATGAATAAACTCCTGCCGCTCTGCAGGAAATATTTCCTAGAAAACAACCCAGCTTTTTTTATTTGGGCTAAAAATCATAATCGTAATTGAAAGACCAGTGGGAACGCTTTCTCAGTAGATCAAGATGATCGGAGTGGGACTTTAAGGTAACAAGATGCGCTCAGAGGAACAGAATTTATCACTATTTTAGGCTTAAACTTACATAGATTAACATTTATTTCACATTACAAGAACAACATTGGTCATTTCACATTTTAGCGAGAGAAAAAGACATGCCAAATATATTGCCAAATATGTTGCAGTGCTGGTCGTGAATCTTCATGTTTTCTCATGATTTGCTGAAGTTGTTTACCAGCAGCTTTCAAACCAAACATGAATTTCAGCTTCATATATCCATGTCTGAACTCTGGATACTACTCACCAACACTAATCCAGCCAAACAAGAAAATAATGAGGAGATACCAAAAAAACATGTTTCTTGCTCTGCTTCAATCTTATAATTCTCTCCTACAGAGGGGTTTGACTTCTCTACTCCCAGCAATAGGCCATAAAGCTGAACACACCCCCCCTGCTCATTCACTGCTGTTCACTACAAAGCCCCCTGTCCCATTCTCCGAATCATCTGAAGCAGAGGTGGAGTGAACCCTCCCACCCCATATAAGATCAGCAAGAGGGCTTTCATTAATACAGAAGAACCAGTGTCAAGCCCCCGTAAAAGCTGCTCTTTAATGAAGTGCTCTGTGAAAATGTCTTTTTGCCCTGGGGTGGGATGTACACACCGTAAAAAGAAAAGACTTCTCCTTCTCCTTTTTTGGCTTTGGCAGTAAATGTGGTTCCAGTGGGCAATAATTGTTGTCATCTTGTTCTGTTGCAGAGTTGTTAAAAATCCCACCGGCTCCCATGTGTTTGCAACATTTTAGACTGCAGCAGCATCCACTGGCTGTTCTCTCTGCTTCCTGTCTGATCCTTCACTATCAACTGTGCAAACAAACAAGCAAGAAGACAACTAGGCTAACGCACGCCACATGTTGCTCTAGCTGATGAATGGCGGGCGCCCCTTTGAGAAGATGAACGTTTTAGCTTTTTGTGCAATTGAAATGAGGGCAGGGAAAGCTATGCCCCTTAATTTTGGTATCATTATTGAAAAAGATTAAGAATTCATCCAGACTATTCTATTAAACACTGCAAAAATAACAAATAGAGTAATTTTAAATGTCAAATTATTGTGTATGCCAGCCAACCTGGGCCCTAAGCTCCCTGGCCTTACCCAAAATCCACGTTGCTTCTATGCTATGGCAAGAGGAAATTCCTTTTGAATAACTCATGGATTTAAAAAATAGTCTTAATATTAGTTAATGCTATGTATCTTAATTTATTGGTTGGCCTACTTCTGAAGAATTCAGAGTTTTGGTCTATCAGTTTATTTGACCTGTTTGTTGCACAACACTTTGAGCTGAGAGGAGCAACAGCCCCCCCAATATAAAATGTTCTAGCTCTGCCACTGGAGGAGGGATAAAGTTAAAGCAAGTGAAAACTTCACATTTAAAATCATCTCACTCTAATTTACCATTTATTTTATTATTTGTTATCTATATGAAAAGCTTCAAAAGTCTTGATTCCAGAGTTAAATGGGAGCCTGCTCAGTAAGAAACAGATGATAACCCGTTCAAGTGTTTTTAAAGAACACAGCCTGTCCAGTGTGAACACAGTGGGCTACATGTCACATGTCCGGTGTGTACGTAGCTTAACACTATAGGTTGTTAGAGATCTGTAAAATTAGCCAAGGAAATTGTGAAGATTACAAGAATTTAGTTAAAAAATAATAGAAAAAAAAAGTTAAATCTACATTGAACTGAAATAATATATAAAAACTAAGTAGAGAAGGCTGACTGTACTACATCATCCAAATCCATTGAGATGACTTTTTGGTTTTCTCTAGTAAAAAGCTTCCAACATTTAGAGCCTAAGACACACACAAGAGAAAACAGCAGAGATGATTCAAAAATGCTTCCTTGACTAAAGCTTTTATTAAAGAGTACAAAGTGAGTAAATATTCATAAATAAATCTAAATTACCCATGACAGCAAAGTCTACTGTCCATTTGTTCCCAATAAAAATCCTTTTAAATCTGTTTTGTGTAGAAATTGAAATTGCTATTTTATTTTTTTGGACAGTGGACACTTAATTGTGTTCATTATTGTATATGTTAGTGCTATTTATTATCTGTTGTTGTTTTTGATTATCTTGTTTTTGGAGACATGGTAACAAATCAGTTAAAGGTCTGTCTGTCTGTCTGTCTGTCTGTCTGTGTGTCCGTCTGTGTGTCTGTCTGTCTGTCTGTCTGTCTGTCTGTGTGTCCGTCTGTCTGTCCAATCACAAGACAGCATTTGTATATTGTGATGAAAGTGTGACTTTCACCACAAGTGACATAACCAAAGTGACATTTGGGGGATTTTTTTTTAAACTTTAACATGACTAAACAGCAAAAAATAACATTTTCTGTTCTCGACTCAAAAAAAGATTACAGAACAACACAGGAAATGTAAAAACAGAAACCTAAATTTGTTGAAGGCATGCCTTCATAATGTTTGCTGAGTAAAAAGAGAACATCCCATGATTCATGTGTCTGCCTGTCCAACTTCCTGTGGTGCTACAGTGGCTTCTCCTGTTTTCATCTTCTGCTCGGCTGAGAGGAGGAGCTCATTTAGGGTCTGTCAGGGAGAAGCCATGCTGGCTTTTACAGGTCTTAGATGACTAGAAGGGGGCCAGAGATGCTGGACACACCCGGAACTAGAGGGGGGGCCTCAGGTCACAGGACGACACACATTACTGATCTGCTGTAGCAGAGCAGTAATTAACCAGATGAAAAGTGTTATATACTTGGAGATGCTGAGAGACAAGGTAGTAAAACAAGGCAGTGCAAGAAAAAAGAAACAGACGCAATCACTGCAATCAGACAAACAAGGCCTTCCTCTGTTTGGGGCCAAAGAAGTGTACTGGAAACATTTACTCTTTCTCCAAAAGCCTAGATGTCAATCTGCCTGAGAGCAGATTCAACTTATTTTTTTTTTCTTTGCCACTTTATTTGCGGGTCAGCGGCCAACTCTCACAAATTTTCATCATCAAAGAGTATGTCAAGAATAAACACCATCGCATCAAACCATCAAGCCACCCAGCTCTCACCCATTCTGAGGCACGTACACAATCGAGGAAAATCCACGGCTGGAGATCCAGCAAATGCCAGCCTCGCGTGTGCATGCGGCCGTAAACAAACAGCAGAGCAAGTGTTTACAACAAAAAGAGGAAAACAGTGTTGACGAGTGTTTCAGTGAGTTTTTCCTGTTTATGTGTGATGTTTGAGCAGTTTTTTTTAACTAGTCGAGATGTTTTTTTAATTAAATGTTGACTATTGCAAAAAAAAAATGACTGTTTATTTTCTAGGTTGAGAAAAGTGACGGGTGTGTTTGCCTGAAATACTTCCTCCACAAAAGACATCACAACCAGCAGCAGTAATGGGAATTAAACACACAAACAGATACATCGGGAGAACTTCTAGCCTTTCTTTTTCCTTTATTTACTAATAAAAATAGATGCATTGTGGGTGCACATTGAACCCCTTCAAATTTTTTGGAAGACCTGGCAAGCATTCTCTGTGCTCTTTTCTCTGATTCAGACAAAAGGAAATTAAATAGCAGGTCTGGTCTTAGTGATGTGACAACAAGGGCAAAACTAATCAGCTTGTTATGGGAGTGTCCTCAAAAGAGGACAAAAAAGGAGCTCAGACACTGTTGGCATAACAGACCTGCAAGCAGTACGAACAGACAACATCTGAGTATGGAGGATGTTGACCCCGTGACCTCTGCAGAATGTCAATAGAGTTATGGCTTCATTTACTCTACATGTGGAGAACATGTCAAAGAACCTTAAAAGACAGCATCAAAACTTCCAAACTTCTACCAAAAGGAATCTCCTAAGTATTTTATTTAATAAAAAACAAGCCTTGTAAATGTTAAAAAAAAATTGAAGCCTGCATGCAGTTCAGTAACTGCATACTGATTGTGGTTGTGGACCTCAGGAGAACCCACCCAGCACGCTCTACTGATCATCAATGGTGCTGCTGTGGAAAGGGGGAGCTGCACCAAGTTCCTGGGGTTGCATCTCTCCGAAGACCTGTCTTGGAACCACAACACTGTGTCACTGGCCAAGAAAGCCCAACAACAACTGTACTTCCAACCAACCAAAGACTGCCATCACCCACTTGTCTACTTACTGTTGTCACTTTAAACTGTAACATTAAACCATCTCATTGCCACTTTTGCACTGACCTATTTAGATTGCTGTTATAATTATCGTTATTACCATTATTGTTACTTTTATAGGCTGTTTGTACTGTGGGTTGAGAGGAAAGACATTTAATCTGTGCTGTGTACCATGTGTATACACTATGTTTGACAAATAAAGCTGACTTCACTTGAACCTCTAACTTTACCAACTTTACAAAATGTGTCCTTCAAATGACAGAGAGCCTACTACTACTACACACGCAACTAGTCAGAGTTGTTGTTCACCTTTCAGAATATCCCTTCAGGGGTAGCCACAGCGAATCCGTTCTGGGCTGGGGAGCCGCACAGGGAGACCCAGACTTGTGTCCCCTTGTGGCCACATAGTTACACAATAGCGTAAAGGGTCTTGTCCAGGGATCCACACTGGATAAAACTCATTGCACCCCCTGGGAATCTAACCCTGGTGTCCCATGCACTTAACCACTTGAGCTAAAAACTCAGATAAAATGACAAAATACAAATATTATTTTTGTTTTTTGTTTTTTTAAAAACAGAAATGTGTGTTAACTTGTCAACCAGCACAGTGGATTAAACATATCTGTAACTCATGTAAGACCCAGTTATTTATGATCTTTTCATAAAAGTGAGTTTTAGTGTTTGAATGATTCAATTTCTGATGCACATCTGTTTCAATGCTGTTGCTTTGGAATTTTTACAAGCTTTATTAAACTATAATAAAAAATCAAAATATGCAACAGTTTAAAATAAATTAGTCAATTTAATACAGAGCAGTATCCGCTCTTAAAACACTTGAATTATCTCTTCGACCCAGTTCTTGGATTATTCAAGTTGGGATTTATTTTCAGGTTACTTTTGGAGCAATTCTAATTGTTTGGGTTATATCGGTTTAAATTTATCCCATTTTATGTTTTTTTTTTCCCCCTCAAGGTAAAATAACCCAGAAAAAATCTATTTATCTATTTATTTTTTTTAATCTCAAAGTTGAGTAAAAAGTTATTTTGTAACTATTTAGTGTGTAAGTGGGAAAATAAAGGTCTACCAGCCAGGCAGAGACTGTTTGATAAAAGATTAAAGGGCAGAGGAAAAAATACTGTAAACAATTCTGGATTACATGAGTATCACCAAAATTATGGCAAACAAGTGTAGCTCATGTGTCAAATATTCAATACTGGGTTTGAGTAGTGGCTGTTCATTGGCTAGTTATCACATAAGACTCTTTTTGTGTTTGTTCTTTTCTCTGAGCCAGAGGTTAGACCAGGTTGAGATGAAGAGGTGGCGTAAAGAAAAGAGAAGAAAAAGAATGATAGGAAGCCCAGTACAGTACCTTGTGGAATTCAACTGCTGTGTGACGAAAGACTCTTCGACCAATGCCACGCAGGGGCAGGTCAAAAGACTGCAAGAGAGAGAAGAGGCATCCTACCGCTCATAACTTATAAAGTCTTTTTTTATTTATTGCTTGTTTAAAGGGATTGTCTACGCCGTTTTAGTAGCACCAATGTGGAAAAAAAAGTTGCGAAGGTATTTTTCCGAAGGTAAGTGGAATCTAAGTTTATAGGTTTCAAGAGATGACAAAAAAATATTGTAGATGAAAAATGTCATGTAGGAGATAAGAGTCAGAGGTGAGTGTACACTTTTAGGGGAAGAGGAGAGCAACTATGAAAAATCAATTGTAAATTTTATTTAAACCTGTCAAATCTGGCATCTCTGCATTCACACGTAGAAAAGACACCAGAAAGAGACATTGTGATGTGGTAAAATTGCATTATTTTGGATAAATCCTGATCTTGAATGAAGCTACAGTATATAGTTATATGAGAAAACATGTTAACTTGGATAGAAATCCTCTAAAATATGTTGCAGTACAAAATGGCCCATAAATGAACTGTAATATTAGTCACAAATGACTCCAGGGACACAATCATACCAGACAATGAAAAATAATGTTGTTTTCCAAAATGCAATTAACAAAAACACTTTATTTTTCATAAAATTCTAAATAAATTGAACTGGAAGTTAAACTCAAATAAAAAAAAGCCACGAAGAGTAATTTAGCCATAAAAATATGAATAAATAAATAAAAATCCACTAAATAGTATCTTTCCCAACAACACTTTTGGGTGGCAACACCCATAACAAATAAAAAATAAACACACCATAGACTGTGTGAAAATCTGTCAAAGAAGAATGTCTGAAATGGAGAGTCATGGCCATAAGCAATTTCAGATTATCATCTGGCAATTTTGCATATGTAGGGGTTTTTATGACAATTGAAGACATTACTGAGGTAAATTACCACTAAAATGGGAAAAAGGTAAGTAACAACCTGTAAATATCGCAAAGTGCCTAAAAAGTACTGGTAGCCTGATTAGGAAATGCTGCTGTAAAATTCTGTGGACAGGTACTGAACATAATATGAAAAAAAAAGAAAATAAATCACAAATGAATTGGTGTTTTAATTTATGATCAAATAAAGTGACTGTTTATTCACATTTTAAGAAATTTTTATTTTTCATGTCTGTTTGACGTAAGACTGCATAAATAAAAAATAAAAAAAGGCAACATGTTGATTTTCGAGTTGGATACAAATTCAAAAATGATCTGCATCCAACTGCAGATTACAAGTGACAAATGCAGCACAAAGGGTCCGCGCATGTCTGAATGCACCACACTCTGACACTCAAACCCATCAGCACACATAAAAACCCCCCCAAAAACCTTCAATCCAGGAATGACAGAGGCTTTGTTCACACACACAAGGCAGACGGATAAGTCCATTTATCCTCATGTAGCTACCAGGGGGCAACACAGGTTTTTATACAGAACCTAACAATGTTGGCACTTGCGTATGTGCTTTTCCTTTGGGAGGCCATAAAGACTCCTTGTGGTAGTGCTGTCAATACTGTCAAAAAAAAAAAAAAAGATCAAGGGAAAATGAGGATGTCTGACAGGGTGAAGCGCGTTAGTCAATGTGGCAATCAACATGTTTTCTGAAGAAAAAACAACACCAGGAAGTGCAGAAAGGAAAATAAAAACGAGTTATATTGCAGTTAGCTTTGATGAAACTCTGAGTGACTAGGTCAGTGGAAGGAAGGGAGGGAGGTTTTCAACACACATTTAGAAATCCACACAGTTCAATAAGGACAAGCCATCTGTACCATAACATGTTCTGCTATGTACTGCTTTGACATTTGTGTAGAAAAACAATGCTTCAGCACATGAAGTGTCTCTTTACTTAATAAAAAGAGCCAGAAATCTTGACAAAACAGCTTTGTGAAAAACGCATCTTCAAGGAGCTCTTTGGTCTAACAAAAGCCAATGACTATTAGAGAAATCAAACTACCGTATTTTCCACACTAAAGGATTATGAGGTGTACTTTCAATGAGAGGTCTATTTTGACATTTTGACAGAGCATGGTGACCTCTCAAAATTACTATGATATCAGTAAACACAACCAGAACATAGGCGTACTGCTGTTTTTTGAAAAAAATTAGCGCTTTTAAGTGCGCTTTTAAGTGCGGAAAATATGGTAATACAGCCCAGAGAATGGAGGTCATTTGAGGGTGATGGATGAGAGGAAGACGAGGGTTCCGAGGAAGAGCAGAAGGAAATCTCTGTTGGACTTACTGATTCTTGTTTGTAACCACGGGCAGGGGAATGTCCTCACTCATATCATCGAGCTCATCCGTTAAGCTGTTGGCCCGGGAGATGTCTATGGAGGTGCTCTTTTCATGGCTTCCCTTCTCTGTAAAAACAACAAAAATAATACAAATCAGCATTAGGACGCATTTTACAGGCTTGTGACAAAATTTGCACAGTAGAAGTAGCATTATTTAAATTTGAGGTCAACACAAAGTACTGGCGAACCATCCCTGGTGTACCCCGCCTCGCCTAACAGTGGTTGAGATAGGGTCCAACAACCACGTGACGCCCAACAGGGACAAGTGAGTTTAGAAAACGGATGGATGGGCAAACAAAAGTTGCTTCATTTGGAAAGTTCTACACATGCAGCTTCTGGGAGAATACATTTTATGAATTATTTGCTATTATTTTCTCTTTTGAGCTCTTACTATAATGTTATTAAAATGTGTGCTGTGTGTCAGTAACAAGTTTAGGTGGATACAGAAGACAGACAAGGAAAAGGTAGAAAAAAAAGAAACAAAAATAAGGAGATCTACCTGGAGAAGTGGGGCAGCTCAGAGTAAAAGATGACCAAGAGTGATGGGGGGGGCCTGAGGCAGTAAAGAGAAGAATTCAGGTTAAAAAAGAAAGAGAAAAAGTTTTTTTACTATAGGTTAGCATAAATGCTAACAATGTAAAAAATAATATTCAACATGAATTTAAGCAACTTTATTAACAACATCCAAATTACTTTACTACTTACTACTTAGTGCACTATACTGTGTAGTGTGTTCGACATTTTGTCTGAGTTTCTGAATCTACATTTCCAAAATCCAGATCCCTAGAATTTCCCCGAAAACTAGTGTGCATCAATGCTCACTCGATAGGTGAATATGAACCAAAAAGCATAGCGTTTGAACAATTATCCATGCAAAAAAAATAAAGTTAACTTTTTCTTTATAAATCTTCCAAGTTTTTATCTTCAGAACTCATAGTCATCGTAAAATTACAAGGTTTGTACTTCGAGAAATCTGTGACGTCATATTTGCTGTTTAAAAAAAAAACTGTGACCATGTGTTCTAATTGCTTTTAAATCCAGGGTACTATTGTCCTGCACTACATTCCTATAGTTTTTCTTCTAGTAGTTATGGAGTAGGGAGGAATTCAGACCTAGCATGGCTGATTTCTGTGCAAAAAGAAACCTCCCAAATATGTTCATTTTTGTTAAGTTTGCTAGCTTGGGGGCCTCTATTCAGCGGTTGGCGCAGCCACTTTAAGAAAGTAGCGGATGTAGTTTTGATATGTGAACGAGCGACTTGACTTGGGGGAATCCAAAACTATTCCAAAGAAAAATTACCTTCAGAATCAGCCTATAAATAAAATGGAAAAAATGTGGGTCAAGTTTTTTCTTTCTGCAGCTCGGAACCAACTATATCTTGGACCGGTACCAGTGCTGGGTACTATTAAGACTTGTATTCAATGAGCAGTATGGTATGGTTTGGTCCAGTTTAGAATGGTCCAGGTAATTCAGGTGAGCGTGCGGGATTTAGACCTAGCTTTGCATCACAGTAGAGCGACTACAGCAAAGGTGAAGCTATCAACAATACAATGGAGGCCATCAAACAGCTTTTTTTTCCTGCTTGACTTTTGGTATTTCGTCTAAATAAGTCATTTAATGTTGTTTGAGGGAAGATTGCAGGCAACAAAGAGGAATATGTTGGCACTGGTTTGGCACCTTCTTTTGTCACCATGACCTTGTCACGGGTTGTAAAAAATGGTTTGGTTCAGTCTGGCCTAATGGGTCAATTTTATAATGGAAACGCTTAAAATACCGAACTGCACCGTACCACTCAGTGGAAACAAGGTTTTAGAGAATAAGAATCTAGAGCATAGAGAACCTCAAAAAAAACAACAACTAGTTAGCTGAAATACCATTTTATAAAGAAAATAAGTTGGGTTGAAGCAGACAGTAGCTTTCTAGCAGCTGCTGCAGCAAAAAACAACAGCAAAGAACAACATGTGCAGAGGGGTCTTGACCTGTTGTTAGACTGTCAGCACAGTTTGACAAGTCTCCCCTCCGAAGGACCAAGCTTTCATTGTGATGAGGGATGGAGAGGCGAGTCTGTGCCCAACAAATGAATGACCATTCCAATGCAAGCCAAACCCATTCAGACCCCCCTAGCATCCAGTCAGTTTGACCAATGTGGCACCGGAAAAATGGACTGGCTGACAGAGAAGGAGTGAAAGTGGGGAAAAAGTGGACTTGTGAGGATCCAGAGACAAGCAAGAGGTCATTAGTCAGGACTCCAACTCATAAAGGGAGAGGTAAACCTATTTACAGGCTACAAAAACAGGACAAGGGTTTACATGGAGCCTGTCTGGCTCCATGTAAACTAGTCTGTCAGTTTTTGTTTGACACACTAATCTGAGGGAGAGGGGCATATAAGACAGAAATTGTGCTCCATCAGTAGATTCTCACAGATAAGGGAGGTGGGAAGAGCCAGATTGATTAATGGAGTGATAAAGTGGACAAGGACTGAAATACACAAGGGACAGTTTATTTCTAACCACTGGACCTTCACAATGGCAGCTCTACACCTCCATTTCCATCTCTATCTTTCTATCAGCTTTTAGTGCTGCTGCCCATGCTCTCTCTGTCCCTAAAGCCCTTGTCCATTCCTAGTCAGGCCAGCCCCGTTCAACACTTCAGGTTTTGGCAGGGCACCCAGTAAAGAGAACAAGCCAACTGAACGCAGGACCAGTGTTTGAGAGTTCCTCTGCTTGGCTCTGGTTTGGTCCGGTTGAGGACAAAGGCTCAGCCAGCCAGTGAATCTAATTACACTACAGTCTGGGGGACATTAATCAGGCAGGCTGGCTAATGATTAACACAGAGAACTTTTAAATCAAAGAAAAAGAAGTACTCTGGCATTAGAAGTGGACACTAATCAGCATGGTCAGTTAGAACAGTATCCAAACACTACTAACTGAAAACTTTGTTTCTCCTCTTCTAGAAATGTTTGAATTTGAAACTTAAACCACCAAAAACATTGGATTTTCCTGATATTCTTCACTGACCAACAGACCTTCTCTTTTGACGGCTGTTGACATAACTGCAGAGAGCTCACCTGATTTCCTGAACATCCTGGCGATCCCTGCCAAAAAAAAAAAGAGCAGATAAAAGGTGAAGGTCTGACTGCAGCAGGGTAGTAAATGGTTCAAGTTAACTGTTAGTTAATTACATGGATATTTTAACGCAACTGAAGCTACATTCACACCGCTCATGGCAATGCACGTTCAAGCAACCACTTCCAAGGAAACTTTGACCAACCAGTGACTCAGGTTCGGTAGTGACGCATGAATGGCGTCCCTTATAATTCCCAGAAGTGCCAACCATTTGTAAATTGATCACGGAGGAGAAATTGATAATTGCAGTTGGTGTCCAGCTGGAATTCTATAACACAAAGTCTTTCATATATCGGAATAGAGCTGTGAAAGAAAAAAGCCTGGAGCAAGATTCACAAGATTTGCACCACTTCAACATTTTCCATCAGGCCTCTTCCCAATGTTTGCTAGCGACCATGTGCTAGTAAATGGCTGAAAAAGAAGAAGAAGCCCCTTCCTGCTTGTCCAGTGTGAACAGTGGGCTAAACGCGTGTTCAAGAATGTGCGTTTTTCACCTCGCGTCACATCCCCGGTGTGAATGTAGTCTAATGGTTTTTGTTAGCCTTTGCTATGACTATTACAAATTATTGGAAGAAATGAAATAGGAAAAAGTAGAATTTTCTTCTAAAAAATTGTTTAAAGGCTGTTTTGCAATAAAAAAAAAGAATTATTGAGCATCATTTCTGCCTCTCCCAGTCAATCAAAGTAAAAATATCCAGGAATCCTGAACATGAGCCAAGTTTAAACAGAGAGAGTTAGAACAGTAAATAAGGACAAGCCTTGCTGAGGACAGATGACATTGCAGATGTCTGTTTTATGGCTGGATCTGAAACAGACATCACACAGTCCCGCGCTGTTTCAACTCGGCCATTATAATTAGTGACAGCAGCCTGCAGACTTTGGCTCCTTCTGAATGCGTTAATGTGCTTCAAAGTCCTTTATTTACGTGTCTTTGCATATAGAAACGTTTAACGTAAATTAACGCTAGGAAATCTGAAGTACTACCTGTGGTTTGACATCCTTTCATTGCTTTTCCTGCATGTGGACAAGCTACACCCTCACTTAAACAATTCAAGAGCCACTTGAGCAGAAAACGGAACTTTTCGTGCTTTAAGATGATCTGCCTTTATGTCATGTTTATGTTATCCCAGTTCTCTTTATGGCTAAATGCTTTGGCAGGAAAAGCTCGTAAACTGCATTTATTAACCTGTGGTCTGGGGCAGCTCATTTGGCCAGTTTAACCTTAAAAACAGGAATCCAAATTGCCTTGCAGCTTTCAGGGTCCATTAATCAAACGTTCTGCATTTGAGCCCGCAGCTAAAAATACTGGTTTATTTTTCTTGCACCTACAAAACCCATGAGAATTGAACTTTACAAAAAATAACATTTTAGATCAGCGCCATTACACTAGTTTGACTGCAACCTCGAATAACATTACAAGACCTTCCCACTTGTAACTTTGACAAGCTTAAAGATTTTCCATGCAAGCCCTATGTGAGTGTCTGTCCAGCAATGGATAGCAGAAAGGCCGTAAAGAGCCCGCAACCATGACCTTTATTCACCACTGTGCCTGTAATGGCTTCCATGTGGCACGCTGGAGACACCCGGCAGCCATCTTGGCGCTAAGGGAATCAGGACAGAGCCTCTGGTGAAAGAGTGCAAATGAGGAAACGTTGCACAACGCCTCCCATGAGGTGTAAGAATCTGCACTACAGTTTGGATATTCTACTTTGCAGCATCAGCCAATAAATTTAAATGCATTTGGTGCTGCTAGATAGACTATTTTTTCTCTACTGTGCTGCTGTTGCAAGCATGTTTACCTCTTGTTCTGACCCTACAAGGTTTGAACCAGGGATGGAGCTATGGGGGCAAGAGGGGCCAGCTACCCGCCCAGCAAAAAGATTTGCCCTCCAATTCCCTCCCAATTTTTGCTGTTTTTAAACAACATATACTACATGCTTCCTCTTGTGTCTAAAATGTTCTAGCCCCGCCTACTGGTTTGGACCCATCCAAATATAGTCTTTGAGCGGAAAGCTTTCAACACAAACGTGAAACACCACAAATGATCAAATACTAACACTAAAAGAGTCTATTTCCAAGATCGTCACAAAAGCTAACACAGCAGAGTTGCCTTAAAAAACCCTTTTTTGGTCAAATATACAGTATTTGTGTTTTGCCTAAATGATAACAGAAATGAAACTAATGATTCAATCAATTTCAAGATGAAAACAAATATCAAGATAAGAAAAAGAAGTGGGTCAAGTTCAGCATTTTTTTTAGAGAAAAATCATAAATAGCTAGCTCCTTATCAGCCTAATGATGAAAAATAATATATATAAAGACCTTTATTAAAAGAATATACCATATTAGGAGACTCAGCAAAAACACAGGAAAATAGGGCTTGAATTGTAGTTTGTAGCTGTTTTTCTATAGCCTTGCGATGAAACAAATCTAACAATTACCTTCAACTGTCCCCGTTGGCTCTTTGAGAAAAAACGACATATCCTTTTTTTCCTCCGAGTCGTCAATGTGATCGTAGGTGATCTGGGGGATCGACACGGCTCTCTCTGAGGCGACACCCATTGAGGCAAATCCTCTGGACTTTGGCCTCCTCTTGGTCCCCTTTTTCTGTAACAGGCAACAGTGATTAAGACTTTAAAATAAACTCTTTCAAACTCTTTAAAATACACTCTAGTTTTTTAAAATATTTTTTGGGGACCAAGCCAGTGGGGCTAACCAAACACGCACACAGTATGTGCCTTTCAAAACATGTATGGTATTGTCCTGGAGAATTACTGCATGATTAATCCTGGAATAGAAGAATTAACGTACAACTCCTGACAAAGATCTAAACTCCCACTCTTCATTCATTTTAGGCAAAGCTGTTGGGGTCGGGGGCTAAAAAATTCAAAATAACAAGATTTGAAAACAAAGAAAACATTAAAAAAAAAAAGTCCCACGAGAGTTTGTGCAAACTTAAGTGACCTAGTGTTTATCCAACCAACACAAACATAATGGACGCGGCCTTGATGGAAACTCAGTTATTTGAACTCAGTGGATCAGACTTTGGCATTTGACAAAGTGCCAACATTTAGCTGATTTACTCCATTTATGAATGATTCAGAGTTCTGTAGGACTGAAAGAAAAAAAAGAAAAAAACACTAGGATTCCAGTATGTTATGGTAAAAACTAGGTGTGTCGTCTTCATTAAAACCTCAGCTGACACTGATACTTATGATTGGAGGAGCCTGAGGATGGACACACTCCATTGTATAAAAATACAACCAAAGCTGTGAAATAAAGGCTTTTTTGGCAAAAAATAAATAAATAAAATAAAAGCAGAAAAAACCCAGTAAGAGGCAGAGGGAGCAAAGGCAGAGGAGAAAGTCACAAGCTGGAACAGAAAAGAGCGGAAGCAGCCGTCATTCTCCAAAAAACGTGTGGGCTCAATGCAACACAAAGATTTTTTTGTTGTTGTACGACTAGACAAAGCTTTGCTCCCATGAGAAAGGCGGTTGTGACATCATCTCAACTGACTGAGTCTTTGTCCCGCAGACACAAAGGCCCCGAGTCATCCTGGTGGAGTCAGGCCTTTCGGAAAGGAGGCTGTTGTGTGCGGTTATTTGTGTTTTGTGAGCATTTTGTCTTTCTGCTTGTGTGCTTGTGGGAACTTAACCCGCCCTTTTTTTTTTATTCTTTATGGCTTTTGCACAATATAGCTAATATTGTTGCAAAAGGTTAACTGAGACAGCGTGGGCAGCATGTATGCAAATGAGGAAGGAAGTTACAGTGTGGATGTTCATTCATTGTCTTTTTTGGACATTTTTGGGACATTCAACAATTTAAAGTAACTTTTCAGAGACATTTACCGCCATGTTCAGCTTCTTGATGCTCGGGCTGCCGTTGTCCGCCGCCGCTGCAGCGATACCTTCAGGGGTCAGGACGTACATTTTCCACGTAGCAGCGCATCCGTTTGGTTTTTCTGCCGCGTAGCACCTCCAAAGGGTCTTTAACAAATACAGGAGGGAACACGGAAAGGCAAAGACAATATATACATTAGAATCAGTCAAAAGCATAAAAGTGTGTGCTTATTTTTGTGTTTTACAACACACAGAGCAGCAAGTTTAAACAGTTCCTCATCTTTTGTTTGATGCACATAGTTTTGTGAAAATCTCAACTTCCAAGTCCAAAGATCTGCACAATTTTTAAACCTTTACATTCAATTTACATTTAGCATCCCTTATGTTGAAAACTTGACACTCAAAAAAAGTGAAACCCTGGTGATATTCTGCCATCTAAAAACTAACTTCACCTCACTGTAGAAATCCAAAGCCAGAAGCTCTAGTTGTTGTTGTGCAGAGTTTTTGAGGCAGCAATGCAAGCCATACACCATAAGAAGTCAGATGCATGATTGTTCTAGTTCAGGGGTCTGCAACCTGTAATGCTACAGGAGCCGTTTGGGTCAGTTTCTTCCAGACTAAAACCCAACGAGAGCCACAAAGTCCCACTTCACGTGTAGAAAAACACACTTTATGTTTTTGTGGTCATTTAGCTAATTATTTATAAAATTTAGCCATTGAAATAAAGCTATGAATAAACACAGAGATAAAATGATATGTTTTTTCTATTCATAGCAATTTGAACTTCTTTAACTTTTGTATTTTCAAAATAAGTGGTAATAAGGGTGTTACTGTAAGTAAGATCTTCCTGCTGCAGCAGATTTATTTAAACTAGAAAACCAAGACAAACATGACATTTTCTTTCGTCATTGTTGTTCTCCTTTTACTGTCTAGTAGAAACATGACATTATTGTAGAATCCAATTGAAAACAAAATCTACACATGTACTTGTAAAAGCATTTTTATACTTTGAGAACTTTGCCTCTGTAAAGCAACTACACACTGTTGTGAAGCACCACTCTGACAGTAAATTTAAACCTTTAACTATTCTCTGTCAAGTCAAAAATCTAAACATTAGTGACCAAATGTATTTAACTAAAACAAATTAAACCAAACGACAAACCCAAATACAAAAGACAACCATAATCTGTATTTTGTAACCAAAATACAAATTATTTTTACTAATCCTTAGCGTATTTCTACAAGCCAGAGCGCCATGAGGGACAGATGAAAGAGCTATAAGTGCCTCAGGCTGCAAACCCCTGGTCTAGTTGAAAAGTACCTGCTGTATGAACACACGCATTGTTGGTGAACATATTTTTGTAAAAAACTCAGTTTTATGTGAGCTTTTATTTAACAATTTCATTGATATTGTTGTTTCAAACCTCTGTAACATCCTTCAATTGGGTCAAAATGAGCTTAGTTTTTTCCCACAGAGTACATTTTTACATTTTTCATTCAATAATCCATACATTTATCACAGAAAAGTGTCACTGAAATGATGACACTTTAAGCACAGATAAATCCTAATGTTAAATGAATATAGACAGATTTTTTTGAAGCAGACAGAAGTAATTCTCGCCAAACAAGACAGTCATTTTGTTTCAGTGCAGAGGCTAAAATGGAACATATCTTTATGATGAATTGTGAAATCTACCTGGATGAGGCAAGCTGCTGCAGGGATCTGTCTGTTGAAGTGTTTCTGCCTCTGCTTCTGCTGGACTTTTAAGGCAAAACCTGAGCCCAGGATGCCCTAAACACAGAAGATCCCCGCGTTAGCACTTACGCTGTAAAGAAATCCTAATTCAAATATGTTGCATATGTGGAATAGTCCAATATTGGAGCAAAAATTGAATAATTTGTAAAACAGTGAGCCAAACTACTTGTAATAGCAGAATTTTTTCATGGCATAACGTCACAAAGAAAGTCTATTTACAGCAGGTAAAGCAAAGAAGGAGATAGCGAAGACACTGAAGCAGGAAGCGATAGCCTTCCCGATCCACGTTTGAGGAATCTTGTCTCCGTATCCGATCGTGGTGACAGTCACCTGCAGAAGAAACAATTATTTCACTATCCTCTACAGTAAAATGTATTAATTGGGAGATTTTCCTAAAGATGAACATTAAAAAGTATAATATTATAATAATATTAATATAATATTAATATATATATATATATAGTACATATTTTTCAAACAAGACAAAATGATGACCCAAAAACTAATCTTGGCTAAAAAAAATATGCAGGAAAAAACGTATCCCACTAAATATTGAACACGTTTCTTTAATGGGATGTTAAAGTCCCACTCTGATCATCTTCTGATCTATTTTCAGTGGTCTTTTAATTATGATTATGCCATTTTTAGCCAAAGTTTAAAAAAAAAAGGACATAGTTTCTGCAGAGTGGCAGGAGTTTATTAAGAATTCAAATTAGAGTTATGGACGGGATCGTTGGTGTTTCCATCATCCAGTCATTTACACCCAAACTAAAATGGCGAGCAATAGTGGGGCAGTCCACTTTTGATCCAGATGTCAGCTCAGATGAGGAAAAAAAAAGACGCACATGGATCTATTCATCAGAATGGAGCGGAGCAGGGAGCTTGTGGTCTGCCAAGTGTATCTTCTACGTTCCAAACAGGAACGGCATTTTTTTGTCTGCTCCTGATTCACAACAATTTGAATAAAGAAACACTCAGAAATGCATTTTTGTGCTTAATTTTCTTTATATATGTCTCCGTCATCACAAAAATGCCACAAGAACATGTTAAAAACACAATTTTCATCTAAAAAGAAAAAAAAAAAAAAGCATTCTTGAATCTGCTCCACAACTGTCAGTGAGGATTGGGACATTTCTTACTTCTCAAAGGGGAATAACATTCCCAACCACTAATCCTCAATGAGTAAAGGAATTTTCTGGGCTGAGGAGGGAAAACAAATACCTCTTGCATTTGCATGTACACCCACTCTGAAAGCTGAGCCGCATTCATGACACATTCAGAGCACACTTGGCTTTCTGTGGGTGTCTGTGGGGCTGTGCTGGGGGGGTCAGAAAGAGCCACCGCTGTGCGCTGACACAAAGCGGCTGATGTAAGGTGAGACACTTAAAAGAACTCTGCGGGTAAAAGAAGGAGGAAAAAAGAAGGTGGGTGTTTGCTGTGGGTGTTTGGAGTTGCGGAGGATTTAATCCCTTTAAATCCCAAACCTAACCAATAACCTAAGAGTGGAATTGTGGATTTATATTAATAAAATCTATAATATATGATGAAATGTTAAAAAATAACTTATATTTGTATGTTTATAGTGCATATATTTAAAAATCCATAAAAAAAATCCAATGGCACAAGGTAGCTTTTTGAAACAATTGTAAAAAAAAAAAAAAAAAAAAAAAGAAAAGAAAAAGCAAATGTGCAGATGGGGCTGGGAGGAAATAAATGAGAGGAGGGGATATGAATCATGGCATTGGCCTGTCCTCCAGCTGTGCTGTGCACCTGCACATCCGAGCAAGGCGGCCATGCCAAGACTGGGAAAACACTCCGATGGAGCTTAGCACGCTCCAATCAGCACAGTCAGATCTCAAGAAGGGCACACAAACCCTCCTAATCCATTAAAAAAAACACAGTCTTGAGGTGAAAAACAAAACAAAGTGGGATTTTTTTTCTCTGTGTTGCTGAAAGAATAAAAAAAAAAACAGAAATAACAGCTTGTGTGGAACAGGGAGGGGCGAGGTGACCCTTCTAACCCGGGTTACATAAAGGTAGTAATCCCACAATTACAGTTTTAATTAAGGGAACTGACACTTTATATTGGTGCTCTAAAAGTTCTTTGAGCCAAAGATCCCAGAGGTGAATGGTTTATTACCGTTTCTTTGTGAAGGGCTGATCCCTTGCACAAGGCTGCCATAGGTTCCTCATTATTCAGCGCTTTCAATTCAAATGTTTAATTAACTGCTCTGGAAATCTGAGCCTCCGCACGGAGAGGAAAAACAAGTCTGAGCGCACAAAAATAACAAAATTAAAACACACAGACCCACCCCCATGTGTGCTATCATCAAACATTGTATGTGAAAAAGGAAAAAACACTGTGATCATAAAATGTGTGACTAGGGTGGCCAGCCGTTTTGTTTCCCCAGTTAAGAGATTCACACAGAGAATTTGGGATTATTTACTAGCTTTAAATAAAAAGACTCTTTACTCCAATGAAAATAGTGTTTTGTGTTTTAACATCTTGTTGTGGATTTTGTCTAATGATAAAGCACATACATAGAGAAAACTGAGCTTAAAACTGCAATTCTGAGCATTTTTACTCAAATCGTTATGAATCAGGATACAAAAATGCAACGGCAGGCCACAAGCTCACTGCGGCGCTCCATTCCGATCCATCCACATGCACACAAATAGATCCACGTCCGTCTTTGTTTCCCTCGTCTGAGCTGGAATCTGGCTCAAAACTCTACGGCTGGATGGCTCCAGTATTGCTCGCCATTTTTTTGCACTGCTAATGTTAGGTTGGGATGATGGAAGACAGGAAGTGGGCGGCCTTACTCTGTTCCAACAGTCCCGCCCACAAGTCAGAGGTGAATTTCCGATAAACCATTGTCAACCTGCAGAAACTTTGGTTGTGTCCGAATTCTCACCCTAACCCATAACTACTAAAAAACTATATAGTGCAGCACTATGAGGAGCCCTAGATTTGATCCCACTGGAACGCTTTGAAAACCGATCAGAAGATGATTGAAGTGGGACTTTAATTGTGCACTCTTTTGGAAACTAAAGTTAAAAACAGCTATGAGGGGAACACTTGTTTGGGTCTTACCACACCCCACCACAGGGCATCAGCGTAGCTGGAAAAGCCTGTTTTGCCCTCCTCATCGACAGCATCCTTCTCAGCCAAGTAGACAAAGTAAGATGAGAAGATCAGGCCCAGAAAGCCAATGTACAGAGTGGTGATGAGCTCCTAAAACATAAATGCACATAAATGAGGTTCTGTGCTCATCTAACTGCTATAATTACCACTCATGTCTGAGAATAAATGTTCCAACAATCTGTTTGTCTGCTTCTCTCATTTCTGCAGATACTAACTTAACCACCGTCGCGATAGATGTTCCAGTGTTTGCCTGTCCCTTTCAGGTCCTGTCAGATCCCAATTGGTAATGGCACCCTTTGCTTATTCAGTACAGGATTATACCAAAACATAATTCACTAAAATATGTTGGGGTTTTTTATCACATGCAAAAGATTAACTAGCCATGTTCTCACGATTAATCAGTTTGACATGGGGAAAAAATAAATCAAAATCTGAATTTTCTTTTTAGAATTGTTCTTAGAAAGCTGATACCACATTCTCCTCTAAGCAGATCATTTCTAACCATTTTTGGACAATATAAATAAATCTACTTCTTGCAGAGTTTATTGTATTAATAAAGGATTTCAAGAAATTGCACCCATCGGTCTCAATTTGTGACCTTCTGTACTTCTCAACACCAAGTTCAGCTTCTTTTGTTCGACAGAGACATTCAAATCAGGGTTGAATCAGCAGACGGACACAGTGTGCTGCAGGGATTAGGTGGAGAACACTATTTGGCTTCATTGTGAACTAGTCTGAGGGGGAAAAAAAGTGTACCTACGCACAAATAGGAAAAAAAGGGGGAATGGTTTCTTTAAATCTTTTCCTCATAAAGCTTGTTGTGCATTTTTAGTCATGTGTGCACATGGGATTTGTCATGACTAAATACTGTGAGGATGAACGCAAAAGTTTGGTCTGAAGGCTTTCAACCCACCTGTCGATGAATGAAGACAACAGACCCCAAAAGTCTCCACGTCCCGCCCTGTCGATCCACATGCAGCATGCGCAGGATCTGCAGGAAACGGATGCCCCTGCAGGAAACGAAAAGCCCCACCATGTCTGTTATTATCCTCTGATCCCATTTAAAACCAGAAAAAAAAAAAAAGACATCCAAAGCTCATGTAAACCCTTACTCCACCTGATGGCTGATGTGGCAAACACTTGGCCGTTTGAGCCGACACCAAGGACAATGATAGAAGCGATGACCACTATTAAATCTGTGGGGGGGGGGGCACACAAAGTGTAAAAAAAAAAAAACGGAAATTAATCATGTGTTCATCTACAAGAAAACTTGACAGTAAAACATCTGCTTGAATGAATCACAGCAAAGGAAAATGCCAGGTGCACCTATTATTGATATGGGCTTCCTGATAAAGCGGAGGCGTCCTTTGATGCCTGCATATTTGCTGCGACAGCCCGCCGACCACAGCCGGACCACATACTCCGTGCCAAAGAACAACACCAGCACGATCTCCTGTGGAGCACAATGCAAACACAAAGTAAAGCGCTCCGTTAATCCGCCGGTACACAGATGAAACCGCAAAACACATGCAGGAACAGAGGATGGGGAAGCAGATAACATATCATTCCTGCAAGCGCAGATAAGGCGGAGGCGTGCATTAAGACTAATTTAAGGCCATTATAATCAATCACTGAGAGGTACGACCCGATATGAGAGGGTAATGACAGGTGTATGAGGAAGAAAAGGAGAGACGCCTAGCTGCACCAAGACCACCCAGCCACTTACAGGGAGAGATGGAGGCTGATAACAGAAGTGATGACAGCTCATACTGAGACAGGGTCAGGAGCTTAGTGACTTAGTGAGAAGGCGTTAAACTGCTTTCTAGGAGCCAAGATGGTCAATCAAGTAGTTTTGAGCTCTTGTAAATCTAACAGTAATTCCTCGGCACATGAGCAGCAAACAGGACCTCGTCTCTAAGTTCTGCCTCCTTCCCCACTCTTCTCTTCCCCAGCCTCTACAAATAAATTAATTCTTTCTCATGGAAATCATTGGAGCGCCAACTGCGCACCCATAATATTTAGTCGCCATACTGCCCGTTAGGACCCACAGCCATGTGGGTGGCCTTCTTATTGATTTCAGTTGCCTGAGCTGCCTGCTCCCTGTCTGCCCCCAGTATGAAACGTAATACCTTGAGCCCTGCTGCAAAAACGCTGAACTACAAGTCCCCAAAACAATGGCCTGTCAATCACGCCTGGCACCCTTCTTCCTCTAACAAAGTTAGGCAAATTAAGCAAAATACTTGAAGCTGACATTTTGGTCTTGAATATTAGACTAATGTGAATTTACATATCTTTTTAGAGTTTTAAATGTAATGCTTTGATACACATTAGATTTTGTTTCTTTACTGTAAAAAAATAAAATAAAATAAAAATAGCGTAAAGAACTTAACACAGAGAAAAACCGCTCAGCGAATTTGCATTTTAAAGTCTCACTCCAGTCATACTTGATTTTTTTTTAAAGTGATACCAGTAGTCTTTTAATTATGATTATGCCGTTCTTAAAGTAAAAGTAAAGTAAAAGAAACTTTCTTTTTTACAGCATAGTTTCTGCAGGGCGGCAGTAGTTCATTGCAAATTCCTCTCTGAGTTTTTTTTTTTTTGGGGGGGGGGTTGGTGCACAGTGAGTCTGACTAGCTTACAGACTTTCACACCACCCACCTAACAGTACGGGTCCAACAAAGACCTATAAGGATTTAGTAGTCCGCCAGTGGATGCATCAGTATGGAGAGGAGCAGGGAGCTTGCGGCTTGATGTAGTTGCTTCTATGTCATACCTACAAGCTTTTTTAGTCGTCATTTTTTTCACCACCCCTAATTTACATCAATTTAAAGAAAGAAATACTCAGAAATGCAATTTTCAGCTTTCTTTTTTTCATTTTCTTTATATATGTCATCAGAAAAATGCCAAAAAAACATGTTAAAAAAAAAACCAAAACACTATTTTAATTGGAGTGGGTCTTTAAACAGAAGCTTAGACTAAAATTACTGGAAATGCTCTTGTAAATTTAAACTGGCTGTATGTCTCTCTTCCATGCATTTATTCATTTTCTATTCCGTTTTTCCCTTTTGGGGTCACGGGGCTGCTGGAGCGTACTTGTGGGCGAATGCAGGACAGATCGCCAGTCTATAGCAGGGTAGAATCACACAGCAATTCCCTCTCACAGTTGCCAATTAACCTATGAAGCATGTTTTTGGACGGTGGGAGGAAGCCAGAGATCCCGGAGAAAACCCACACATACACGGGGAGAACATGCAAACTCCACACAGAAGGGTGTGGGACTCTTGCTGTGAGGCAGGAGCGCAAACCACTGCGCCACCGTGCAACCTGCACTTAATGTTTTTGTATTTTGATTGGTAGATGCTTTCAGTTTCCTCTTGAAATTATGTGAAGTGAATTTGAGGTTCATTACCTTCAGAATAAGTCCAGAAATGATAGCCATGATGCTTAAGCTAATGCAGATTCAGAAAGAAAAGATGCAAGCAGACAAATAGGTTGTGTGGAATTCCCTCCCTACTCTTTAACTACTAAAAATATATATATATAGAGCGAGAGTCTAGTCCCTTGGATTTTAAAAGCAATCGGACACCATGCTTTTTTTTAATGACAAACATGGTTTCCTGAAATAAAAATTTTAATAAATATGAACCTTTTCTGAATCCACTGTTTATAAAAATACATTTAAATACATTTTTTCCCATGAAAAATTGTTTAAATGCAACGCACTGTGGTCTGTGTTCATCAGTCTAGTGACCATCGATGCACAAAGGTTTTTTACAAAAGACTTCTGCGAAATTTGTAGGACGCTGGATTTTTGAATTGTAAGGTTGGACACCCCAATAAAATTGGGCACTATAGTTTGAAGGAATTTGGACACAAGCACAGATGAAGCACCGATAAACGACTCATTTTTAACTAAGATTAATACAGGTGTAGGTAAAAGTTCTTTGCACACCATAATAGTTCTTCAAAAACACATGAATGACATAAGGAAAGTTAAATACTTTAAAACATTAAGAACAAAAGTATCAGAAACAGTTTTCGATGACTTTCTGTGTCATATATGTAATGCCGATGCCACAAAAGATAAAGCCATATAAGTATCGCAGTCTGAAACTCTGCTAATTACAAATTAACCCTCAATATAAAAGGCAAAAATAGTTTTGTAGGCAAATACATATCTGGCCAAACTATGATACATTATTGACCCCAGCTATCCTGAGAAAATGAAAAGAAAAAATGCACTGCAAGAAAATTATTGAAGACGTCAATCTAGGGTTGGGTGATTAATCGATTTAATAGAATCATTAGAATTTTGAATTTCTGCTAGTTGCCTCCGTGTAGCTTTAGTTTCAGCTGCTGAAGCAGTGAAACATGTGATGAATTTGAACAGGATCCAGAAGGAACTGGAACATAAATCTGTTGGACTGAGATAGCGCTGTCGTTAGATACTGATGCTATGATGCTACGATGCTATCATGCCATCATATGTCAGTACTGAACTTTTTCCTTGGCCGCACAGACCTAGAGGAAGGGCTAAGGTTAGGATTACAGGTTATGGTTAAACCACCAACTGGTTCCTGAGTGTGGCTGTTTGCAGCTCACCGCTCCTCCAGGGGATGGATCAAATGCAGGGAACATATTTCACACACTTAGATGTGTGACAGATAATGTGACTGTAATGATTTTAAATATGTGCGGCCAACAACAAAATGCAATTGGAATGAAACAAATCAGAGATTTTATTTTTTGGCCATATCACCCAGCTCTATGTCAATCCAAACTCAAATTCAGCAGGGAAAATTCCAAAGAACCCCAGTCTATTCCATTCAGTAACTCTGACAGCTGGGGAAACTTTAAAAGTCAAAGGCACATATGATTTTGGAGAAGAGGTTTGAAGAGATTATTCATAATATTTCCATAAAATAGGTCACCCAGATGTTAAGGAGGTTGCTGACTCATTCACTGCAAACAGCTGCCTCACTGGGAAGCTATAATCCCATCAAGCAAGACAAAGACAAAGATGAAACACATTTATGTGGTGTCAGAACTAAACTGCAACTGGACTAGATGGATCTTGTTGTAGGTGAGGTGATTTTTTTTTTTACAAGTATTCACATGTTACACTCATAACACCAACAGCTTTATGCTTTATACAAAAGTTCTGCAGTTTATACATAATTTTCCTAATAAATTGATTCAATGACATTTTTTTAAAGACATTTACTCTCAAAAATTAGCAGTTTAGTTTCCTTTTTTACATTGACAAAAATGCTATTGGTGTTAAGTGTAGGCTGTGCAAAGAGGCGCCTGAAACAATCCAGCACATAACTGCAGGATGTAAGATGCTGGCAGGTAAAGCATACATGGAGCGCCACAATCAAATGGCTGGAATAATATACAGGAACATGTGTGCAGAATATGGACTGGAAACCCCAAGGTCAAAATGGGAAACACCCCCGAAGGTGGTAGAGAATGAGAGGGCAAAGATCATGTTGGACTTCCAGATCCAGACTGATAAGATGGTAATGGTGAACCAACCAGACATTGTAGTGGAGGATAAAGAACAGAGGAAAGCCGTTGTGGTGGATGTGGCAGTGCCAAGTGATGGGAACATCAGGAAGAAGGAACATGAGAAACTGGAGAAATACCAGGGACTCAGAGAAGAACTGGAGAAAGCCTGGAAAGTGAAGGTGACAGTGGTGCCTGTGGTAATCGGAGCACTCGGGGCAGTAACCCCCAAGCTGGAGGAGTGGCTACAACAGATACCTGGAAAGTCCTCAGACCTCTCAGTCCAGAAAAGTGCAGTGCTAGGAACAGCTAAGATACTGCGCAGAACCCTCAAGCTCCCAGGCCTCTGGTAGAGGACCCGAGCTTGGAGGAGAAACCACCCGCGGAAGGGTCAGTGGGCCTGAAGAAACTGCTGTTGGTGTTCATTTTGTGTGGTATATACCACTTCAAGGTAAAAAAAAAAAAAAAAAAGAGGAAACTAAACAATTTTTGAGAGGTAATGTCTTTAAAAAAATGTCATCATATTTATTCTTCCATGTATTTAAAAATAAGAAAAATAAGAATTTCTATTTAGGGTCATGCTCCAACAACACTCACATTGTTCCTTCTTTCAGAATCCTTTAAATACACTTTCTAAAATGTTATGTACAAATGGACAATATTACTTATGTTTAGAGTCTGCAAAAAATGACTAAATAGTGACATCTTCCTGCTGGGGTGTGTTAGAGCATCTGATGTAAATAAAAAGGCCCTATTTGTGTTATTAAAGACCCAATCTGATGAAAATTATGTTGTTTTCTTTATTTGTTCTTGTAGTATTTTTGTGATAATGGAAAATTAAGCTGAAGATTGTGTTTCATCTTTGTTTTCCTTGTGTGAGTTGGCATCTGGCTCAAAACTGTAGCTCCAATATTGCTGCCAATTTTGTTGATCAGATAATGTTAGGTTGTGGTTGTGAGAGGCTGTAAGCTGGCAGGAACGATTTCGCTATAAATAGTATAATCATGATAAAAACAAAATACAAATGATCGGAGTGGGACTTAAATGAAAAAAAAAAACAAAAAACAAAAGGAAAGTGTAGTTTAAGTGTTGACAGACTTACTTGAAAAAAATTGTGAAATACAGTCACACATTGTAAAACCTATCACATATGTGTATATTCAAAAGAGGTGCACAAGGAAGTAGCAAAGCATTTGCAAAATGTTGGTGTCCACATTTGTAGGAGTGTGTTTGCTTGCATGCCGCCGTGCTTCCTGTCCAGCAAAGCTTGTGTTGCTTTGGCAGCTGCCCTGAAGGCCAAATATCCTCAAGGACTCATGTCCCTTCGACCAATCAGAACTAGCAGCTTGCAGTTCACTAATGTTCTCTGACCTTGCACTTTCTTTCTAAGTATAGTTACCAGGAAGAGTGATGCCACCGTACGGACGGCGCTGTGCAAAGAGCTCCACCTCCTCAAACAAACCGGCAGTCGTGTGTTTGCGTTGCAGCAATAAAAAATGAAAAATACGACAATACGTTTCTGTTTGTATGCGTTTTTTTCTTTGCTTACTAGGCCATGCACAAAGGTGGAATCAGCAGATGACGGTAACATTGCTGAGCTCCAACTGCAACTAATCAGATAACTGTAATAGGAGGTCTTCAAAGATCCCTGGCCAGCAGTTTATAGGACACTGTGTCCACTCTGTCCTCTGGCTGTCACAGCGCTCAGCAGGCGGCACATGTGGGTGTGTTTGTAACCGCGTCTGTGCAGCCACAGCGCACATGCATATGTACACTGTGTGCAAGAATGCTGGAGTGAGTGTTTATATTCCCAGTGTTGGCAAGAGACAGATGACGCAAGACCTTTATTGTGTTGCCAAATGGCAGCCATAATTTTCTATCTGTTGCAAGCCTTCGATGTATTGCATCACTTAGGAGCTCCAACAGCTTTTGTAAGGCAGAAAAAGTCTATCAAGTATAGGCAAAAAGTCTCAGTGTGGCGCCAAATACGTCCTTATGAGGTGTATAAATAGGAAAGGTCAGGAGAACTGGCACAGCTAGATGTGTGCATGTGCTGAGGTGCTAGTAGTTAGTAGTAGTAGTTTTTTTTTTTTTCTTTTTTTCTAAAGGTGTGCACTTTGGACTAAGCTTTAAAATGGCTTATATCTCCATCATGTGGACAAAAGAGACCATTGCAGTGAACATCTACATATTTCTCCTAATCAGAGCCACTTAACCTTTGTGCCATATTAACATTCTGTTTACTCCTCTTTGTCTTACGGGTCAAAAATTACCCACTGTACCACAGCCCCAAAATGAAGCTGCTTCACTGAACTTTAACTCAAATATCTGATGTGCAAAAATCTGTCTCAATTTCATTTTTTTTCCCCCATACTTTTTGTTGCACAATATAAAAAGACAATCACCAGTGAACACTATTACACTTTTTCTTAACACACCAACTGTCAGTTCTTTTTTACACCGTAAAGGTTTATATTTGCCATTATATAAATGTAATATACATTATAACAGTAGTTTTTTCATTATACTGACATGAAAAAACAGCCAACAAGCTCAAATTATAAGTCAACAGTTTATTCTTTTATATTTTTTTTAGGAAGTGTGTGTGTGTGGGTATGTGCAGGTATGTAGGTGTTTGTAGGAATCTGTGTATGTGTGTTGTTGTGAGTGTGTATTAGAAAAAAATTGTGTGTGGCCTTTTGAAAAAATTTTTCTTGTGTTTTTATTTGTTTTCTGATCTACGGGTCAAAAATGACCCATGAGACAATCCTAGTATCCTCGAGGTGTACAGCCCACATGTAAACACAAACAAACACAAAGTATCAGGAAAAGACAGAAACATTCAACTTTGAAAAGGATAGATTGAGGAATTTTTTCTACAACAAACTGGTAATGGGTCACTTTTTACCCACAACATTAAAAACCAAATTTACAAAACCAGGTGGGACTTTGAACACACCTTGAAGCCCATTGAGATGACTCTTATTGTAATATTGGGTTATATCAATGATATGGAATTGAAATTGACTTGCACTCTATTCTATCTTCCCTTTTTGAATTATGAATTAGGCTTTAAGATATATTATTTGAGTTCAGTAATAATTGCTTCCAGATGACCTAAAAATGATTTTATTTTGTGCCTAGCTTTGGTGTTCTGCTTTTAAAAGCCTTTCACAACCTCTTCTAAGTATTTCATAGCTTTACTTTTAATATTTAGATTTTTAAAAATCCACTAAATCAGACAATACAAATACAGCAACACACAGATAAAGTCATTGGCTTGTTGTTGATGTTTTGTCTCTGCCTTTGCTTTTGCTTCTCGTGAGTCTCAGATGTTATGCTATTAAGAAAGCCTGTGTGAATAAAACGTTTTAAGATTATTACCAAATAGTTCTGGGATGAAAAGTGAAAAACAAAACAAAAAAAAGTCTTTATGAGTCCTTAGAAGCAAAATGGTAAATACTAATAGACTTTTTTTTCCTTTGCAGTTCTAACAAAAAAATCTCTTGGTTTGCGCTCCAACTTGACACAGAAAGAATATATTTTTCTTTTTATTCTTTTATTATATTTCTAATACATTAAAGTCCCATTCTATTCATCTTTTGATCTGTGGAAAAGCATTCCCAGTGGTCTTTTAATTATAATTATTCCACTTTTAGACAGAATAAAAAAGATTTCATTTTCTAGAGTTTCTGCCGAACGACCGTTCGGCAGAAACATCAGAAACCCGCCTCTTATTTGTAGCATTGTTCTCATGATGGGGACATACAGTATAAAAAACAATTCAGATTTAAACTGGGTTTCTGAGTATTTCTTTATTTAAAGCGTTGAAAGTCAGGAGTAGACGAAAAAAAATCATGTTTGAAAAAGTTAAAATCATGTTAATACATACAAAATACAATCAGCAAGCCAAAAAGCTCTGTGCTCCGCTCCATTTCAATGCATTAACAAGACAACAAGATTCATCTGAGCTGGCATCAGGCTCAAAACTGTATAGCTGGTTAGCTCCAATATTGCTCGCCATTTTTGTTGAAACGGTAATGTTAGGTTGGGGGTGTGAGAGACTGTAAGCTAGTGGGAGAGTATTAAAACAGAGGAATGATGGATAAAAAGTCCCGTCCACAACTCAGAAAATGAGTCTGTGATGTCGCTCTGTAAAAACTATGTCCTAGAAAATGACACAGGTTTTTAGATTTTGGTTAAAAACAGCATTATTTTAATTAAAAGCCCCTTGGGAAAAC
Source organism: Oryzias curvinotus (assembly GCA_023969325.1). Taxonomy (NCBI): domain Eukaryota; kingdom Metazoa; phylum Chordata; class Actinopteri; order Beloniformes; family Adrianichthyidae; genus Oryzias; species Oryzias curvinotus. The sequence goes on from CM043711.1 coordinate 16,031,488, forward strand.
TTCAAATAGATCAAAAGATGATCAGAGTGGGACTTTAAAGTGTGGATGCCATGCTTTGAACAACTTTGTCAAATAAAAAAGCCCTTTAAACGCTGATTCTATTGATACCAATAGTTCGCGTCGAAAAAAATCCGAAGCATATGAATAATAGACATCTTTCGAAGGAATCAGTGATTTGAATTTGCCGCTAAGAGCGCAGGCTGGAAGTGACCCTGATATGACCTGTGACGTCACGAAAGGCATTGACTTCCGTAGTTCCGCTTCGGACAGCAGGTAAACAAAGCAGGTAGTCTTCGTTTCTCTCGTTAATCATCGTTAATTCGTTAATTCTCTGTTAATCATCAACATGCCAAGTCGTTGTGTGGCAGCTGGATGTAGCAATACTTCTAGTGAAAGTGTATCTGTGTATAAATTCCCAAAACAAGAAACGCTGCTGAAACAATGGACAAAACAAGTTCAACGCACGAGGGCGAAACCGAAGCCCTCGAGCAAACCGAACGTACTTTCCTGGAAATAAAGACCTGATCTCTATGGACAAATCGCTTTCCGGATGAAAAAATTGTCTGAAATCAGCGAATTTTAGCTTTATTTTCTATATTTCTCTGCGGATCGCTTCCTCTATGGTCGCGGCTATCTCTCGTCTACCCGGCCTAATTGACCAATGACGGGACGTTTTAGTTGCTTTCGGATGCGTCGACGGCTCTGATTGGCTCTGTCTGTACCACGTGGTCAGCGTGACGGATCCCCTAGAGACCAAAACTGGCGGGGACACGCTAAACTTTCACAAACAAATCTGAAGAGTTTGCGATCAATAATGCGGGCATCGTCATTATTGAGCGTGGTCACGACCTCAGTTGTGAGAAGACGATTAAAAAAAACAAATTTAAGTGGTCTTGGCTGGAAGACGGTAGCATCACTCTGTGCTTCGCTATCGGTGCTAGCCATGTTGTCTGCCTTTCGTTACGTCACAAACAGGGCGGCGCGAATTCGGCAGAATGCGTGAAGCCGGCGGCCGTCCTCGTTGTTTATATCGCGTTTTTCGCTATTTATTCTTTTTCGAAAAATATTAAAAACAATCGCAACATGAAATAGAGACTATTTACTATATTTTGGCTTATTAAAATAGGCCATGTCACCCACACTTTAAAGTCAGCAGCCACCAGGAATATTTGTGATAATACTCACCATCCAAAAGAGAGTTCCTGTGGCAAAGTCTGCATATTGCTCTATGGTGGACAGGACACTGAAGATTAGACAGACCAGGACCATGATGAAGCTGCAGACACATAAACAGGCATCGTTTAGCACATTCTCACTACTCTTTATACAAAACACAAAACAAAAAGAATAAAAGACAAACAAATAAGCACAAAATGAAAATTTGTCCTGTCCAACAACTGAGCAAACACATGAAAGCTGAAGGTCTTTTTGTGTTGGACAGATCTTACTATTACAATAAGGGGTTATGTAACTGCGGATAGCCAAGGTGTATATTTGGATAACGCCTTTTTGTTTTTACTTTTTCATTATTTTTTATTTATTTATTTATTACATTTTATGTTTTTAATGTATATTTTATTTTATTTTTTACAGAGGGAAAGAGAGGGGGAAAGTGTGAAAGGGGGGAAGCAGAAAAAAAGAGAGAGGGGGAGAAAGTGAGGGAATACAAGTGCCAACTTGCTCATTTGAGTAGGTTATGATTTTAAGCTTCGTAACATTTATATTAGATCTGCTGGAGAGACAAATATTACATCCAAGAGTGACACTAAGATAAGCAGAAGATATCTGTCCATCAATACACTGTGGATGTGTACAGTGTGCATGTGCACGTGGAGATGCACGCTCGCTACCAAAGTGTACCACGTGTTCATTAGGGGAACCAGATCCTCCCCCAGCCCAACCAGCCAGACCAGGAGAGAGGGGGCAGGAGACCCCCAGACCATGAGCACCACTGGCGACGGGACCCACGCAGCTCGAGTGGTGGCCCCTCCGGCACCAGGGAGCATAGGCGAACCCAATGTCAGGGCCCCAAGGCCACAGGACAGGTGCACTCCGCATCGGGCGGCTGCCATTGGGGCCATCGGGAGCCGGACACCGAGACACGGGCCAAGGACGAAGCCCAGACCCAGAGGGCCCAGGAACAGCCCACCTTCCTGGCGGAGCCTCATCACCGCAGGCCCGGCACCTGACCCAAGCAGCCCAAAGATCACGACACAACCACTTTTTTTTACCACTTTGGTTTAAATCAAGTTTAATCCGGCCCAGAAAAGGAAAAACATCTATAAGGATGTTTTAAAACAAAAAAACCTATTTCTAGCCCATTCCTGTGACGAGTTATGTTTTTTAGTTTAAGAAATAACCAAAATGTGCAATTCTGCTACAAGGGGGAACAAAATGAAACACAAGACTGCCGTGACAGCAGATCCATGGATAAACTGGATATTTGCCACATCTGGGTTTCCTGCGCCCTAGTTGGGCGATACTGGGTACTTGGGTATGGGTATGATACCAAGTATTTACAGAACCAGTATCGCTGATATCAATATCAATACTTTTTCTGGATATCTCTGATTATAGAACATTTTTGTTAATACACAAATATTTGTTTACTAGTTGTAAAATAAAGCACAGGACAGAGACAAATGTTTTTATCTTCAAAAGACAGTGGAATCACAGAGACAGCAAATAAAAATATTTGTTAACTAATTACAACAATTTAAACTAAATATGCATCAATTATGGAACATGTATATTAGTAATGGCATAATACAATAATATTAAAGAAGCAACTAGTGCCACTTTTTAAAAAGCTACTATAATGTAACAAAAAATAAAAGCAACAGCACCAAAAACCTATATTTTACAAATGAAGGCAGTACTAAAATAGCAAAGTCACTAAAAAAAAAAAAAAGGAAACAAAAGCAACACTGAAATAAAGTCAAGTTAAAATCCCATTGGTTGTTGCACACACACGTGTGTGAAATTTGTTCTCTGCAGTTGACTGCTGGGGCAGCAATGAGCTGCAGACACAGTCGTTCAGGAACCAATACCAATAGTTGAAATACCAGTCATTTTAAAAATGTAAAGAACACAATAAACAATCCTGCTACATCGGTAGCAGGATTGCGCACCACTGTTAAGTGGGTGTGACACCCCAATAAACAAAATGTCATCACCAAAAAGAAGAAAGGTTGACGCGCAGAGTGCCAAGGTTTCCAGGATAAATGGACAGTTTCATTTGATTACGGAGCTGAATACAAAACCTGCGTGTTTGGTATGTCATCAACAGGTTGCAGCGCTCAAAGAATGTAACATTCAGTGCCACTGTGAGACTCATCATAAAGAAGGGTTTCACCATTTGCAGGGGCAGTTAAGAAAAGAGAAGATATCTAATTATTAGCTGGACTGAAAAAAACACTGTCTGCATTAAGTGCAGCCGTGACGTCAGTGATGGAGCAAAGAAAGCGACCTTATTGCAGACAAGTTGGTGCAAACATCCAAACCATTTTCAGATGGTGAACTTATGAGAAAACGCTGAAGGCTGCAGAAGTCTTTTGCCTCAAAAAGCAGTTGACCTTTGCCAACACAAGTCTGTCAAATATTACGATTGCAGAAACAAACTGAATAGCAAGAAGAAGCTGCAAGAGGTCCAAAAGTAGTGAATTAGACAAGAAGGTACACCAAAAAAAAAACAAGACACTGCTTTGTATTTATATTAATATGATCAATATTTTTTTCTTTTCATAAATTAAACAGAAACATAAAGAGAACATCTTTCAAAATATAAAATATTTTACAACTTTTGGCATGACAACCTTTCAAAATAAGACACCCTGTTCCACTTAGTGCAGCTTATAGTATTTGTAAGTAGATTCGTAATCAGGGGTGCATGGTGGCGCAGTGGTTAGCGCTCTTGCCTCACAGCAAGGCCTCCACATGTTTCTGTGTGGAGTTTGCATGTTCTCCCAGTGCATGAGTGGATTTTCTCCGGGGTCTCTGGCTTCCTCCCACCGTCCAAAAACATGCTTTATAGGTTAACTGGTCAATCTAAATTGTCCCTAGGAATGTGAGAGTCTGTGGGTGTGTGACTGTGGACATTCTACCCTGTGACAGACTGGTGACCTGTCCAGGGTGCCCCCTGCCTTCGCCCACAAGTGACCGGGATAGGCTCCAGCAGCCCCGTGACCCCGAAAGGGAAAAAACGGAAAAAGATGAATAAATGAATGATTCATAATCAAAGAAACTAATATTAAATCAGAGCTAATTAAGTAACCTTTATTTACCTTTTGGACCATATGGTACACTTTAAATCCAAAAATTTTAAATAAAAAAAAATCAAGGTGGAATTAGAAGTCCACCTTATAATTCGGCATGCCTTAAGTATGAATTGTGGTTGTGCTTACTGACCTCAAATTGATTTTCTGTGATAAACAGTGCTCAAAAATCTGACGAAATGTTCAACTTTGGTAAACTATAAACTCACACTGCTTGATGGGTTGTTGGAGCATCATGGGTAGCTATCGAAGGTAAAACTATATTTTTGTAGTGGTGGTTCCAATGGTTTGTAAAAAAAAGATATAAAAACATTGTCCTCATCATATTATTCTCTTTTGTTTCAGGATGACATTGAGTTCATTAGGTCAGGCAGATACAACTATTAAAGAAAATTTAGAAATTAAGCCCTGCATCAGACTGGCAACCTGTCCAGGGTGTAAAGCCCATGAGAGGCTAGGATAGGCTCCAGCAGCCCTGTGACCCTGACAGGGACAAACAGGTTTAGATGAATTTATCTAAATTTCAAAGAAAGTGTACCAAAATATTTAATTTGTAGCATGTTGTGACCTCCTTGACTTCTATTTTGTAAAATGTCATTAAAACAGGATGTTTTTTGTATGTTTATCTCCATTTGTTTAACAGTATCTATACAGACAAAACCCTTTATGCATATACTATATTAAATTGTAAACACTTAAATCTGTTCTCTCTACAGTTGAAACATAGATTTACATTTAGGTTTGCTATAAATAAAAGGACCTGGCGTACAGCAGCACAAAGTTTGCATCCCTTTGACCCTGTTTTTCCCTATTTTCATCAATCTGCTTGTACCAACAGCTGACAGGATGTTTCCACATCTCCTAGCAACAGTAAAACATTCCGACGAGACGCTCCATCTGTCAGTGTACATACATCTACAAATACAGCTTTGTAAGCTAAATATACAGGAGCAGCACTGCAGGAGGCTGCAGGATGAACAGCCTGGAAGAACAAGGTGACAGTGAAAAAGCTACAGTCATAATACAGACCAAAAAAGATCAAAGTGAGAAAACATGAGGCTGTGTAGATTAACTAAATTACATGTAGTTTAATAGATCAGAAAAAAAGTATTCTTCTAAACTCCAAGCACCGTATCACTATATCTCAATCACATAGAATAAAGGTTAGAATATTTTGATTCAAAGTAAATCTCTGCCTCTCTGCCTGTACGGAGGTTCTGGTGCACTGGCTGATTCATTTGTTTGGCTGCATTAAGACCCGATGAAGACCTTCAAGAACCTTCTTCTCTTTCTGCAGGGATTTCACTGAGTATTATTTTTGTCTTGGTTTGTTGAGTTTTCCTAAATTTTAAATTTAATTTTTGCGCTCAGTCTCAATTTTATGTCAGGGCCATAACAATAATATAAAGTTCTTTAGAAAGCAAACTGACACATTTATGGACACATAAATTGCTGAATGTACTCTTATGTACTGGCTTTAGGAATATAATGACATAAGGTGCAGGGGTGGGCTGATAAGATTTTCCTTCTTCTCCCTCCCTTTTGGATTTTTGTTGTTTACATAAGTTTGTCTAATTTTGTTCTTCTACACAAGTTTTCAATAGTCTTAAAATAATATTTTTGAACTCGATTATTCCAGTGCAAAAAGTCCAAAAGTAAATAAATAACGCACACGCCCAGACATGCTTTGACATGGCTGAAACTAAATAATAAAGTGTGTCCTAATTATTTTGTCTAGTACAGTATGTACAATTTAGAATATCCAAAATGTAAATATATCAGTTTGATGTTTATCACAATATTTCTATTTTTTTATGCGATTAATTCCTTTGCTGCTGCAGAGAGAAAGATGGGAGGCAAAATTAAAAAGGATTTACTTTCCTTTTTGTGTAATAAAAAAGTGCATTTGATTATCAAACAAACCCAGATGGCTTAAAAAAACACACACACAAAGAAAACAACAACTAGAAAATATTGTTTCTACAAAGAGGAGTATCTGGTAGCAATGTTTTGGAGTGTTCACTTATTATAATGCACAGAAAGAGCATTTCCCAGAAACTTATGATAGGCTGTATGTCTGCTCTGTTTTGCCATCATCAGATTTGGAGCTGAATCGGATCTGTACGTTGTTGGTTTTTTTTTTTTTTTTTTTTGCCATGTCAGAATTAATCTTTGAAACCTTTTAAGACTCTCTCCGTGGGATAGCATGACTATTTGCATGCATTATCACCGCGATCAACCTCAACTTTACAAGCACATGTCAGAGGGTGCATTAGCATGCTGAGTACCACAAGCTGGATTGCGTGTCGTCCCCTTCGGAAGGTTACGCAAGAGTGCACTATAAATCATGCGACATGCAAACATAATGCCTATATATACATATTAGAGCAGAAAGAAAGACTGTCCAAATCTCTAATCCTCAGAGATTCTGCCTTCTCTATCTAAAAGAGAAGCATAAACCTTCAATTACGCTGTCATGTACACCACTTGGGTCCTTAAATCATTTCATAGAACAAAAAGAAAAGGTGTTAATCTTTAGAACTCAAGCTGACCTCTGAAATTTCAGGTGATGACAAGCTGAACACAAAGACGAGCATGAAGGAGGATTCCCTTCACACAAAGACACGTGACACGCCAAGCAGACAAGCCTTCCCTCCATTAGGATTACTGGTCACCAATGGACAGCATTCAAAACACAATATTGTTGTTTTAAGATGATAAGATGGTTTGTTTTCCTGAATGTTTAAATCCAGGATATGCATCCTTGAGGAAATGGATGATGAGTTCATGAGTAGATGCCTCGGCTTAATCTTTGTGTGCATTTGTATAAGCACAACAAAAACAGATCAGATCTTTATACAAACTTGTGTTTGCCAATCAAATGCAACTTTCCTCACTGCTATTGTTAAATACAAGACGTAAAAGCATTGTCTACATTATGGTTCTTCACTCAGTTCATTGTCAACTCTTATTGAAACAATCATCTGCAGTTTTGCAAACATCCATAAAAGAAAAGGTTTCAGTCAGTTTGCTGCTCCGTCAACAGAATGACCACGAGAGACAAAAGATTAGAAAATAGTCTTTAAATGCAGTGGTGTGTCGGTGATCACAGTGAGATGGTGCTGGTTTGAATCCTGGCTTTTCCTCACTGTGCAAAGATGTGTTTCATTGGCTGATCAGTGACTCTGTTCCTTTAGAAGTGAATGGTTGTGTCAGGATTCCTTCACTACTCACTTCTTAGAAGTGGGTGGTGCCTGAATCTACAATGCCAAAATCCAGTTTCCCTAAAAAATATCCCAGAAGTCTCTGAGTCTCTGCAGCAAACCAGCGTGCATCTGTCTTTGAAAAAGTATTTACTGGTAATTGTTGTTATTGATTTTAATTATTTATTATTTGTGTTGTAAGGCGACCTTGAGTGGGTTAAGGAGTTGGGAGGGAATTCAAACGTGTGTCTGTGTGAGGTCCTGCAGTGGACTAGCAAACAGCCTGAGTACCGAACCTTTGCCCTGAAGTAGCTGGGATAGATAACCCCTGTGACCCAGGAATGGAAGATGGATTGATGAATGGATTTTACTGTTTCGTGGTGTCAAAAAACATTCACCCGTTTAAAAAAAAAAACATTCAAAAGAGTTTATTGGAGATAAGGAAAAATCATGTTTACTCTAAAGTCAAACTGTGTGCAATCCTGAATAAACAATCCTTAGAAAAATAAAACTTAGAAGCATTTCAATATATAAATGAAAATGGAATAACAGGATTTGAATGTCTCTTTAAAAAAAAGAACCAATCAAATTATAACACAGGAAATTGCTTCAGAATTTTTTTTAAATTGTGCTTTTTTAGGTTTTTTATTGTTGGTTTTACAAAAACAGCAGACGTTGTATTGATTTTTTCTAAATGATTTATCTTTGTGTGCATGCATTTATTTGTTGGTTTTAACTTTGCTGGTAAAAAATGTGTTTATTTGTAGTTTTCAAAACAACAAAATAATTTTTCTGAGCCAAACAAGAGTTAACTAACGTGGCTATATAACCCAAAATGTGATCTCCACGCATGTGAAAGCCAGGTCTTAAGAGTTCAAAGGTTTTGAACCATTGACTGCATAACAGAACTGGACTGAGTTAGTGTGACGTCAGTCATAGAAAATGCCTTGCACCCTGTTCCAACCAACTGAAGTCAATTGAGTTGCCATTTTCCGCAGTACAGAAATCCCCATGTTAGATCCAGATGTCCTCAGTAAGCAGTGATTGGTCCCTGTCGGTCTGAGTCACAGTTTCTATGGCAACCACTCGTACCAATCAGGAGTACGCTTATTGGAAGTCAACACCCCTACTACTGAAAGTAGTCTCTGGAGATTCTGTCAATCAAACGCTTGGAAGGTTCAACGAGAGGCCAACTACTTTTATAGAGGAATCTTGATTGGTCAGTTTATAACTTCAATAATTTGAACGACAGCAAAAAATATCATTAAAGAAATTAAGATTAGCAAGAACATGAAAGGTATCAGAGCAAGAATGGTTATTCTGACAAATAGAATGACTGAGCGATAGCTGTTTATCTCTCAATAGAAGTCTATGGGATTTGGACTTTTTGGGACCAGTGGGTAGTTTGTGTTTGGAGCACGCGGGGGGGGGGGTCAATCACTCAGTCCAGTTCTCATATACAGTCAATGGTTTAAATGTTGCATATATGAAGTATTTTGTATGTTGTTCAATTGAAAATGCAGTAAACACGGTTCCATTATGTATTGAATTATACTTTTGCAAACTACAGTAAATTATAAGGTAAATAAAAAGTTTTATTAAAGAAAAGTTTGTGATATTTTGTGATATTGTATTCACCTGAAACACATCTGCTAGAACCAGTGACTAAACAGATCCCCGATTGTCATATCCCAAGCATTTCTGAGTTGACACTGCAAGGACGCGTTTGTTTGTTTGTTGCAGACAGGGCTGAGTCACTCTGAATGATTAGCTAACCTCATTTAGCCAGGCCAAAACCCCTGGGATTTGATTAAGGCAAAACAGCTGGGGGTTTAGTGAGTATTATTGTCAGCAGACCTGACGGACCTTCGGTAAACTAAGTAGAGCAGAGAGCCACATCACACAGTCCCACTCATCAGCAATGAATCTGAGGCCGCATAAGCTTTGACCAAATCAGACAACAGGGATGATAACACAACCAGAAACACAAAGAGAAAGTATGAAAGGAATTCCAAAAAGTCTTTCCTTACTTTGCCCCATGAGAAATTGTTCACTTAGGTGTAAAATAGTTAGAGATGAATAAATAAATAAATAACCAAACAAACAAACAAATAAATAAATAAATAAAAGTACAATATCCAAATAATCCAAATTTAAGTTAAATCATTTGAGTAGCTCATCATTTGAGCATCCATGTTTCTTTAATTAACCATGTAAAGCCCACTACATAAAATAATTGACAGAAATGTCCTTTTTTTGAATAAAATTGTTTTTTTATATACTTTGATGAAATCTATTGCAATAGAACATTTTTTTAAAAACCCTAGTCTTATTATTTTGACATTTATCAAATAGAAATAATTGTGTTAGTTATAATTGACCTAAAACAGGAAAAGTTTACTTTTATTTCATGTCTGACAGTGAGGAAAAAAAGCTTATGTGTGTTTTTATACGGTGTATGTAAACCTCTGGTGTCAACTGAGTTTAGGCATTTTGGCAAGTCCTTCCTCACAACAATGTTATTTTAAGATGCAAAAATATGAACATATTTACCCACTGTCTCTAAGTTCATCCACACAAATTAGAGACAGTGGTTAAATAATTATTTTTTGATTTTATAAAGATTAATTATCAACAAATGTTATGTACATTCTTTCAATACAGCAAGCAGTCACTTAAAAACTGAAAAACAATAGATGAGGCATTCTCACTATAACGTTTTGAAAATTAGCTACACTTTTTTCCTGCCCAAAGTTTTCTACTGCCCCTAGTGGAATGAAGATGAACTACAGGGCAGAGAACATGGACCAAGTTTTTGCAATAGGTTTTTGAGGAAAGTTTGGATCATGCTAATGACATAAAGGTCTCAGAAATGCCTGTATCAAATATAGTTCCCATTATGTTATTATATAGGCTTCAGAAAAGTATAGAAAAAGTATATATTTGTTACCCTCAGTAGTACAACATGATAAACCCCTAAGTCTCTTACCAATAGTTTCAAAAATCATAGTAATTAAACTTGCTAAAACTACAATGCAATAACTACAAATACAAAAATTACAAAATTCTAAGAAAAATGTAAAAGATCTTTAGGTAAACAAGTGTTCCAATAAATAGTGTAACATTTGCTAAAGTTTGAGCTTTAATAAGAACACTTGTTTTTTGTGAAAAAATATGATAATTATAATGATAACAGAAGGATCCATCTTTTTCCAACTAGCATAGCTCATGAGCCTTAACTGGAAGTGACCCATAGCATTTACCTAATGCAGACACTAATCTCTCTGTAAGTAAAATCCAACAGGAGGTTTCTTTCCTGCCCCCCATCCACCCCCTCCAGCCCACGTGGACAGTGGGCGGTGCCTAAAAACACAAGATTCGCTGCAACCATTTCAATAATCTCCCCAGATATCAAAACATCTGGCCAACTGCACTTTCACATGGATCCACATGTGCCATTCTTCCTGTACCGCGGACCCGCTGAGGCACAGTCAATGCGGGAAACGTAACTTGGAAGATTAACCCCTGATTTTACAACAGCTGCATGACTTATTTTGCCTGAAACTCACTTCTTTTCCTTAGTTTTTTTCATTTTAATACTATTAAAAAGCAAACAACTGGACTAAAATTAACAACATAAATGGGTTGTTCTTGTCTGCATCTATTTTAATGTATTATTTTTCTTGTCTTTTGTAAATGACTTAGTTGGAATGGTCCAAATGGAGGAGGATCATCTCCCCAGGTGGTCAGCAAGCTGGTCATTCTGAATGCCATTGCATAAGACTTTTTTTTTTTAGACATAAAGCCAAAGGGGTGTTAGATACCATATGGAACAAGAGAACCCAAAGGATTTTCACCTACTATACCTAAGTCTGCCAAAACTTGCAGGAACCAGTTTTCTCGAGCTACTTCAACCATAACAGTTATTTCACTTGTAAACATCTAATACAATTTAATTCTCTTTTTCTGTATATTTTTAAATGACAAGTTTACTCTCGCTCCACATCTCTGATTTTTTTTCTCGTTTATTTTAAAAATCTAGAAATGAGTCAGAAAGGTTTCAAATAAATATATACATGCAAACATAGCAATTTTTACATTCTTAAATGAGGTTATTTTTAAATACTAATAATATTTTAATGCTCCCCTAAATTTGTGTTGTATTAGTGTCATCAAAAAGTTAATAATGAAATCAATATTTTGGATTTTTGAAGTTATTACATCTGTATCAAAATGATTAATTGTGGCTTAATATTGTACAACCTTATATTAAATATGTGGGCTACAGCCAGGGGCGGAGCTATGGGGGAAAATGGGGGGGGGCAGTTTCCCTCAATTTTTTTTTCATATTAGTATAATTATTGACATAGATTTAAAAAATGAACACGAGACACTTTAAGCTGGTTAGAGACTATTGGGAGACTTGAAAACATTTAGTTCCTGTTCTGAAAGTTCTGTATGTGCAAACCTCCGCTTTGGTGTTGTGCGTATGGCAGGTTAATGACGACAGGTAACAAATCAGACTTGTGAATAAAAAGGGCAGAATAAAGCAGTGGTCCTCTACACCCAAACATCTCTCTTAGCTCCTTATTTTGCATATAAAACTCTGCTTTACCGACACCAAACTCCAGAAAGCCGGCTACATGAACAATAATTTGATTTTGGGTCACCAAAAGGTTCAGAGTCCCTTTGGATTAGAAATCTATCCAGAAATATATAAAGTGTGGTACCGTCGTTGCTGGCTGCAGCCTGGCATTGCGCCAAAAAAAAAGGTTTTTGTTTTAATTGCTAAGTTTGCAAATATTTTATGGTTTAACTTTTAACATCAGTAAAACTCAAATATGGCAGCATATTTAGATCATAATAATTCCACTAACTGATAATAAACCCCAGGACGTGTGGTTTCCAGAGTTCTGAGTCACCGCGAGTTACACTGCTGGAAATGTTTGCCCCGACACAATGAGGAATGATATAAGTAACCACCTGTGTGTTGTTTTGTGTGTGTCGTCTTAATGTAGAGCAGGCTCTTTAGTTGACCTATTAGAGCTGTCATGGGCTCCACATGCAGCCTTTCATGCCTCTATTCCTCAATGCTCATCACCAAAGAGGACAGGAGTATAGAGATCTACCAGCCATGGCCAATGATAAGTTAAGAGTTAGTTAAAGCACTATTGGATAGTAACAGTTAGAAGGACTTTAAAAATACATGAAGGAGAGAGCTCAGGTTCTCTCTTTTGTTTAGGGGGGAAAGACTAGAGCTTCAATTACCGCTGGAAAGAAATGTCATCCATGCAGGGCGCAGACAACAATGTAAATGAAGAGTAAAAAGCAAGTGCTTCTATGCACCACTGACAGACATATATTAATTATACAGACTTGTTCCGTTTAGCTTCATGTGCAATTGCGCTAAAAGGCTTTAAGTGGTACTTTAATTTAGCCAAAGAAAAGAAAAGAAAGTCTAAAGCACCTGCACCAAAGTTTAACGTAACCTTTAATAGTGGAAAGCATATTCAATGTTGAACAACAGAGGAAAGATGGAGAGCTGGTCCATTCATGACTGCAGAAAGCAGCTGCATCTTAGATTATTATTATAATTTACAATGACAAAGCAGTAATGACGATTATAAAAACTGCAGAATAATGGACTCATGGGAGAAACATTTTCGGCACACCTTACCCTAACCTGAAATAACTTCAAACTGCCAAAACGGTAAAAATACTTTTTTTTTTTTTAAACTCATGGAAAATCAACCAGCAGAAATCAGAGACCTGTTGTGCACAGGATTTTAGAAAACAAATTACAGAAACAAGCTGACAGAGACTGAAATATGGTTTGAAAAATCTTTTGGAGGCAAGTACTGCAAGCTAACTATTTCTGAAACAGGTTTTTTGGTTCACTTCTCAACAGCTAACTGCTCCGTCTGAAGTCTGTAGGGGGGGTTTCTCCAGACGACATGTTTCAGCTCCTACTGATGTCCAACAGTTATCAAGGCTTATTGGAAGGACACTTCAGAAAAGGACAATGTGTGTTTTAGCCGTTTGTGTTTTTGGTCATAAGCTTGTTGAAAGCCTTGAAAGTCTAATGTTACACTCACAACGGACATGTGACATGCATTCTTGAATGCGCGTTTAGTCAATGGTGGTCACACAGGATAAGCAGGGAGGAGCTTCTTCTTTTCCTTTTTAAGAGACTTGTTGTGTAATGTCAAATGGGTACAAAAACCTTATAAGGCCACACGTTTTGTACTTAGAGCCCGAAAATGCAGAAAAATCCTCATTTCTGTCTTTTGTGTCCAAAGAACACTCCTCCAGGAGACTGGTATCTGGTCAATATGTGCTGTGACAGTTTTTCTTCTTGGCTGTCTCAGATGAAGTCCACTTAAGTATAAACAGAGACAGATGTTGTGGTCTGACACTGATGCCCTTTGCGCTTGGTGATCCTCTTTGGGGGCTTTGGAGGCTGTTCTGAGCTCTTTTATTGGTTTTCATTCATTATATTTCGGTTGCATCCAACTTCAGGGAGGGAGATTGACTTCATCAGTACACCTCAGTTTGACATGTCTGTGCTGACAATTTTTTAATAATTTCTTTAAGTACAGTCAATTCGTCCTATTCTACTTCTTTTATTATTTTTAAATAAATATTTCTATTAAATCACAAAAACGTATTTTTTAGTGTACATTCCTTAATTAATTTTGTTCTAACATGCTATTTATGCACACACTTTATTTTTGTTTTTCATGAAAAAATACTTCTGGAGTCAATAGAAAAATAAAAATACACACCAGGCCTTCACGAAAAATACCAAATATATCGTTATCGCAATATCAATCTGTGCAATACGTACAGTACAAAAGTCGTCAAAAATTGAGGTAATGGTAACCGTAAATGTGCTAAAACAATCTTAGCAGCTTGAAGTACTCAACGAATCAAATAAATCTGTTTATGCAATCGGATGGACACCTTTACATCATTGGCCAAATTCTTTCAAAGGTTAAATTGATCCACGTCTTTTGGACTTTTGAGTCTGGTGTAACCATAACAACCCCATCTCCCCTGCTCTTTGCTATCTTTTGTTATCATTATCAAAGACATGCTTGTTTCTGGTTTTCTTTGGCTTTTAGGCTTTTTTTGTAGACAATTTAATCAAAAGTGAGTTTAAGGTGTCTCACAATGGACATGTTGGTCCTTTTGCCACCCAAGGACACAATGACTGTCAAGACCGGGAGTTGAATCACTGACTATCTGATTGGCAGACGCTTATGGCCACTTGTAAAAAGCAGCTTTGATAGAATGTTCTTTTTCATGGAAGGGACTGTTTATTATGACTGCACTGTATCATCACCTCAGTACGGGGCTGAGGCCAAGGTTTTATACTTCAATGACTATCTATGCACAATTCAACATCCCTATGTAAGAACATGCATTCATTAGCCTATGCAAGACCATTGACCATATCCACAGAAACAAACCTAGGAATCCAAAAGTCCTGACACTGTTTTCATTTAAATTACATCAGAATGATATTTAAAAAAAATCACTGTCAAAATATCTGCAATTTAACTCCTACAAATGATGCTGACTGCCTTTTTGACGCATGTTTTTGAGGAGAATTTAGTAAAGCAGCTACATGCCATCAATGGCAAAGAGGCATTACGATTCAAAGATTAACTTGTGGCATGAAAGCCCTTTTTTATGCTATTGCAACTTCAAGTTGTAATACTGTGTTTATATAGCCGCTTTATCCTGTTATGGATTGTAAGGCGAGGAGGCGGAGGGACTTTATATCAGCTGACAGTGAGCAAAAGGATGATGGCTTCTGGACTGTGAAACAAAACATATTCAAGCAATACTAATTCCAGACAGTGGAGCAAAAAGAGTCGGCAATCCAGCAGTTTTGAAGTTGCAGGGAGATATGACTTCTTTGTATTTTTTATGTGGGATTCTCAGAAAACTGTTTTATTTGTGCTTTTTTTGTTGCCACAGATACGATCACACCAGATTTTAGTTTAAATTGTTGTTACCTCTTTCTGTTTCAGTTGACTGTTCCTTTGTTGGTTCTTGGTTTTGAGTTTTCAGTCAGTTTTTCTGGTTTGCAACCCTTTATTTTTCCCTTTATTTCCTATCATGGCACAATATAGCCTAGTTTCCAATGAGCGGTACAGTACGGTCTGGTACAGTTTAGAATGGTCCAGGCAATCCAGGCTAGCATTTCCACTCCAAGTTGGGCCATAACGACGCATGTGGATTGTAGATCGATTGCATAGCATTTTGCGTCACAGTAGTGATTGTGATTAGTGATGAGTAGTGATTGTGATTGTTGATAAAGCAAATTTATCAACAATCACAATCAAGGTCATCCAGAACCTAATTGTTTTCTGTTTGGCTTTTGGTACTTCGTATATACAAGTCATTGACCTGCAGAACGGCCAATCGGACATCCTCTAAAACATACGTCACTGCACATGTGTGTTTAAATACACTGAGCGCAAATTCTATCTGTCATCAGAAAGTCGCTTTCTGACCGCAGCACGTCAAGTCCCCGGGAGAAAACCGTTTATTGAAGCCGCTCCGCGCGTGTTCTCCTGCTATCAGCTTTGCGGTTCTCGCCCGATAAATACGAGCTCATTACGAAAGCTGTTTTTTTTACGTGGCACGCGCTTCGTAAGGAGCCAGCAGCGTCTTTAAAACGCTCCCCATTACATAGTTTACAACAGAGCCTGACATACGATAGTCGCTGCTTTCTGTCTTTGTAATAAAACGCCTCATATGTTAATACAAAAGTATCTTTGTGTAATCTTACTGTGTAGTTTTTAATCATCAGTATATAAACAATGTACAAAAACCAAAAACGTACAAAAAAGTGTGAGCACCCTTTTTGACGCATTCCAAGGCGCTCTTCTCGGTCACGTGATAAGTTACCGCTAAAATAAAACCCAGGAACTAGCAAAATGAGTAAAAAACAAAACGTCTTTGGAAAGTTTCTTTGCCGATGGGAAATGGCCCAGCCAGGAGACAGAAGAGGAGCCTTCAACTTCCAAAAAAAGAAAGCTACATTTAATAGACAGTACTTCTTCTTTGCACCATGAGTGTGGGAAGGGGGGAGGATGATGAGACCTGTGCCATGTCAACTGTTAAGCGTGTCAAAATAAAAGCACAGGGTTCGTCTTGTTATGTATTTGATCCTCCATCATCCTAGTATTGCTACAATAATCATCCGCCTGTATTTGAAAGACCGATCCGTGAAAGTTTGTGTGACGTCATACCGGGCCGTGGCATGAAAAAGGTTGGGGACCACTGGTATAGTACATCGCTCTGTTAAAATGTTTGGTTGGGTGTTATTGTGAAAAAGCTAACACGACTAACATGCAGAAGTGTTGGACTGTTTTTCTTATTTTTATGTGGCATTAGCAAGGTCAGGAGTTAGTACAGTAACATTTGTTTTAGCGGTATAACCCTGTTTTTTTATCTTCTGCCATCAAAGTTGGGAATTACACGTATTCTGGTTAAGCTAATGCTAACGTTTCTAGCGTGGTTAACATGTAGCGTGTTATAAACAAGTTCTAGAGTTACTATAAAGTCTGACTGACAGATTGACTCTTTTGAAAGTAGACCATTTATGGAATGTATGCCGTATGATCAGGTGGGCCCTATATCTGTTTTAAAGGGAAAAAATACGATTCTGTCATTCTACCTTATTTTGTATTGCATTTGGGTCTTTGTGGCCACCGCTCTCCTATATGGCACATTATTATCCCTTTCCCAATCGTTTTAATTCCTACATTATAGTTAGACAAGGTTTGTTCTGGCTCCTCCAATTGTGGGTATTCTTAAAAAAACCAAAGCGATCTCAATTTTTATAAGCTGGTGATCATGCAACAACTGTAGGTTTTCTGCTCCTCAGGTTGCGATTTCACATGAGCACTTGGAATAATCTTCCTGAGCTTTTATTTTGAATGTGTCAATTAAATGCATATGCCAACTATTTATTATAAATAAGTTACATTTTTGCTGAATTTATTGCAGAAGTAATCAGCTATAGAATCAATGACAATTGAGCTCTGGCCAAACCTGTGCAGTGTTTTAAGAGGGGGCAAAGGTCAAAGGAAATACCAAAGAACAGCTCACAGCATATCACCAAGCTAAGATTGAGCCCGGACATCAATTTTGTCTCTGAAGATACAAAGCAGTTGGAGTTGCTGAAGCTGACAATTCCTTGGGAGGATAGGATGGAGGAGGCAAAGGAGAGAAAGGAGTAGAAGTACCAGGAGCTGGTGGAGCACAGCTGGAAGAACTGGGTGGTTGGAGGACCAGATGCATGCCGGTGGGATACGGAGATTTGCCAGCGACTCTCCGAATGAGGCCTGCGGCACACTGGGCATGACACGTGCCGACCAAGAAAGAGCCTTTAACAAAGAGAAAGCTTCCAGATGGCTCTGCCTGAAGAGGGGAGAGAGCCTGATCAGCCATGGGCAGGTCACCTGACCAGGTGACCTGACCCTCAAAACATTAATGAGTGTCAGCTGGGTTAGATTCAATGCCACCACTTCTTAGATTTATTTAAAAGTTTTGACAAGAACATTTTATTTATTTTATTTATTTCATTATTTGATGGGTTTTGCAGTACTTCATGGAGCAAAGCTTTCTTGATGGAACACAGAATGAGGCTAAAGTTGCCATGAAGCTGCTTCTTAAATTAGAGAGTGTTTGACTAGGATTCTGTTAGAAGAAAACAGTGAATCTATGAGTGCATTCCTGTTTATAGCTGTTATCGTAAGCATGGTTCTGTGAAACAAAACCAAAATCGGTCTGGGTATTAGGAATATTTAGAAGATTATTACAGAGAGAAAAGAGTTAGTGGGCCAAGTTTGTTTTGGATTTGTTTTAGTCTTTTAACATATGGAGTTCAGAGCAGATGAAAAAAATGCAGTTAGAAAAAGCTTGTAGGTATTACAAACCAAAAGGGGCGGGGCACAAGCTCCCTGCTCTGCTCCATTTTGATGCATCCACTCAAAAACAAATAGATCCTAGTACGTCTTTGTTTTTGTCATTCAAGCTGGCTCCAAACTGTACGGCTGCATAGCTCTCATGTTGCTCGCCATTTCTGTTACATCTGTAATATTAGGTTGGAGTTGTGAGGGGCTGTAAGCAATGGGAGGATGTAAAATGAGGGCAGGCTTACTCAAAAGTCCCGCCTACAACTTAAGAGACAAATTTCTAATTAACTACTGCCCTTCTGCAGAAACTATGTCCTAGAAAACGACAATTTTTTTTTTAATCCCTAAAAGCGGTATAATCATAACTAAAAGACCACTTGAAATGCTTTAAAAATGGATCGAAATATGGTTGGACTGAGACTAGGACAGAGAAAATCCTGATTGCTTTTCAACCCTTTAGATAGTTACCCTCAAAAGAACAGACATTGGTAAAAAAAAAAAAAAAAGTTTAAATTACAGGAGACAAGATATCTCCATTAAGCCTGAGGCAGAAATACCATTCTTGTGGAAATAAATCAAATATTCAATCAAATGTAAAAGATCACTGCAGTTCTACAACAAAGGGAACACGTATATAGCAAAGCCACGCATCATCTTAGTGGTTATAATTTAAAAAAAAGGTAGATGTGGCAGAAATGCTAAAACTATCCATCTAGATTTTTGGAGTTTAAAGTGAGATGTGGGTTTTCATTTCCAGAGAAGGAACCATTGAATGAAAGATCGACAAACTCCAAAACGTGCTTGTTCATCAGGGATGGTAGGGCTGCCTTGATTCTCTGGAAACCTGTAGCGTGTAGCGAGCAACTTCAATTCCACCAACAGTTCAGCTGTATGTGCAAAAGCAACAATAAAGACATTCAAATCAAACAGGGTTTGGTGTAAAAAGCGCCCTAGAAGAGTCAACATCCTGATTTACAAAAAAACATTTTTTTTGATTAACTTCAAATGCAGATGCAGCTCAAGAACCAAAGGTCATAATTCTGAGGATAATTCTCACAAAATGGAAAGAAAAAGAATCAAATGGTCACTGAGTTGGTCATTTTGATCAATATTTATGAATGGGGGACCTTTCTTTGTGGAGTATGTATGGGTGGGTTTTCTCCGGGGACTCCGTCTTCCTCCCACCGTCCAAAAAACATGCTTCACAGTTTAATTGGTCAATCTAAATTGCCCCTAGGTGTGACTGTGAGTGTGCATGGGTGTGTGATTGTGTCCCTGCGACAGACATGACCGGTTCAAGGATGTCCCCTGCCTCCGCCTACAAGTGGCCGCAATAGACTCCAGCAGCCCCGTGACCCCGAAATGGACAAAACGGCTTAGAAGATGAATTTATGAGTGTTGCCCCAAGAAAACTAGTTAGTAAACAGCTCGTTTTGATGGCAACTTTCCATAATGAGCAGAAACAGATATGAAGAAAACTCACACTAGAAAGTGGTAGAGGAAGCATTTCATTCCAGCAGGTCTCTCTAGAAAGTTGTAAACATCGCCCTGCATGCTGGTCTTGATGTAGGGACTCTGAAATTCCTTCTGATGATGACGCAGCCAACTCGAGCGAGGGAGGGGTGGCAGGATTGGGGTGACGGAGGGGTTGTTGTGTGTATTCTCCACCGCCGGGTCCTTTGTGTCAGCAGTCGGGCAGCCGGGAATGCCTGATCCATTATTTACCACAACGGGCTCCAGTTCTAGTGAAACAGGAGAGTAGCATCGGATGCTCGATGCGGGGACCTGTAGAGCCGTGCTGCTGGTGATGCTTCCGGTGGAAGCTGCAAGGTCCATGTCGTGGTCCAGGCTGAGGCTGAGGCTTGTGGTGGCGCATCCGTTAGGACTGCAGTGTATAAACGAGCTCCTCATCCTCCTGTCGCGGTCTCGTTGCATGTGGCACGCCACGTGGAAAGAGCGTGTCCGCCGTTCCCCCATTGCTGCCCCTCGGGATGGTCTCAAAGTTCTTACAGGTTCTGACCAAACGTTTTGGAGAAAAAAATGAAAAGGAGAAAATAAACTCAGCTAGGCATGGCTAGCTGCCCGCAGCAGGAAGCCTTTGTTGAACCCCATTTTTTTCCATTCCTGCAAAATGTATTAAGAGAACAGTAAGACATAAAATACTGAATACAGTTGATTTAAATTGCACTTAATATTCTGCTTTCTTTGTAAATCAAATTTTTTTGTCGTTTGTTTGAAACACAGTTCAAACACCACGTTATTTACAATAAATAAATTCAGAATTTGTGAATTTATTCCACAAAATAACACATTATTTCTTAAAATCTAGCAAAAAGCTTTTTCTTTTGCTTAAAAAAAGCAAAAATGAAGAAAAAAATGTAAATGAAAAATATTTTAATTGCATTATATTTTTTTGGCTTTCAATTGTGAATTTTAATCGTTTGTTTAAAACAGAATGAAGATAACAAGTTATTTGCAATTAAGAAATCCAGAATTTATGAATGGATGCTACAAATGTGAAAATTCCTATATTGAAACTAAAAGAAAGGTTGTTCTTTTGCCTAAAAACAAAGCAAAAATGAATCAATAAACACTATGATTGAAGATTTCTTTGATTCCATTAATTCATATTTTAAAGCCAGCCCTAGTGAGCCTTTGAATCCATTCAAACACCTTTTGTTCCATTATCAGATTGTCACTTTTTCTGAACATCTCTTTCAATTTGAAACAAAAAAAACACAGTTTTTGCAGCACTCTTAGTTGCTTATGACATCATGCATGTTGCAATAAATCACCATTTTTATTTGTCATGATAATCCCAATGCTGTGAAATTAAAGCTTACAGTGTAATACTGAATATTGTATGAACATCTGCTACTCTGACAAGTGTCGCCCTCACATGCATGGAAAATGAATCCTAATCTAAAAACGTCAACAGATTAAATCTGACAGTAATAAATCTGGTTCTTTCAGCATGTTACCATTACACTGCTGCGGATTGTTGTGCACAGAGTGCTAATGCTGATTAGAGCATTACATTGCATAATTGCTGCAGCCTGAACACCAGAATGTATAGATCTAGTGCAATGCAAGCAAATTCATAAAAATATATATTTATTTTAAAATATGCTAAATGTTAATGCTGATTTCAATTTCCAGCAGTCGTGAATATTAGAAACCTATAACAATCTAGAAACGCCTTTCAGGCTCCAAATGTTCTCAGGACAGAATCAAGTATGACTGCAATTCCAGCGCCACAAGGTCATTTCCAGCGACCTCGTCTGAGGATTTTCTGCAGGAGGAACTGCTTAATGTTTGGTGTCCCAAATGGATGTCAGGCCCCATCTCTTCTAAGAAGCATAACAATGCATGCTGTGCTCTACGAACACCTTTAAATAAAAACATTTTACAAACCCGAAACACCACAGACGCAACATCAAATGTGCAAAACTGAGACTGATAAATGCTGCATATATTTGCAGTTGCGGGTTATGTGTTCCTCCTTTTGCCTTTTGTTACTGAATTTTATGCCTGAAGTCATTGCTGGATTATTGGAAACGTAAAGCAGGATGTGTAGTTCATTACAGTAAATCTCCCCTTACAAAAAAACTTTGCATTTGTCAGAAAAAAAAGGCATTTCTACAAATTGCATGTTAAAGATTTCAGTCTTTTGGGAAACGCTCCAGTTATTTATTTATTTATTTATTTTTGGAAGTCCCTCCATTCTCAACGCTGGATAAATAAACAAGTTGAATGGAATTATTTCAACCTCATCCAACACACAATGAACAGACAAGCAAAGGCTGATAAATGAAGCCAAAGTATCCAATCCCACTGTGGACTGACTTCCCATTATATTGATATGACCTCTGTGGGTTCAGCGTCACAGAGACCTCTTATCTCTTGACTGTTTTATAAGACTGAAATGTTGATTTAAAACAATGGTTCAGCATTAAGTCAAATAAAAGTTTTTGTATATGTCAATTAGCAACACATTTACCTTGAAAACTACCAAGAAGATGTTGGCTGTGATATTCTGCTTGGTTATGATTGATTAATTCATTAATAAATATGTTTGATCAAAGAATATTATGTGTTTTATGTGTTAGTTTTTTAAGGAGATAAAACAAATGTTACTGGAAAATGTCCCATTATGTTGACTCTAACTATAGATTTATTTGGATTTTTATTTTAAAAATGTATATTTCTTGTTGATTACATGGATGTTTTTTGTTTTTTGCTTAAAAAAAAGCAAAACTGAATCAAACACTGTAAATGAAAAATACTTTAATTGCATTTTACTTTTTGTTTTTCAAATTTGAATTTCAAATGTTTTTGTAAAACCAAATGAAGATAACAAATCGAATTTTAAAAAGTCCAGCACTTGTGCATGTCTGCTCCAAATGTTAAAATTCCTTAATTAGAACTAACAGAAAAGTTGTTTTTTTTGCCTAAAAACAAAGCAAAAATGAGTCAATAAACACTATGAGTGAAGAATTTTTTATTCCATTAATTCACATTTAAAAGCCAACCATAGAGAACCTTTGCATCCACTCAAACTACTTTTGTTACCTTATCAGTTGTCATAAAACCTAGTTTTTCTGAACATCTCTTTTAATTTGAAGTAAAAAAACAGCTTTTTTGCACCACTCTAATGACGTCACAGCGTCACAGAGACCTCTTATCGTTTGTCTGTTTTATGGGACTGAAATATTAATTTAAAACAATTGTTCAGCAGTAAGTCAAATAAAAGGTGATTTAGAATTTTCTCTAGGATTCTATGTCAGTTAGCAACACATTTACATTAAAAAATACCAATAAGATGTTGGCTGCAACATTCTGCTTGATTATGATTGATTGATTTATTAATAAATACGTTTGATAAAAAAAAATGTGTTTTGTGAGTTTGTTTGTTTTTTCAAGAAGATCAAACAATGTCATAATTATGTTGACTTTAACAATAGGTTTATATTTTGTTATTTTTTATTTCAAAATGTATATTTCTTTTTAAGTACATGGATGTATCTTCATGCAAATTAGCTGTTTTAGGGTCACTAAAGACGAATAGGACCAAAACAGTGAAGTTCATGATTCAAGAAGGTTTTAGTAAAGAAATTATTATTTTATTTTTATTTTTTCCTTGTCTTTGGTTTGATCCTTTTCTCTACTGCTTTTAAAATTATACATTTGTTGTTGTTTTTTCGGCCAAAACAGAAACAAAACACAAACATTAAGAACCTTTTCTACTAGAAATGAAATATAGGCTGAAATCATTTGTAATAAACATGGAAAATCTTACCTTAACTCCAGACTGAAGTTGTTCCTTGAAGCTCTCATAAGAACACGTCTTAAAAATAAAAATAAATAAAAGTTGCTTCTTTTACGCAAATAGATTCCAGCCGGACATGATATCGATCATAAATGCTCCTTTGACGCTCACAAACACAAAGGTTTTATCTGAAACAGTGAAACTCCAAAGACCTCATCAATCGGCTGCTGACTGCAGGACACGACCTGTCTCTTTAGAAGTGCATCGCAGCTGTGCATGGACGAATGCTGCCTTCGTGGCGTTCGGGATTTCACGACACTTTGCCTAAGCTTGCTCCCATAGGAAAACAAACAAAAGATGACAACATTTTTCTTTAGGTCAGATTTTATGAAAATTGGGTACAGAAAAAATAATGAGGCATTTACATCCAAGGTGTTTTTTTCTTTAAAACTGTTATGTCATTATCGCAAGCAGAGTCTATTTAGATTTTTTTTCTAAGCGTTTTTTTACCAAAACTTTATAAAAACAACTACATTTTTATTTGGGTATTATAATAATAATAACAATAATAATAATAATAATAATATAATTGGCTTTTTACAGCCTATGAAATTTTTATAATTGTGGTAATTGAAGCTTGCAGCTGTCAAGTTTATTATATTTGAGATGAACAAAGAACAATAACAAATCAATAGAAACCAGATAAATTAAAAAACACAACAAGACAAACAAACTATATAAATGTATACATACTACAGGCAAATCTTTGGCCACACGAAGTAATATCTGTATGTCAGGAATGTACCTGAACGCACCAATTGTTTCATACAGCAGCAGCTGGCAGATGAGAGCGAACAGCTGGCCACACGTGAGTCTCTGCTGGTTAAACTAGTACGAACGCACATCGAATGGGATTGTTGTCATTAGTGTATATTAAATGGTATATCGCATTTGCTATTTTAATTCATAAAATTGTGTTGAGTTTATACTTTAAAACTTTAATTGACCGTGCATCTGACCCACCCCCAGGAGGCACCATTTCTAACTAGTCGCACGACTGAGCCCTTTTGCGTTCGGTGTATTTTGTCCCTTTTGGCTTCCGTTGTTACTTGGAAAAGATGGCTGCGCACGCAAGTAAAGCACTTCTGGCTCTAGGTCGTACTAGTTTTTCTTACATTGGACAGTCAAAATCAGCCAGCAGAGTAACGTACGCCACAGCTTTGTCTGTAAACACTTCTTCCAGGAACAAAGGTGAGTTTCGTACGAGTCGAAACGTTTATTTAGTGCTAAATTAGGACCAGGGATGCTCGTCTAGCTAGCTAGTTAAATTTTAAGGTGCTACGGACCGTGTATATCACTTCTTTCCTGTGTTAAGATTAATCGTTCTGCTGGTTTTTAACAAAAAAGTAACGGGATTTGAGTAGAAAGAAACGTCATTTTTTGCGGTAGTTTATTCTTGTGACGGTTTCTTGGACGACTAGAATGTTTAAGGTCTCAGACAGAGGTATATCTTAGCTGCTCTGCAATATTTATTTGTGGTCATAAATGTACTAATATGTAAACATTGTTTTGAACAGCATCCTCACAGACGCCGCCCTTTGCAGCGGGGTAAAAGTACTGCTTTGTAATCAAGTAAACAGCAGGAGGTCCTAGAAAGTGAAGGTTTGATGAGTAAAACAGTCTTTATGAAGGAAAATAGTTTAATATTTTTATACCATTATCTTGGAAATAATCACTTATTTTTGCTTTATTTCATTTATTTATTAAAGACACAGAGTTCTCCTAAAAGGTTACAGTTGCAGCTTTTATGGTTATTATTTGCCGTCTTAAATGCTTCAGCGATGGTCTGCTTCTTCAGCTAATTTGACATAAGAGTTACGTTAATGTTTTAATTACTCATTATATTTATGAGTTGCATTTAAAGACCCTTTCCAACAAAAATTGTGTTTTTAGTTTTTAACATGTTCTGGTGGCCTTTTTGTATCAAGAACATTTATCTTAAAATAGCTTTTCTGAGTATTTCTTTATTTAAATCGTCGTTAATCAGAAGCAGATGCAGAAATGCTGTTAGAAAAAGATCCTATTTGTGCCGTAAAGAATACAAGCTCCCTGCTCCGCTCCATTCTGATGGATCCACTAGCAGACAAATAGATCCATGTACGTCTTTGTTTTCCTCATCCGATCTGGCATCTGGATCAAAACTGTACGGCTGAATAGCTCCATTATTGCTCGCCATTTTTGTTGCACCGCTAATGTCAGGTTTAGGATGTGACAGTTGGAAGATGGTGTAAACAGAGAGCTCTCAGCGACTGGTAGGGAAGAGGGGGCGGGGTGGCTCTCTGCACCTACACTTCCACCCCCAACTCAGAGGTCAATTCTGATGAACTTCTGCAGAAACTGTCTTAGAAAATGGGGGGGGGGGGGGGGGGGGGGCAGAAACAGCATAATCATAATTAAAAGACCACTGGGAAAGCTTTGACAATACATCAAAAGATGATCAGAGAGGAACTAGCTTTAGCTTTCAGCAGTCACACATACAGATTAGCAGGAAGTCCGTTTTTTCCCCCCAGAAGGTTTTTAAATATTAGTGGGAATAAAAGACTTGAGTTGAGTGAACGGGTTAACAAAATTCAAAAAGTTTAAAGGCTTTATAATACATGTCAGAAACAGCAATGGTCCAAGAGTTGAGCCATGAGGAATCCCATCATGCATTTCCAATAGGGCTGGGAATCACTGGGTACCTCACGATACGATACGATACGCGATACTTTGCTCACGATAACGATACTATCACGATATGGCGATAATGCGATAATCGATATATCTCGTCTCTAACAACTCACGATATATCAAACTTTAAGAAAGAAGAACTTTAAAAACAGCTTTTTGGAAAATATTTCCCCATTTATTTTTTATTTTTTTAAACACCATGATAATAAACAACTTGTGTCCTATTTGGTGTAATAAATAACAGACTTTTGTGTAACATTGCTGAAATCAGTAATACTCTGTCTTTGACAAACAATGACAATTTTCATTTGGAAATATCTGTAAAATTCAGTTTAAACAATAGTGAACATGAACAGCAGTCATTATTTAGTACAAAATTGCTGTAAAAAGGATAAAAAAATGAATGAGTCAAGTAGCTGCCAGACACATTGTTATTAACTTTTAAAAACAAAACCATAGCCATCGCTTAATTTAAAAAATAGCTGAAAATCAGATATTTATTCTGTGAACAAATTATAGTGTCTTTGTTAAAAAATAAATGACACAATTTAGTGCAAATGTGGTGTAAACAAAAATAAAATTCTCACAGAAAAATAAAAATCAAGTAGCTAGGACCTTTCCTTTAAGTTATTTAAGACATAAACTGCTTTCAAAATAAATAACAAGGGATAAAAAGTGCATCTAAAAGTAAACGTCTTTGTGAACAACACGTTTGGGTAAAGCTGCATGTGATGTATGTTTATGTTCATGTTGTTCTGGAGAACCACAAACTTTAGCATCAAGACGCCGCTCATCTACCGCTGCTTAGAGGAGAAGGGGGGTCTGAGGGCAGGGATGCCTTTTGTTCCGTTTCCATCTCAGCCATAGCTCTGGTCTGAGCGTACAGAGCAGGGATCCTTTTTCAGTATTTCTGAGAGAGAATGTCAAAACTCTAATGCATTCAATAAAAACTCAAATCCCTCGTTCTCCACCGCGCTGCAGGGACCGTTTTCCGTTTGTTATTGCCGCTGCTCTGTCTCTCTCAGAAGACGGCGGTAGCTTCGTATGGAAAAAAGTATCCGCGTCGGGCTGTGTCGGCTTCAGGCAGCAGCAGCCACAGCTTTCTTACACAACTCCGGGTAATGCAGCTTCAATGTTTCCGCCGCGTCTTTCAACTTACTGCCGTCGCCTCTCATTGTTTTCCCGCTCCGCCATCTTTGTTTGAATGTGTGTTCTTCTTCGTCCGCCCGCAACAGCCAATCTCGCAACGAGCGCCCCCTATCGACCCTCCAAGGAATTGTCTTACCAAAGGATGATTAATATAACGTTTTACGGGGTTTTTAAACGTAAATAAAAGGTCGATACTTGATGAAGACGTATCGATAATCGATCGCGGGACTAAATATCGCGATATATCACCATATCGATATTTTGGCACACCCCTAATTTCCAACATCCTTTTGTTCCTAAAACTGTTGTGCAAATCAGAGGTTTGAACCAATTTGACATTTTATAAATAGACTCTGTGACTTTCAGGATACACAAAAAGGCCATCTGGCATTTGGGTGCATGAATGTTATAGTGGTACTTGAAAGCATCACTAATCCGATGTCATCTAGAAGCTTCTGAGAAAACGCGCACTACTACCCAGATTATACATTTATGGATAGACTGTGTTAATTTTAGCAACCAAAAAAATGCAGTATGAATGTATAAAGAAACAAATAGATAATATAATAGATATTATGAGCACAGCCATAACAACAATCCCCTTCCTGTCATCTTACATTTGGGTGGAAAAGAAACTTTAAAGACTTTCAACCTAAAAAACGTAGAGATGAAATTGTCTGAGAATAAAAGTGACCAAATTCAGCTTTACTGTGTTTTGTTTCTTTTACCGTAACATGTTACTTTTAGGACATTTGTGTGATGGAATTGTGCATGTCTATGACTTATAAAGTTATATATTTTAGGTCTGCCAGAAAGAAATGCAAGAGGAACATTAGGCAGAAGACCAAGGAGAGAAGTAAGTGTTTGTTTTTGTTCAGAATATTTTCCAGATTTGTACATGCACACAATTGACATTTCTGTGCATAAAATTGTGAAGCGGAATTTTCTGTTCATGGTTGGCTCGACAGGCAGGGGAGCCCCGGACAGAAAAGATGCCGATGGATCAGGACTGGACTGCGGTTTATCCAGCTGCAACTCCCTTCAGACCAAACTCCGTCCCCCTCCCTGTGAGGATGGGCTACCCGGTGAAAGGAGGTGTTCCCCCGCATAAAAAGGGCAACTTGGAGTTAATAAAGGTTAGTTTTTTTTTGTACGTCATGAGGTTGATAGTTTTAGAATTTGGCAAAATAGCAGGTAAAGGATCCAATGTTTTTGGGTGGTTATTTGCATCGCTTGCAGCTTCTTAAAGCAAAGTTCATTCAGAAACTGTTACTGTGCTGGATATCCAGTGGATTACCATGCTTTGGAAATGGAGCTGGGCGTTCATTAGGACGAGAGGAGTTAATTGTAGCTGGATGGTGTGGGCGGAGCTCTTTTGGCTGCGTGGCCAGCTCTTGTGGCGGCGGTTCTGTGCTGGGATTACTGAGCTGCTGCGTCCAGACACCAGCTGCTCCATCTGGACTCCAGCCACCCACAGATCCACCCGCTTGCCCTCGTCACAGCTGGATCTCAGCAGGGCGTTCTGACGCACCGCTTTCACGCCGCGGCGGCAGTCAACCGCTAGCTCGTTTACCTTTAATACACAAAACATCCTAAACTTACTACTAAAAGATGAACCTCTGTCCACTCTTGGAGAAACCCCTCGTACCCATTGGAAGTTGAAGTTGTTGTTTTTTTATATAACTTTATGCCTTATATAATGCCCTCTGCCCAAAGGATCAAGGGGATTTTCTCCCCCCCTCCCCTGTTTACCATGCCCTTTAAAACCGCTCTATTCAGAACTCCGGCGCTAAGTATCTTAATCTGTGGCATCAAAAATTCTCTTTGACCTGTGAGCACTTCTGCTTCGTCTTCTACTTGTTCATCTTCCAGATGTCAAACCCAACTGAGTGTACAAGTCAAAGGGAGGCACTATGTCAAACATTTCTCATAAACAGTTGGATTCATTTAAAGTGATTTATTCTTTTTTTTTTTTTTTCCAGAAATGCTGCCATATTTTTGACTTTGTGGAATGGGTCGGCTCCCTGCAGATTTATTGTCAACACTTCCTTTTTTCCTCCGTTTCTTTGTTTTTGAATAGAATAACCATACCTAATAGGATCTGTGCAGAGCCATTGTTTTGGGTATCAACAATCCTGCAGAGGCTGTTGTGTTGGATTAAAGAGCACAATGATTGGCTTTGAGTTGGAAGGTTAGGAAGGGTAGGAGTTTAAAATGTTAAAGCTTTTTTAATGCCGTTGTTTCCATATTTTTCACACTATAAGTCTCTCTACAGAATAAGTCACAGCAGCCAAAAAAAGCTTCATGAAGAAGGAGGACCTCAGTCCCCTCAGCCACTCCTGCAACCTCCGGTTGCTGCATTTTGTTTTTGTGAAGCGACAACGCCTAGTTGTGTAAACGACGCACTTCAGACTCAGAAAGTGGTGGGAAAAAAAGAGGCCTGCATCTGCACTTATTACGTGTTTAAGAAAAAGTCCATGTCCATCCAAAAAAAGGGTTAACAGGAAAACACAAGCACTAAAGGCCGTGTCACACAGCCACTACATTTTCATGTGTGTACATACATGTGTGATTTACGTCATTCGTACGTGTTTCTTGCGTTCGTCATTCATGGATGTGCCCAGATGTCTATCGCGGGTTTTGGCCGATAGGTCTTTATGTGAATTTGGTTTTAAGCTGTTCAAACTTAACAGTTTCTGCCTCTTTAACGTAGTTTATGCGCACTTATTACGGGATTTTTGCGAGCTGCATATGCAAATTTGGGGCTTTCCACGACCGTTTCACATGTGTCTAACGAACTTTTCATGCATGCACCACCGATGTATAACTTTTATTTTGCACATGCGGCTCACGTGTCACGTTGAAATGATGTAATCCCGCCCGGTTCTGGTTCTGCGTTGGTTTACATGTGAAACATCTGTGAACATTTCACATAAAGACTCACTTTTTCCACGTATATTCACGTATGACCAATTTTCATCCGTGCATTATGGGTAAATGTACTGTGTGACACGACCTTTACACAGAGCTGTAACTGGCAGCTCGCCATGGCGCCACTTATCACGCAAAAGTAAGACCTCTAAAGACTGGTGTCACTCCATGTTTTTCAGAAAACTTTTGGGGCAAAAATGTAAATAATTAGACGTGCTAAAAAGCTTCATCAGATATCACTTCTATGTTTCAGATCCCCAACTTTCTACATTTGACCCCACCAGCCATCAAGAAGCACTGTGAAGCCCTCAAACGTGAGTTGAGTGGAGCCGCTTCTTCTTTCCCGGGGACATTTGGCCTGTAGCTGATGAGAACACGTCCTTCAGCTTTCTGCACAGAGTGGCCCTCCGCCTTGGACACGGAGCCCAAATGCGACGAGCAGTTTCCAGTCAAAGTAGAGAGCAGAGACTTTGTGTCTGCTGGTCCTTCCATCAGGAACCCTGCAGCTCGCATCGTTCAGCTCTCAGTGAGTCTCCGCTCTGCTTTTTCACTTCACGCATAACAACTCCTGCTTTATGTGGCGTCTGTGGACGCCAATGCCTGACATCAAACTAGAGATTAGAGTATTATAGGGATGCGCATTGATCCGCTGACATCAGAAATGGGAGACGTTTATTCTCCAACCCGAGTCGCTCCGTCCAGGACTCTACAGATTAACTATGGATAGGTTTTGGACGTTTCAGCTCCGTCTTTTCTGTCCGTTTTTGCTTATTTCTGTTTAAATCAGACAATTCTCAGAGGCAAAAGTGACTCTTTAGCTTTGACATATTTGCTGAGACATTTTAATCTTCCTCTTAATCCCCAACCAGCACTAATCCATCAATATGCAGGCCTCTCATCAGACCAGAGCCACACATGTAAACAAAACATACATTTGATTAGAACATTACACTGAAGGTGAAGCAGCCATGAATCCCTAAAGCTGAATTATTCAGGGTGACCCCAAACATCTCATATAGTCTCTAGAATCAGCTGATTCAGTCCAGTACAACTTTGACCTTTTGGGTTTTGTTTCGTATGTCAGGAATTTCTTAGTATTTTTTTAGATATGCAACAAACAAAAAACGCCTTCCACTCAAACAAGCACCACTTGGAGCAAAGTGTCCTTCACACATTTATTATTCTCCCAGTGAAAGTGTGTCCGTCACTTTTCCTGTTAATCACCAGCCATCTGCTCCTCTGACACATTGCCTTAGATTATATCAGCAAGGTAGGAACTGGACACTAATCCAGGTGGATTAGATCGGGGGATAGATTAGACGGCAAATCTCAGCTCAGTGAAATTCCAAATCCTTAACGGACCGAGTCAGTACCTTGAAAGTTGAACACTTGATGGACTCACGGACTTCAAAATCTCTGAATTTGGACCTTTTATTTTGCTTTTTTTTAACTGAACTTTTGGGTGGAAACCATAAAAATAAGACCCTGTAATGAAGAAATAATCTGCTCTCCGTCATCTCTGCATGGAGGGGAGATGGAAGAGATTGTGGGCCGAAGCGTGCATCCCCTAAAGACTAAATATCACTTTAATCAAAATAAAAAGTCAAAAGAAGACAGCGGGGTTTCATCAGTCAGTCTAAAGGCAGATATTCATGGACTGTGCACTTGCAGAGAAACGTAAGCTGTTCTAAAATAACCACATTTTGTGATAGATTTCTGTCTGGACTGTTAAGTGCATTTTCTCCCATAATCCCATGTCCTCTGCTTCTAAGATCAAGCTGTCCAGTTTGAACTTGGATGACCACGCACGCAAGAAAATGCTCAAACTTGTTGGTGAGAGATACTGCAGAGACACGGATGTGCTCACCATCAGAGCCGACAGGTAAACCCCGACGCCTCGGTTACGTTCAAGAACGCGCTAGTACCGTTCCCCAACGCTAGCACATGTACCTCCTACAGGTGAGGATGTGAAAGTGGAGCAAATCTGGTGACTTTTGCTTTCACAGCTCCATTCTGATGTTTAATTCAGTTTTATTTACATTATTGTCTTAAAAGGGTTCTCTAAGTGAACAAAACATAGAATCAGTTATAAAATACAAAAGCTGATTGCTTTTGTAAACAGACTAGGCCGAACTGGACATCCCTGCTCTTAGATGCTCCTCCTCGGTAAGGAAAAACTCCTTAAGAAAAAACAGATTCCAGGAAAAGAAAGAAGAAACCTCAGAGGTGTCCACATGGCGGGCTCCTCTCCAAGGACAGACAGGCGATGTCTTGGCTTTTAGAATCAGGATGAGCTTATCCAACTCCACAACTGCACATGATGTGTGAAAGATCTGGTGTCCCAGAACACAATTATTCATTTCTCCTCCATGATCAATTTTCAAACGGTTGTACGTCCATAAATGAAAGGGGACGGCATCCATACGGCACTAGCAAATTTGGGTCGTCGTCCCTGCTTGGTCAAAGCTCCACAGGTTACCCTCTAATGTGCATTCAATGGCCGCGGGTTTTGTACGTAGAGCCCAGAAACGGACGTAAAAACTAGCGTAAGCCTAAGTGTGAATGCGAGAGTCTTTAACACGACGTGCATTTACATCGACTTAAAGAGTTAAACTAAAGAAAAGGATATGAAATAAATGTGTGTCAATGCTCTAATGCTGCTCCTCGTCTTCATCAGCTGCCCACTGAGACAGCAGAACTACGACTATGCCATGTATCTGCTGACGGTTCTCTACCACGAGTCTTGGGTAAGCTAAGCATTTGTCGGCTGCCCCCTCCCCAAACACAAATGTCTCCTCCTCCACCCAGCCCCTTCATGTGTTCTTCATTTGAATTCCTGCTGGTGTCTGAGCTTTGGTTCTCTGACCTTTAGGTTTTCTCCTCACCAAGCATTTGTTCAGTTAAAGGCCAGCTGCTTGCTGCTTTGGGCTTCTGTCACTTCCAGCCTCTTCATACTTTGAGCTGTTCTTCTTTCTGCACAGCCTACAAGAAATCTCAGCTTCTGTTTTTTAACTTCAGAATTCAACTCTAAAAATCGGATGCATTTTCTTTAGAAACTTGGCAAACTGCAGCCACAAGTCGTGCAACAAAGGTCGTATTTTTAAAGACCGGATCTGATAAAAATAGTGTTTTTAACATGTTCTTGTGTCATTTTTCTGATAATAGCGGACATGTATAATATATAAATATGGCATTTCTTAGTATTTCTTTATAGAAATCGTGAACAATATGATAGAACACCACGGGAAAAGCTTGTAGCAGTCGCATACAATCAGCAGGTCACAAGCTCCCTGCTCCACTCCATTCTGACAGATCCACTTGTAGACAAATAGATCCAGAAACGTCTTTGCTTTCCTCGTCTGAGCTGGAATCTGGATCCAAACTGTACAGCTGGATAGCTCTAATATTGCTCGCCATTTTTATAAATGATAGGTTGGGAGTGTAGGAGCTGTTGGCTAGCAGGAGAGAATGTAGACTTGGAGCTCTCAGCATTGGGGAGGGAACGGGGGCGGAGTTGCTTCTCAACAGGAGTCCCGCCCACAACTCAGAGGTGAATTTCTATTCAACTCCTGCTGCTCTGCAGAAACTATGTCCTAGAAAACCCCCCGTTTTTTTCATTTTGACAAAAAAAAAAACAGCGCAATCAGAATTAAAAGACCAATAGGAACGCTTTAAAAATGGCTCAAAAGATGATCAAAATCTAAAATCCTCTTTACAGAATTAAAGTCCTTAGAAGTTGTTGCATTTTTTTTAAGCATTTACACATTTTGTACTTAATCTTTAAAATATTTCTGACAGCAAAAGTTTAGCCTTATTGATTTTAGAATAAGTGCTGGGTATTAATGCTAAAATACTAAATCTGTTTTATATACATTTATAAGATTATATTTTGATTAAAAGTTTAATAAAAACACCAAATAAATCATTTTAAAACCAATTTTATTGGGTAACCTTTCACACAACTAGTCATAACTTCATAAAAGTAGTTTTTTTTCATTTGAAAAGAAAATACTTAAAATTAAATTGAAATAATCAACATTGAATTACTAACAAAACAATCAATTTTATTATCAATTAACTTTTTTTTATGAATCCAGCTTGAATCAAAACCACGATGAAGCTGCTGCCTGAATACTTGTGGACTGTTTTACTTCAAAAGGCTCTTCTCAAGAACCCAAAAACTCCTTCAATCATTTCTATTCTCTCCGTCGTTTAAATGCGTCTGGCAGAAAAGTGGCGTAAGCTTTTAGCAGAGGAGGTCATTCCTCCTGCCCAGTGGTGTGAGAGGCCGGGTCCATTAGGGGGGTATCAGAGATGAATGCGCAGTATAATCGATGTGACATTTCTCTACAGCTAAGTGGAAAAGGGACTCTGAGATCAGGTGTTGACCCCGACACTCCTTCACATTAAAAGCCCCATGAGAGCGGCCCGTCTTCAGGTCTTCGCTCCAGCACGATTAACGTGAACCTGCGGAGGTCTGCCCTCGTTGTGTAACGTCTGCCTCCAGGACGGCCACGGCGAAGATGTTTGGGGACTTGAGTCAGGAAATGGAACACTGTCCAGTGGCCTTTAGGACGCACAATAGAAGACACAGTGTTTGTCGAGCAGGCTGTTGGAAGAGGGACCAGGCTGTAACGCAAGAACACAAAGAAAGCAACTGTTGCAGCCGCTGATGTGATAACATCTGCTCGCCAGAAGAGCAGGAACTTTAATGCGGGGGGGAATGACTGCTCCAACCTTTACCTCTTACCAAAGCTTCTAAATAAAGAGGGACCAAAATGACCATCAGGAACACTGACGACCCATGTCGTCAAAATGACGCATGAATGACAGTTTCTGTCCCCAAAAATCTTTTTTTAGTCATGTTTTCCATTAAAGGAAGGACTCATTTATAGAGGACTCTTGCATACCTCCCAGATCAGAGCTTCACCAAAAAAAACAGGTTTAGATCTTTACAGTTTACGCATTTATTATTTGCAGAAACTTTGATTCCAGCAGAAGAGTTCAGGTCCCGCTCTAAAGCTCTTTACTGTCAAAGCGTTCCCACTGGTCTTTTAATGAACTACCTTTTTTCATCTGCTCTGATTCAAAACAATCTAAATAAAGAAATGTGCTTATTTTTCTCCATGTTCTCCATCATCAGAAAATGCTACAAAAACCTTAGAAACCCCATTTGTCATCAGAGTGGGTCTTTAGCTGCTGCATAGCAATGTTCTCCAGGAAAGGCAGTGACAGTAGATCCACAATGACCTGTGAAGACATCCCATCAGAATGGAACGTAGCCATTCTACTCCAATGAAAGTAATCTAAGTTTCTGCACATCTTTGTTTTTTTCCACAGAAAATGGAGCCATGGGAGGCTGAGAAGACCGTGGCAGACATGGAGGAGTATATGTGGGAGGACAGCCCCTCTCAAAAGAACATTGTAGACCTGCTGATTCGCATGAAAGGAGATGGGCAGGAAGCGCGGGAGCAGCTGCTGGAGAGGAGGGACGTGCAGGAGTACAGGGACTCTGTCACGAGGCTGAAGAACGAAGGAGGAAGCGAGAGCAGCATGCAGCAGTACAAGGAGGCCGTTAAGAAAGTCCTCAACGTGGAACAAGAACCTGCCTAAATACATGCTGTACGTGGATCAAAGCAAATCATGTGTGTGCATCCTTAAGGATAGAACGGTCATGTAAGGTGGATTATTGATACAAGAATAAAAGCATAACACGCGTGTCCTGCTGTGCATGTTTCTCTATAATGTTGAAAGCGTTTGTGGAACAGAGGCTCAGTTCAGGTTCAGGTTCAGCAGCAGCTCTTCCTTCAGTCAAAGCACGCTTTCAGCAGCAGGTCTTAACTCTTCTACTGTTTCAATATTTGTGTGGTAATCCGGCGGGTTAACGTTACAGCCATGAGGGAAAAAGTTTACATATCAAATACAAGTAGGAATTATGTGCTGGTAGCAGTTCAGACAAGCGGCTAATGTTTATTAAAAGTTTAGCAGCATGGAGGTTGAATAAAATGACAACTTTGAAGTAACAACAGCTACGGTGTAGATTAGTATGTACAGGTTGAACTGCACAGTCCAGAAGGGCCAGCTGGCTGTTCCTGCTGTCCCCTCGGGGTCATTTCATGTTCGGATCCACTGTACTTAGACGGCCGGCACCGCCTCGGTTTCAGTCTTCACCAGCTGTCATCCACATTTGTGGTGCTGCTTCCTGTAAGGAGCTGCTCCTTGTTCAGATCCACGTTCCTACGGCCATTTCACAAGTTTCCATCGCTCCTCGGAGTAAATAAAATGAGACAAGACAGTTTCTGATTGTCCAATTGTTTAAGGTAAACCAGTTCCAGTTTGAAAAGCGCTGAAAAAAATCAAATGATCCCCCTCCTGCTAGAAAAATGCTTCACCCTCAAGCTACGTTCAAGAACGAGCATCCTTGAATGCGTCTTTATCCCATGGTGTTCCCACTGGACAAGCAGGGAGGGGCTTCTTTTCCTTATTCTACTGTTAACTAGCGCATGTCCACCCCCCACAGCTGGGAGAGGCTTGCTGTGAAATGTTAACGTAAATCTCTTTTCCGATATCGGAAAGACTTGGTGTCGTATTATTCAAACCCCAAATGTTCATTTCTTCTCCATGATCAATTTTCAAACAGTTGGCTCTCGATGTTCATTAAATGACCACGCGTTTTGTACGTAGAGCCGGAAAACAATCACAAACTTGCTGCGCGTGAGCGGGAAAGCGCTCGTTGTAGAGGCCGGGGTGAACCGAGCTTCAGAGCAATATTACCGATTTCATCCGAAGCCAAAGCTGTCCCGTTTCTGCTTCAGTCTCGTCTTTGTGCTGCTGATGAGCGAGCAGCAGTCCTGAAAAGGATGGACTCTTCTGTTGGTGGTCTGTTCTGGTTGGAGGAGGTCGGTTTTCGTCAGGCAGAACCAGAACCTCTCAGACGTGGACAGAAGCACATTCTTCTACTGAACTGTTTTTGGAATTTTTAAGTTGATAAATTCATTTTTAAACCCGATCCTACAGTTGAAGGCCGCCTTCTTCCCTGGTCTCTGCCCTCAGCAGCTCTCTCGGACCAGCACATATTTGATGAGGCGCATGGAGCCTTTCTTCCCTCTCCATGATGTGCGGTAGCGGCCCATCCTCTTCTTCTGACCTCTCCAGCTCACCAGCAGCAGAACGGAGCAGCAGCAGCTCAGCAGCACCGTGACGCAGATGACCACTGCAACCAGCAGCGTGTGAGCAGCCATGTGCCATCCAGGTCCAAACTCCGTGTCCTCGTCCTCTCCTCCCTGGCCTTCCTCTCTGCCTGCAGTGTGGTTCCTCTCCAAGCTGCCCGTCGTGTCATTGACATCCTGAGAGCTAGTCGTGAGAGTGAAAGCAGTTGAGGGGCTGTTGGTCACCTGGGGGGGCGTGAGGGTGGAGTGATAGGAAGTGGGAGCTTGAGCAGTTGCTGTGGAGAAGCCTGGAGACGACTCTGGCTGGCGTCTGGACGTTACCGCCTTTGACAAACAGGGGGAGGCAGGTGTGACGGTTTGAGCGTACCTTCCTAAGGTGACTGGAATCTTTTCCGTGGAGGCAGCTGTAGGGACCGCTGTGACCTTTGCTTCGGCCGCGGTGGCATGCGCTCCTGTTGAGGCTGGCCGCTTCACCGTGGCTGCAGACGTCAGCGGCGGCGCTGCAGGAGCAGGGCGAATGAACTGGCGTTTGTCTGAAGGCAAGGCATCCGAGGCGTTGATCCGGCTGTAGTGATGGGGTAACACACGGACATTTGACGAGAAGTATTTTCCAAACACCAGCAGATCAGGATCTGCACCTAGAACATGGAGAAATGCATTCATCTCAGGTTACTGAGAACATCCCATATACAGTATTGCAGGATCTATGAAACGATAAAAACAAACACGTTTTTTCATTTTAAAAGTGAAGGAGCCAAAATGTAGTTTTCTTTGTACATTTTTACCTTTTTAACGTGTTCATTTGTGACGCCTGGGTGAGAGGTTTGGTGAACACTGCTCACCTGCACTCGGGTTGAGGGGGAGAGGAGAGTTTGGGCGTTTTATTTTGTGAAATCTCAAATCTCTCAAATCTCTCACTTTCACGTATAGCACAGTAACGTTATGTGACTGTTTTCAGGCTTTACATATAAAGCATGTTGCCGTTGAACACTCGCTGAACTTTGACCAATCAGGGACTCCGATTTGGTATTGCCGTGTGGATGGCGTTCCTTATAATTCACAGAAGTGCCAACCGTTTGAAAATTGATCGCAGAGGAGAAACTAAGACTACGTTCACACTGCAGGGCTTAATGCTCAATTCCGATTTATTGAAAAAAAATCTGATTTTTTTGAAAGGCCGTATTTCTAATTAAATGCGAACTTTTGTGATCTCCTGTGTGAACGTGAAATGACCCAGAAGTGACCCGGATGCGCAGAAGAGTACTCAACAGTGAACGACGTCACTCGCTGTTTGCGGAAGTAGCTAACGTGAACAATGGATGTCAACAACAGTGTTGTCAACAGCTGAGCTATTTTTGCATCATTACATTTATTTTCACAAAGGAGCAGCACAATTACAATCTTCTTATTTTGAGAAGGCATTGGAGCCGGGATCGTCTGTACCCACTGTTGTGGAATGGGGATGTGTATGTGCTGGGCATGCGCATGTGTGTAGCGCGTGCAGCGAGGTAGGGAGAGGGCCAGTGTGGGGGCGCATTCATGTTGTGTGTTACAGAGGAAGGAGAATGGGAATAAAATAGGGATTCCCCCATAAGATCTGCTATTGACTCTTTATTAACCCGCTCTAGAGAATCTGACGGTCCGGAGGAGGACCCGCCTTCGGTCCCCGCGCTTCTGACCACGGTCGGAAAGGGGAAAAAAAAGTCATTGCGGGAAAGGTTCAACACCACGCTCGGCCATTTCGCTGGAATTTTTTTCATAAACCGCCCGGTTGCGATAAGAGCCCTGCAGTTTGGCCTGAATAGAGCGATCACCCCGAACATGAATCAAATCGGTGACCTCGCTTCCCTTCCACTGACTGGTCTCAGCAGCATCTACCGCCATGGTTGTCGTTTATGTTCTCGGTCCCGCCTACTTCAATGCAGAATGATGACGTTTGTAGCGTATCAATGACGTACGGGTCAGATTCATGCGGCCTGGCCGTTCAGACGGAGGTCGCATTTGAAAAGATCAAATCTGTGTCGTTCAGAC
Organism: Oryzias curvinotus; assembly: GCA_023969325.1. Taxonomy (NCBI): domain Eukaryota; kingdom Metazoa; phylum Chordata; class Actinopteri; order Beloniformes; family Adrianichthyidae; genus Oryzias; species Oryzias curvinotus. The sequence continues at coordinate 16,071,181 of CM043711.1, forward strand.
TGTCATAAAGGTCGCATAGGGGCAAAAAATAAAAATCGACATTTCAGCCTGCAGCGCGAACGTAGCCTAATAATCATGGTTTGAGCCCGTGATATCGGAATAGAGCTGTGAAAGAAAAAACCTGGAGGAAGATTCACCAGATCTGCACCCCTTTGACATTTCACAAAAAGCCTCTTCCAGCTGTAGGTGGTGTCCATGTGCTAGTAAACAGTAGAAGAAGGAGAAGAAGCCCCACCCTGTTTGTCCAGTGTAAACACTGTGGACTACAGGAGCGTCCAAAAACGTAGCTCTACTTGAACTCCACTTTGTTGTTGCTACTTTCATTGCAGTCACCTTTTCGCGCCCTTTGATCAGGTTCATCAACTCACACAAAGCTAACTGTTTTCCCCCAGTGTGCATCATAAACAAAGTGACTCTCAAGAGAGGTTACCTCTACAGAAACAATATTTGGATGCTGTCCACACACTAAAGATTCCTGCTTTTACTTTTCTTATCAATATTGTTTATTGGTTTATGAAACAATAAAAAGACAGGATTTTCAGCCCCATAGGAATGAATGGGAAACGTTGTGCTCTTGAAACCATTCAACCTTTTAACTGTTCAGAATGCTCTCCTTCAGTTGGTAGCAGTTCAAAATCCAGAGTTAAATCTATGTTACTTCGTTTTAGCTTGGGACCAAACCGAAACTGGGCCAAGTTGTGGCAGAACCAGCAACTTGATAAGAACGCGTGAGGCCGTGCAGATGCGATCTGTGCCGAGCTTCAGTCCAAAGGCTTAATTAAGGTGAAGTGGGCCAAAGTTCTGCTGAACTTCACAGCACAAGATTCTCATTCAGTAAACCTGATGGATCAGAGTTACGTGGACAACCTTCTGAAAAAAAAAAGAAAAAAAAAAAAAAAGACAGCCGTTGTGGCGACGAGCGGCGGAATACGCCTTTCCTTCCACGTGTGTGAAAAGAGAGAGATGCAACGCTGAAGTGCAGCAAAACTCCCCAAGGTTTTTGTTTTTTCTTTTTTTGAAGCACTGTCCAGGTTCAGCTACTTTTAGTAGTGTTGGAAACAAAAAGCACTTTATTTTCTCAGCCATATTCATAAAACCTTATTGGTTTATATATATTGAGTGTTGCAAAAAAAGAAAAAGCACCAGGAATTAGCTTGGGTGAAAAGCAAATAAATGCAACACACTGGCAGTGCTTAGTGCTCCCATCATTAAATATACTCATAAAAAATAGTGAAATATTGTCTCTGGTACAGTCTTGGGATAAGTATCGTATCGTGACATGTGTATCATGATAAGGATTGCATTGCCCAAAACGCCCCCCTAGCAGACATTTGCGAGTAAACGGTTCAAAAGAAGAAGCCCCTCCCTTCTTGTCCAGTGTGAACACCTCAGACTTCATCGTTCAGGAAGCCGCATTTCAACAGCGCCTCACATGCCCGCTGTGAACGTAGCTTCAAAATGAAGAAAGAAACCGGTTATGGACCTGCTTCAATTCATCTTAAAATCGCTTTAGTTCGTTTTTTTCACCTTTATATCCATTCATTTTTTTATTTACTCATTTTACTTTGAATTTAATCATGCTTTGAAAACAAGTTTTGCTCTTTCACACAAAAACTAAAAACTTCCCAGTTTTGCAATAAAACTCCATGAAAACTTGTATTTTAATGAGGTCTGTAATACAAATAAAAAAAAGACTCCACATAAACAAAAGGTGCTTGTGGGGCAGTTCTGCGAGTTACCCTTTGTGATGTTATAGAGGACAACGTTGCCTCTGTGGGTCAGGATGCAGCTCTCCAGTGTGGGACAGTGCAGATGGAAGCAGTTCTGCTTCTCTGGACTGGTTTCGTACTGGAACGCGGCCAGGTTGCAGGAAACTGCAGGAGAACAGGGGTGGGGGGTGGGGTGACGTCATCAGGCAACAACTAAACAAACGGGACCAATGCAAACTCTTTGAAACTCACAGTTCTCCGTCAGGCAGCAGGTGCGGCTGCATTTCAGCGCCGTCTCCTCCTGGTAGAGGTTGAGGAGCTGCGCCCCCCTCCTCTGTGACTCCTCCAGGTCGATGAAGATCCCGGGGAACCTCCGGATCCAGCAGTTCTGGTAGTAGGTGGTGGGGGAGCACCAGGACTCCGAGCCGCTCAGCAGACTCAAGGCGGCCAGCAGGCCCCATGCGACGTTCATGGCGCGCAGTGAGAGCCGGAAAACACGCACATGTTTTGGAGCTTCACCACGACGCGACCACGCTGCCTTCCTGCCGGTGGCCACCTTGAAGTGAATCAGGCTCCAGGTGTGAGGCGTCTGCTGGCTTTAGGGGTGGAGCCTCGTGTGTGTGTGCGCGCGCGCGGCGTTCAGACTCACTGACTTTGGTTTTTTGATGATGAACCCAGAACATTCTACTAATTATATAAATTCAATTTTGGGGGGGGAAGTAAGCTGTTTTTTTAAACCTTTTGATACAACCCATAAAACTTATTCAGCAAAATGTTTTTTTAATTTTAAATGGCCGGGATAGCCTCTGGCAGCCCGCGACCCCGAAAGAGAATAAACGAAAGAAGATGAATGAATGAAAATAATTATAAACAGATTTTTCCTCCTTCAAACACAGAAAGTAATGATTTAAAAAAAAAAAGAGCAACAATACATGCATTATTGTAACCATAATATTCTGAAAATGAAAACTTTTCCAGATTAAGGCTATGGCAGAGTTCTCTCCCTAACCCCTATATAGTGCACTATAAAGCGCGTTCGCCCTTTGTCTGAATCTACAATTCCAAAATCAAGTGCCCTAGAAATTTCCCAGAAGTCTCTGTGAAAAACCAGTGTGCATCAATGCTCACTAGATCGGCGAATATAGACCACAATGCATAGCGTCGGAGGAATTTTTGCCCCCAAAAATGTATTTTGTAAATAAATCGTTAATGCTTTTTAATCTTCGGAACACAGTGGACTCATAAATAATCGGCGCAAAATGCTCATATTAATTAGATTTTAACTTTGTGAAATCTATGACAAAGCTTAAAAACTAAAGTAGTGAGCATGGTGTCCGAATTGCTTTTACAAATCCAGGGCTCTACATAGTGCTGCACTATAGAGTTTTTTTTTAGTAATTAGGGGTTTAGTGTGGGAATTAGGACACAACCAAAATGTTTATGAGAGCCCTTCTACTGCCCCTAGTGGAAGGATGATGAACTACAGGAGAGAAAACATAAAACAAGTTCTATACATTGGTTTTTAAGGAAAGTTTAGATCAGGAGATAGGGATCTCAGAAATGCCTGTATCAAATATGATACGAATGGTTCTATGGGTTTAAAAATGTTATAAAACAAGACATTTTGGCAATGTAACAACTTATTTATTTAACAAACAAAAACCTCCATAGTGTGTGGAAGAACCACACACAGTCACACATGAAAGCTGAACCTGAAACTGCAGCTGTCTGACAGCACGTGAAAAGACAGGCTGCTGTAATTTGAAGGAGCTTGAGAAACATTTGTACGATATTTGTGCCATCCAGACCTGAGAAGATCCGGAATTACACTTGAATCCTCATCGGACGCTTGGCGGTAAATACAGACAACATCTGCCGTCAACGTGCAAAAGCTTTGTCTCGTTCAAGTTAGCAGTTAGATTATGTGCCTCAGTCTGTAGTCAGATACTTGTCAATCAAAGACAAGAAGACAAAACAACAGTGAACATCAAACTGTGAATACAATTTCTCTTTAAAATCCTTTCAGCCGCTCCGTGATGAGCAGATGAATATGGGGCTGTACATAAAACTGAAATCTTTAATGACAAACAAAAAATACATTGGCACCAGAAGTGAACTCCAATGGATGTGCAAAAGAGGAATCCTCCATGTTCCTTTAATTTATTTATTTGTAACTTCTCCCCGCTCGCTTATACTTATGTAAGTCACTAGATGGCAGTCTGAGGCAGCCGATCTCCCCTGTCGCAAACATACCCTGAACATGCATGCATGACAAAAAAAATGGACTTCAAAAACAAGCTCTAGTAAAATGAGACAAACACCAGCAGTGATAACTCTGACATGCATGATTCGAAGGCCGTGGTTGGCTCCTTTGGTACAGAAACCACAGTGTATACTCCTTAATCCTTTTCACATCCAGCCTCCTTCTGTTTCTACGTCTCTCAGTCCAGCTCCTCTTCTTGCTCTTGCACACGCTCCACGCTGCCAGTGTTTCTCTGGACTCCTGACCGACTCGACAGATTTCAGCTCACGGAGTCGAGGGTTTGGGTGTCTTTGCTCGCAGGTGTGCTACAAAGAGCTGGCAAGTCCCACCAGTGCCTCTGTGTCAGTCTTTGACTAGCCTGTAAATATGGTGCTGTGCGCCGTGTTCGCTGGTGGACACCTCGAAGACGTAAGCTATGCACAGCAGGGTCTCCAGTGTGTCCCTGTTAGTCACCACCTGTAAGCATGCACAAGAGAGCCCATCTCTCATCTGCAGATTTATGTCTTTACACTCTTTCTTCTTGTAAATTACAAATAATAGAGGAGGAAAAGCTCCTACTATCTATAAAAGTACATAAAAGATAATAAACCATTGATTCTTTACCAACTTACCACATATAAAGTCTTAATAAAACTTCCTAAGCCTTTGAATTTAGATTCTGAGTGTCTGTGAAAAACAAATGTCACCCAAAGTTTGAGCATTTTCCTCTTTGGATTGAGTGACAGATTAGTTTTGCAAAATGAAACACAAGACTGCTTTTTAAAAAGCTTTTACATGAGTGAAAATGTTTTCAAACTGGACAGTGCATCCAAAAACACACTGCACTTGTTTTACTAAATGGATGCCTGTGTTAAACGGGCAAAATATTACCACTGATGCATATGCAGCATGGGCAAGTCTGGCACAACGCGAGGGGTATTAAAGGCAGATATGGAACCAGTCACAATAATCAAGGCTGACATTAATAGCATCTTCCTATTTTCCTCTATTCTTCAAAGTCCCATTTTTTTCCTGAATGTTTCTTTTGAACAAAGTCAGCTCCTCTCCTCTCTCCAAGTTCTGCCTGTTGCATTCTGGGGCAGCTGATGATAGCCCCAACTGCTGCCTGTACTCAAACTTTAATTCTTCTGGTGCAATTTTAGTAAATCACTGCAAATCCTAAATGTGTGGGATCTCTTTCTACGCAATTTTTTGGCACTTTTTAAGGAGGTTCTCTGTAAATCAGAGCCATTGTGTCAAACTTTGACGACGAAATGCAGTGGCAGCTAGAAATATGGGTTATGGAGCTTTTTAAGTCCCACTCCAATCATCTTTAGATCTATCGTAAACGTGTTTCTGTGGTCTTTTAGTTATAATGATGACGTTTTTAGCCAATATCAATGAACCTGTGTTGCTTTGTAGGACAGTTTGTGCAAAGCAGCAAGAGCTCATCATAAATTTGCCTCTAACTTTTTGGGCGGGACTGTTGGCACCGAACAAACCCCCCTTTTCCCTCCCTGTCACTGAAAACGTGCATGGATCTATTTGTCTGCAGGTGGACGCATCAGAATGGAGTGGAGCAGGGAGCTTTGGTTTTCTACGGCACAAACGCTTTTTTAAACGGCCTTTTCTTCTCTGCTCCTGATTCACAACAATTGGAATAAAAAATATCCTCAGAAGTACAATTTTAGGCTACACTGTCATTGCATATATCCTCTATCATGAGAAAAATGCCACAAGAATGTGTTAAAAACCTCGTTTTCATCGGAGTGGGTCTTTAACAGAGACAATGGAACAAACATAAATCTGTGTTTAATGCTCGTTAATGCTGTGATTAATCATTGCACTATAACATACGTGTCTTTGTATATGCTGTTCATATACAGGCTTATGAGGTGTTCAAGGTTAATAGGAGCTAAATCAGCCCACTGAGCTGCTGCAATGTGGTCGCCAATTCAGTTCCGTTGACCACAGAGGTCAGTGTGGGCTCATTGTCATCTGGCTCCTTCTGCAGGAATGTAGTCGTCAGTAGAAGGAACACAAATGCCTTTGAACCATGTTGTCGTGGACCACTCGGTTACTATAGCAATACACTCCACTCGGTTCACTTTGGCCTCAGTGTCTGTTGTCTGAGGCAGACAGAGGCTCATTGAGGAAACTTGCTGCAGAAAGGGTGATATGGTCTGTGAGAAACAGCATAACAGCTCGCGTTTCTCTAGGCTTAGCTTTAAATAATGTCTGAACAAAAAAGCCAAAAGAATGCAGACACTTCTTCTCCGAAGAACCCGTATAGAGTGATGTGAAAAATGAAGGTTAAGGAGTTTATTTTGGTCCTTGAGCTCTTTGCAGACAATGACTTATCTGCAAAGTATGAAGCTAGCTTTGTGCTTTAGTGTTCGTCCGTTTGCTGGAGGATGTCTACTTGCAATAAAACTTAAAAAACTTAAAACTAAAGAACAGCCTCTTGAATCCACGGTCTAATGTCAGACAGATCTGTTCATATCAATTTTAAAACAAACTTTTTACAGGCATTTAGCCTGGATCTTTTTTTAAGCCTAAAAAAATAATGGGAAGTGATGAGATTAGCAGAAACAGCAGATTAGCAGAAACCTTTCTCCTTTTATTTTCTATATGTATTTCATTTTCTACTAGTTTTTATCCCTCTGATCCGCTTTTAGGGAGATATTCATCATTCAACCTGATCCAAAACACTTAAAGCAAAATATAGGTCATACTAATGCTGACTTAGCTGCACTTACTTCCCCAAAGAACACAACATGTGGGACTTCTTACAATTTTTTTTACATTTGTTTAGGTTGGGAGAGAATCAACAAATATGGATTTCATTACAAACGCCTAAAAGCTCCAAAAAAGTTTAAAAAAAAAAATGAAATTATAGTCACAGCATGTTATTTTTTTAATATTAACCTTCCCCTTTTTTCTGGCATAAAGTGTAGAAACAGCAAAGACAGTGTTTTAAACTGATGAGATTCAGTAAATAAAGACGGGCCTTGAAAGGAACCGTGTTTGTATGTATCATTCAAGGAGAAACTCTTCAGGTTTCAATCATCATCGTTATTGTCTGTAACCACTAAGGACGTTGTATAATACTGGCTTCAGCTTCAACTTTTACTGCTTTAAACTCTTCATGGTTTTCTGTAGAGAGTTTTTTAGTGTTCACAGCCATTCTAGAGTTTTTAGATCTGCCGACCAGTATCAGCTTTAGCCCCCAGTTATAGATTGACATTCCTCCATGGTATCAGACCCGAACAGCTCTAAACGTCAACCACAGGCTTACCTTTTTACGATGTGAGTTGGTGGCATCTTATCTTCTTTCTCTTTGGTTTACTCAATCCTTATCTGTCTTTTATGTATTTAATTGTGTCTTGTAATTTGATGTTGTTATTTTTAGAACTCGCTCAGTCCCTTTTGGGGTCACATGGTTGCTGGAGCACACTTCAGTAATGTTGGGCGAAGGCGGGGAACACCCTGACCAGCTGACCAATCGGTTGCAGGGCCACACAAATCACACCAACTTAGAGATTCAGATTAACCTGTGAAGCATGTTGGATTGTGGGAAGAAGCCGGAGCACCCCGAGAACTCTCAAAGATGGGAACTCCACACAGCAAGGTCCCAGGCAGTATTTGAACCAGGGCTTTCCATTCACATGTCTGTGATTTCTGTGCTTGAAAGTGTCCTACTGCCTCATATTTTGATTACTTAAGCCAACTTTTTTTGCTATTATTTTTGTTTGGGTGTTAAGTTTTATCAAAGAATATAAGTAGTAGGGCTTGGTTTTTGCTTCTTGAACTCAGATGACTCATAATTAATTGAGCTGTACCGCTAGTGTTTTATTTCCTGTCTCTTCTTCCAATCATCAGTGTTATGTAACAATACAGCATGAAGAAAGTTATATTAAAAGCACTTTCCATGTGTCACAGCGTGCATGAGGAGTGTAACCATAGAAACGCAAACACAGCCCCACCTCTCCAGCGTGATCAGTATGTACCTGTAGGATGGTGAAGTTTTCCAGTACGCTGTTCATCATGTACTTCTCCGGCAGATGCTTAAGCTTGTGAATGAAGTTGATCATGTATTCACACAACGGGGATCTGTGGATCCGGAACACGTAGCGCCCGTTCTCGAAGCGCGCGTACTCCGTCTGGGGAGGGAAGACATGCAGCTGAGTTCAAACCAGCTCGCAAAAATTTTGACGAACAGAAAACAAACGAAAACAAAAAACACACATGAAAGAAAAAAAATAAGTCATGGGACCCACTAAAACGCAAATGGATGCGTTAGATCTATGTGATAAGCTGTAATGTGAGTAATGCAATATACCTAATGCAGCATATGGCATGCCACATTTGACAATAAACATATTTCTCGTGGCAACCATAATCAAATGATGAAGCCATTAGATATCATCATGTGGCTTACGGAGGCAGATGGCTCAACCGAGGGACGTGTGTGTTTGTGTATTTATGCTGGACAATCCGTCAGCGGATGGGCGGGGGCAGGGCGATGACCTTACATAGTTAACAGGAAATTTAGGGCTTAGTCAGGCTGGGGAGATTTGTGAATCAGCTTCCTGACCACAGATCAGCTGTAATTGACTGGAATCAGCAGCAGTCATTCACTCAGGGAGATGGCAGTGGTTTTCGATGTGGTCGCAACCCTATAATATCAAAATATCGCTCCTCTATTACCTAATATATGCAGCAAAAAAAAAAAAAACAGTTTATCATACTATTGAGGTATTTTTCATCTGAAAGACTTTTTATTCTTTAAGAGTCCCAGAATAGCGGTAAGGCAACTCGATCCAAGGAAGTTCCCATTAAAGCACAGTCTTACCTCCACTTTCTCAACAACCTGTTTGCCAAAGGAGCACACTTTGGTGGATGAGGTGATAACCATGTTGTCAGAGCTCTCATACTGGCTGGACACGCCATAAAAGAAGTTGCTGTCATCTTGCAGGTTTACACTCAGGTCCGCCTTAAAGACAAAATAGAAAGCTGGCCTAAATAAACACACTTTTTTTTTTTTTTAAGAAAGCACAAGCAACTACGTCAGTCTAACGGAGTTGATTGAATATTTTCATGTGCACTATCCACTGCAGATTAAGTCTCCTAATCCCTACTCTGAAATCATTTCACATAACTTTCATAATTTAACACTCACACTCTTGGCCGTAAGAACCTGAATTATGAGATTTGTGGACAATTCTTTTTTATGTTTGTTAAATTATATTTTTAGGAGGTCAATCTCAGATTGAACTAACATTGGACCTTGTTAACAAAAACTAAAACCCTTTTTTAAGGAAAAACCTTGAGAAAGATCCTTCCTGACCCTCCACTGGTGTATAGTACTAATATAGCGCTTTTTCTACCTTCCTTGAAGGTCCAGAGTGCTTTACAGTCACCGTTCCATTCTCTTATTCACACACACACACACTGGCATCAACCTATAACCACCACGAGCAATGTAGGGTTCAGTCTTTTACGCAAGGACAGATCGACACATAGGCAAACAGAGCAGGAACTGAACCTGCTGTAACCTTCAGGTCAGAGGTCGACCCCTCTGACCGGTAGTTTCTGATCAAATCATATCTGTATTTTAGATATTGTGGATCATTTAGAATTTAGCTCTTGTTGTAATTCGCCTTCCGTTTAAAGGTCCAACAAGGTTTTCTTTGATCATTCTTTTCTTGGAGCATGACGTCCCCACACTGTATTCCCTATGAGCTACTTCCTACAGAAAAAAGGGGATAATTGTGGCAATAAGATTTTTATTTTTACTGAACATGCTTTCAGCGCTTTCTTGAACACATCACATGCCCAGTGTTTTTTCTGTTTCTTTGAAAACTTCGATGGTTTCTGAAATTTTGTTAATCTGGCTGAAATATTTGAAAGTGTTGCTGTAGGACATTTTAGTTTGGGGTATAATACTCCACAGTATATGTCCGGGTATTGGAGGACAGCAGCATCACCAGTCGTCAGCCGGATTTGTTTTTTTTTACATGCGCTCTTCACTTCTACCAGCTGCAGTTACAAAAATCAAATAATAGGGGATAAATAGAGGCATTGTGGACTGAAAAGCTATATCAACGATTCATGTAGAAGTACAAAGAGAACAATGGCTGATCTACATGAAGGAGGAAGCACCAGCGCCACTTCAGGGAGGTCATAATGGACAGATATTTGAACAACAGCCTCTGGCCATCAGTAAACAGCCTTTATGATTTCAATATTTGCTCCATCACAACTTATTTCACAAATGTGTTTCTCTTCTCCTGATTAGTAAATTACTGCTTTCATTAAAGAAAACATCTCAAATAACCTGTCTACCTTGAAGCAGGTAGATGAAGCCCTAGATAACAACAATGATATACAAAAGTTTTTTAGCTTTGATCATCATCAGCCACAATGGGAAAACCAATGATTGACAAAGTTAATCCTTCATAGGCATCTAAGCTACATAGCACAGAGGCTTAATGTTTGTATTAGGAGTTTGCTATCTGCATTACACATTTCTTCATCACACACTTGTCCTGCTAGCTTGCAGACCCTCACACCCCAACCTATCAGAACTGGTACAACAGAAATGAGCAATATTGCAACTAAATATTTTGTACGTAACAAATACAAACCTTTTGAAACGGCTTTTCCTTTGCTCCTGATTAACAACGATTTGAATAAAAAAATACTTAGAAATACAATTTTAAGCTACATTTTCTTTACGTATGTCCTTAATCATGAGAAACACGCCACAAGAACATGTTAAAAACACCAAAACACTATTTACAGTAGCGTGGGTCTTTAATGCCTCAAAATGTCTGCCTTTTTTGCTATATAAGGGTCTATAAAAGGGGCAAGAAATGTCCAGTGAATAAGTGGTTTTTCCACAAAATGTCCAATTTTCAATATCTGTTAGTAATTCACAAGTTACTACAAGACACAAAAGTGTAATAATAGTTTAATATGAAGAAAAGCATAAAATCCAGATTTGATTTTAAGCTAGTGACAAAGCCTTTAATAACATCTTGATTTGTGGATCTATTTCCTAAAATGTGTGTAACGTAATGATGGTGAACACATTTCAGCTGAAATTTACACCAAACATTTGTGCAGTGGACTAAGTAAAGCAAACAATATGCCCCGGCAAGTTCAATTTAAAGGAAGGTAGCAGCAATGTTTCTTCATGTGGGAGTGGAGCCACACATCTCTCCTCCTCATCCTGGTTCAGCTTTGAATTGAGGTGAGGATAATCCGATTTCAGATCGGGCTCGGGTGCCATCTCCTCTGTCAGACAGCTGAGCTGTTTCACCTTTTTCCCTGTCGGGCTCTTGTCTTTTAATGGGCCATTGAGACAACGCTCATCCTCCTCTCATCTCCTCATCACCCCGTTCATCTTCATCCCTCGCTCGTGTAATTCCCCTATTTGTCTTCATCCGTAAGGCCCAATGACCCTCCCCAAACCGCCGTTCCCTGCTTTCCTAACAGCCTGCGAGGGAATTCATCCAATTACAATCAGTGGCGTGCAATTGGCTGATTAGATCATGGCGGGCAGGCTGGCTGTGTAACAATTTAGCAGAGCCGCTTCAAATCGGATTCCCCTCGCACTTCAAAGGCGTGAGACAATCCGTTAGGACAGGGCCACGGGCGCTGGAGGGGGGTTGGGGGGGGGGGGAAGAGAAGGTGGGGAGCTGAGGACGGCAGCCGGCGGCCAACAGGGACGGGGGCAGGAGGGGGTGGGGGTGGAAATTAAATCTAGAATACCATAGCTTTGGAGGTGGGTCAGCCACCTGTCATGGTCACCATGCCAACCTGCTCCTCAGCACACCTCGAAGTCACGACCTGCCTTGTGGCTGTGTCACAGCAGCAACATCAAATCACAAAGCCTCAACTTTCATTTTATGTTCAGAGGTGTTGAGGATTTCATTTTGCTTATTCCTGTAGCCAAGAGCATTTTGGGTGTGTGCCCCCCTCCACAGAGGTTGTTGAAATGCCCAGCTGTTTTGTTGCATTTCTATGTTTTACCATGATGCCTTGAGAATTGGACATCCTCCCCCCTTCAGGGATATGGAGTGATTGCGGACAGTGTTATGAGCTTGTTTTGCTTTTTCTCGGAGCTGGCGGTTGACTCAACCAAGCTCCTATGAATCAGGAGTGTAGTGTTACACCGATGAAAGACTTGTTGCTTACATGTCAAGCAGCATTTCTCCTGCCATCCCTATTTCTTCTTCACACTGTCTACGTCCCTATTTGTATCTCCTGCTCGTTATTGCTGTCTCGCCCTCCTTTTCTTTATGATATACGGAGCGGGGTTACCGATCCCTTCCTTGCTCGGGGTCATGAATCAAACGCCGTGCCTTGCCCAGCTGCTCTTCGCTAGGAATGAAGAAGACCCTTTCCAACACTGTGCCACTCACCAATGTCTTTTATCCCCCCACAATAAATAATGTGGAAGCCGAGCATGTGAGAAGAGGAATGCCACATATACAAAGCCATCTGGGATGCAAGGCGGCACTCTGAACTTGACCCTCGAGGCTTTTTGTGTGCTAAACCAAAGCACTTAAAGCCACGATTTGCTTCTTATTTGCTTCACCTGAATTGACCTAAATGTGTTTTTGAGGGATTGAAGTGTCCAATTCTGATAGTTTCTGCTACTAATATGTAGGTCTGTCTTGTGAACAAGCATAGCGTATCTTGGTTCATCCTTGTTGAGAACTTGTCAATCTGAATGTCCCACCTTTCCGATTTCACATTGACAAACAGAATTCCCACTAGCCTCCTTATACAGTTGACTTTCTTGACGGATTGAATACTGAGCGGTTGTTGCTCAAACACTACTGTACAAAACTCTTCGCTGACATTTAGTCAGTTGACAAATGCTCTCATCAAAGTACGGCAATTTCCAAGAAAACTACATAGCAAGCAAATGTTTGATGCCTTTTTTCAGCTTTTAAACATGTTGAGTGCTAGTGCTATCAGTAAGTTTTATTAAGCATGCAGCAAACTGAAGAGAAGGATAGTTTTTAGGTAATTTAATGATTGGGGGATGGTAAAATAAGCTAAAAAGCTTTTGCAGTAGAGGGCAGCGACCAGCAGCCATCCTTTGTAGCAGGGTTACAGGTGAGGTTTATTTGGCTTGACTGGGTTACACTTGCATGTGTCGAGCTTTTAGATGGGATGCAGGCAACACTAAAGTCAGAATGGTTTTGTTGTGATCTGTCCGAGCTCTGGCCGAAAAACCTGACTGAACTGCTTTTTCCTTCACATTAAAATAAGTACAGAAGCGTGGGTCTCGCCATTAATTTTTACACTTACTTTTATATCTTAGCAATGAAAATTATTGTTACTGTTAAAAATATGTAGTAAATGATGTTAGATCACAGTAAAATCATGTTATTTAGTTCCTGTGTTAAACTTTGCAGTTTATTAAGTAAATGCATGTGGAGGGATGGACTTTAGCTCAAATGTGATGATAACATCACAGACAGTGACTACAATGGACATGTTTTTCTAGGGCTGCCCTGTTGTCGCTCTCTCCTCTTGAGAAGGCACTGGTTCAAATCCCGGCTGGGACCTTTTTGTGTGGAGTTTGCACTCTGCCTTTGCCAAACAGTACCTGCGTTGCCTCCGTGACCTTGAAATGGATTCAGCGGGTTCTGAAGATGGATGGACATGATTTCTAGCAGTCATCTCCAAGCTATTCATTTAGGACCTCAGATACGGGATTTCAGATACTTTGTGGAATCTGGATTTAAATCTAACTCAAGGTGTATACTATAAAGACAATACTTGTAATAAAGAAGCATTTTTAACTACCATTTCTAACTCCATGCCTGTGGAGAGGAGCGGCTGCACCTTAGAGTTCATCTTGAGGCTCTTACGGACACCTCAAGGAAAGTCATGAAAATGTAACGTGCGTGCGTGTGGTAAGTGTGTGTTACACACACTTACGGGTGATGCTGTCGTGCGGTACGATGCTGACTGACACTAGTAAGGTATCGGCTCCTAACTGACCACGCACAAATGGTACACAGATGGGGTGTACAGGTGATACTTAAGTGCCGGTAGGATGTCCACACAAACTACTCTCTGATTGTCTAACTTCCTCATTTCTAACAGTCAGGCTGCATGCATAAAGCACATACTTATCCCTTGGGCAGCACTAACGGTCTCCTTTTGAATTGGGGGTTCGAACAAATAAAAAATCCCAACAACACCCCCTTACCTGTTGTTTAAGTGTCTGCTACAAACTTTTGCTAAAATGAAAAAAATGTGCATGAACATTGTTTCCCTACGGGTTCACTGAGTGATCTACGATCTTCTAATTTCCTGCAGCTATCTGCGTGCCCCGTACAGATTTACCACTTTCTCACCCAGATCCAACCATAAAGGGAATTGTGACTAAGTCAAAGGGCAAGTTGATCATAACTTAGTTAACAAAAAAAGCGCATGAATATAGTCTGAGATCAATCCAAAAGGCTTGGTTTGATATAAAATCATGCCAGAATCAAACAAAAGTGATAGACATGGGTGCTTTCGAGCTGATTTTCTGCACTTTTTTAGACATCCTTCCTAATGCCTCCTTCTGTGTGTGGGTTGAGAAAGTTGTTGTGTTGTTATCTCTAAGCGTGTATATGTACGCTTTTTGGGGGGGGGGGGGGGGGACTATAAATAAGACCATGGGTGAGTGTGTGCTGGACTCTAATAATGCAGAGACAGGTGTCTGGGCTCACATTTCTCCTAGTGAAAGATCTTGCCTGCCACTCTTCCCCAAGGCTGCTGTCACACACACTCTCATCACTGACACACACACACGCACAAAAGATGGCCACCGCTGCCCACTTCACAGGCGTGTTGGCCAACAGTTAAGGTTGAAGGAGCTATGACTTCTTCAACGTTTTAGGAGCTACATTTCCCTTCCGTTTGCAGTGATCCAGCACTTCATCTATCTAAGCGCAGGGAATGACGCGAGGCCATTAACAGCTAACAGCTGTTACAAAACATTATCAGGAATATTCATTGTACTGATCTTTGGCCTCATGATGCTGGGAGGGTGGTATGATGATGAAATCCACTGCATACAGCAAACCAGACTATCCTAGTTTGTTTTTTAAATCCAAGGAGAATTCATCATTTGAAAAGAACTGCAAGTTTGAGAAAAGAAACAAATAGAAAAGCAGAAAATATTTTTACCCAAAACTTGACAAGAAAGAAAGCATTCGGGGGCCCTTTGTCGAAAAGCTCCTTGAGGCCCCCTTTCTTTTCAGGGAATTTGTCATAGATCTGCCTGATGTCCACCGACTCCAGATAGGGGTCACTGTAGGTCGGGTTGGACTGTCCGATGTGAACAAATAAGTGCTTGTTGAACTGGAAAAAAAAACAAAGGTGGAAATACATTTTGACAAAAACAGTAATTAATTAGTTTAAAATAGTTTAATTAACTCAAAGGGTGTTTTTCCATGCAGAAAAATCTGTGGGTCCACCTTTCACTTTTTAAAGCATTCTATTACCATCGCATTCTTTTTGTTCACCCTAAATAAACAAAAACAGTAACATAAAATTTTCCAACTAGCCTATCCACTTTTTGTAATAAGAATTCTTTTTGATCTGTGTTTATTCAAAAATAAAAGTGTTAAGTAGTCACCTTGTTTTAGTGTTACTAACAATTGATTACAATGTAGAGCAATTACAAAATAAAATGAGGCTTGAAATTAAATTGATCTTTGCTCTGAAGCACAATCCATTCGGAGAAAATCTTAATGCACAAAGTCATAACGTGTCTGCTTAGACAAATACATTCTAAAATAAATAATTTAACAAACATCCAGTTCTAGTCTGTGTTTAGCTCAGGATCTCCAGTTCCACTTCTTTTTTATTTGGATCTCAGTGGTACATCCCATCAAAAATCCAAACCAGTAGATATAAACTGACCACAGTTACTGACAGATACTCACTTTACGACACAGCATCTCCACAGATAATCAAACACTAACTGGACTCAACAAATCCTTTTATTTAGTTTTATTTCTGTTGTGTAGAGCAACAGAGAATTTCACCCCCTTGTATTTTGTTCAGTTGTTTACCAAGTTATGGCGGATTGTGATCTTTGATACTTTTTTTTGCTTAAATTGTCTACTTTGAGGATCTGGAAAGCATGGAAGTAGATTTTTTCTTCATTTATAAAGAAAAAACTATGATTTACTTATGATGACTTAATATATTTCTCCATTTATTCCTCGATCATTACCCTGCTCATTGTTATGCTGTGTGAGTGTGTGGAGGGGTTAAAAGCTATGGAAGTTTAAAATAATTGTGCGCCGGACATCCATCAGTTTTGTTGGTTGACAATAAAACTGTTAGAGACAGATTCAAAATGTGATCAACAGGAAGTAAATCTGAGCTCAGAAATGCATTTTTGATCTGGAGCAGAGAACATCTGAAGATCAAGAATGTGTGAAACAGAACATTTAGAAATGGTAATAAAACATCCAAGTTTGTTTGTGTTACTCTTCATCAAGGAGAGTAACAGCACACCCCAGTATTGTACTCACAGTCTCTGGGTCTTGAGGTTGCTCCAAGAAGGCAGAGAACTCCAGCATTCGCAGCTTGGAGCTGGCAATACTTCTACCTTGCCAAGGGGGGGCACCAGGAGACATGGACAGCCCTGCTGTACTTTCATAGCCTAGAAAAGCGAAGGCAGGGAGCATAGAAGTAACATGTCTGAAAGTAAAACCTGAAAAAAAAATTCATCTTTTTCTCCGTGCTTCCTACACTCATCCCAGCGAGATGCTTTGTTTCATCATTTGTGCTGACAAAGCAACAGTCTGTCAACACAACAGAGGGAAGAGGGAGCACTCACCTGCTATTGGGGCCGGGCCAGTCGCTTGCATAGCATAACTCTGGTGGGAGAAGGGCTTAATGCTGAGGAGAAGAGACAGATAAGAGGCAGAGAGAGATTTGTTATGCTCGGTCTCAGCCTCATAACCCCAACTGATCAACTAATTAGACCGCCTGACCTCAAAAAAACACAAGGGGGGTGCCAAATATCAAAGAGCTTAGAGACCCACTCCAATAAAAATAATGTTTTTGGTGTTTTTAACATGTTTTTAGAGATTTTTCTGATGATAGAGGACATTTATGGTGGAAAAGGACATGTAGAATTACATTTCTTTATTTATTTCAAATGAGGAGCAGACGAAAAAATGCAGCTGGAATAAGCTTGTAGGTGTGAATGAAAAAGCTACTATCGACCTGCTCCGCTCCATTCTGATGCATCCACTTACAGACAAACAGATCCATGTACGTCTTTGTTTTCCCCGTCAGAGCTGGCTCAAAACAGCTACATAGCTCCAATATTGTTAGCCATTTTTGTTGCACTGATAATATTGGCTTAGGGGTGTAAGAGGCTGTAAGCATAAACAGATGGATGACGGGAAGTGAGAGGAGCCTACACTACGTCAACAGTCCCACCCACAACTTAGAGGCAAATTTGTCCTAAAAAACAACACTTTTTTTAAGTTTGGCTGAAATCATAATTAAAAAACACTGGAAATGTTTTTTCATTAGATCAAAAGATGATCGGAGTGGGACTTTAAGAGAATCTCGCAGAACAAGAAGAATGGTCCCTTACTCTTCATGGCTTCCTGGCTGTCCGGGAAGAGCCCCATGCCAGAACTGACAAAAGAAAAATAAATATCAAAGAAATTAGAGTGAAACCCCATTATTCCAGCTAGTATCAAGCTACTGCATTGGTTTCCACCTTCAAAATAAAAGCATGAGCTGTCATGTGTTTGGCAAAAAAATTTAACTTCTTATATTTGGTAACATTTTACATTAAAAATAAAACATAAATAGAGAAACCGAGATAAAATAGGAAGATTAAATCACAATGTTTGACTTGAATAATGCCTAATAGTGATGTACACACCATCAATCATTATGTAAATTTAATGATGTTTGATAATGAATAATAATAACATTTTCATATTGAAAAACGATGAAATTCTACATGTAGTTGAATCACTTCTACTAAGGCCTAGTTGGGTGGTGAGGAGGTTATTTTTATGTTTCGTCTTACTTTAAGGGGTTACACTACTTGCATCCATGCATTTGGAATAAAAAAAAAAGTAACTAGTGGCTGTGAATGAGAGGATGCTGGTGACACTGAAGTAAGACTCACCCCACCAGCAGTGGGGTAAACCGGTCTAGAGAGGCCCTGGAGAGTCATCTTGTTCTGGAAGGCTGTGGGGGAGATGATCTGGGCTGAGGACATGGTCGCCATACTCTGGAGAGCCTTGTCCTTGGCAGCTTGGTCCTACAGAGACAGGAGGGCCATGGACATTAGATAAACTGACAGAGGGACAGCACTCACCAGACTCAATTCAACGAAGCGGCCTGCTTTCACGCTTAACACAATCAGAGCCCTAAAAAAGGGAAAGGAGCGGCGGTCTTGCATCACAGGTGAATCCATGCCAGGCCCAGAACTGGAAAGAAGTTAATGTTACAGTCAAGGGCCTTTGGGTTGAGAGTTAAGTTTATTGCTTTGGCAGCATGAGCCAGTGATGACAACTAGCTTCTGTTGGAGGTCATACAAGAAGTCAAGGCAGACATCACGGTGACATGCAAATTTGGCTTTTCACGACACCGTTTGAGTCTAAAAAAGAATTAACAAAAATAAAGACTATGGTATACCACAAAGCAATGTGTTAAGACACTCCCGGTTTTCAATCCACCCCCTCAGCAATTTCCAAACCACACAAGCACACAGGCGCTCGCCGCCCTGCCCGAATGTGCAAGGCCACACGGTGCATTCTCCGTCTCAGAAGTGACTAACACAAGGGCATAGCTGAAATATGGGGGGGGGTACATGTGGCAGGGATCTCAGTTACACCATAGACGTGTTTAAAAAGGGCTGTCACAGGGGCCAACCCTGTGACCGGCACAGAGCTCTGCCAAATAAACCCTCGTGGCTTCTGTCCAAGGTGAGGGACAGTCCTGCCTCAGCTGAGAGTCTGTGAGCAAACGCCAACCAGAAATGCAAACTGAGAAAGTGCTGGGGAGACAGAGATGTGTTAGCTCCCGGTGAACCGCAAAGGAAAACTTTTATTGCCACACCTAGAGCGAATAACCGTGGCATTAATTTGCTCCCTGGAAATGTAATTTATTTGTTGATTATCCGGCATGGAGGGCCTCAGGCTTTGTGAGATATGTTCGCATTTCATCAAATTGTGTCTGAATCCGCTTTTGAAACTCGAGCCAATTATTGGGTGCAATTAAAAAAGTCAGTCATTTTAGTTAATGGACTACGAACACAAAGGCCGGGGATGTCCAAATGAACTTTAACAATAAATGACACGCAATAATAAGGTGAAACAAGCTCAGCTGCATTTTGGAGTGGCGGTCTGTTGTCTCACAAGAAAAAAAGCTCTTCAGATGTTAAGTTAAGATCCTTGCTGATACTGCTTTGCTCCAACTATTTTTGAGTTTTTTTCAGGGACTTGGGCTCAAAGTTATACGAATTGGATTTAATTTATTACAGCACCAGTCACTGCACCTAGTTATTTGTCTGTGATGTCACCAATTGCTTTGAATCTAAGGAGAACATGGTAAAATTGGCCATTGTCCTAAAACTGGTTACCTTGTATAGTTTGGTATCACTGAGTTTAGGCTTTTTAATTTTTTGTGTCCAGTTTTTCTGAACTGTTTTCACACACTGGACTAAAAATCACACAAAAAGAAAACAAATTCAAATCAGATTTTCCATTTTTTTCACTGAGTATCACAGAAACTTTTTCTAAACTTAAAAGGAAAATGTATTGTGCAACTTAAAAAAAATTCTATAGACAATTTATAAAAACAAAAAGTAATGACCAAGGCATTTTAATAAAGTATTTTTATTAAAATGCCTGAGGCATTTTTGTACTGCTGTTCCTAAATCGAGTTTCAAAATAAGATGGGACAAAAAAAAAGCCACAAACCGCCCTCTCAAAAACATTTTTTTCAGTTGAACACACATGACCACATCACAACAATGTTCACATTTTTGCAAACAACGAACCTTTAGTAAAAACATTTTTTATATAATTGTTCATATTCACAAAAGGATCCCCCAGGATAATGCAATAACTTTTTTACTTGAAGGCTGATTCCATACTTGTTTTGTACTTGTAAGAGCTGTCAGGGTTCAGTTATTTTTTTAATGAATGTGCATCGGGTCCACAACGTGTCGGTTAAAACCACTGACTGTGTAAGGAGAACTGAGTGACTCCTCCCCTCTCACACTCCAAACAGGAAGTACCTGCTGGCTCCAAAAAGCCAAAATCCCACAGACTTCTATAGAGAAATAAACAGCTCTTACTAAGTTATTCTATAGGTCAGACCAACCTTTTTTTAACATGTTCTTGCTAATCCTCTTTTTTCACATTTTTTTTCACTAGTGCCAGTTACTCAAGTTATAAACTGACCAATCGGATGCTTCAATTAAAGCATGTACTCTCACATCGAACATTCAAAATGTCTGATTGATAGATTTGGTGTAGTCTGCTTTCAAGTGGTAGGGGTGTGGCCTTCCAACCAGATCACTACTGATTGGTGAGAGCGGTTGCCTTGGAAATGTTGACTCGGACCAATAACTGCTTACTAAGGAATTCTGGTTCCAACATGGCAAAGTTCATACCGCAAAAAAAATGGTGCCTGTATTCACTTTATTTTGTTGGAACCGAATGTAAGTTATTCTATATGAGTGATGTCACGCTCACTCGGTCCACTTCTCATATACTGTAGTTTCTGTAACTTGGTTAGAAAATGATGGAATGATCCAACTTTGTAAGCATGGTTGGGATTAGTAGAAGTGAACATCTAAACAAAATAAAATTACTTCACATTTTGGTACATTTGTTGAAAAATTTGATAGAAACAAATAGAAGGTGACTCACGTAGCGTACCTTCAGCTTCACCTGGATCTCCCGGGCCTTACGCCGGGCAAGGACCTGGATATGACTAGATACCTGAAGGAAAACAACCCAAATAATGTGGTTAGGGTTAGGGCTCTGGGGTTAGTATTATTCTGAGCTTCCCCCCTTTGCTTTTGATGTAGGGATATGTAGAGTTGGTGGAGATTTAGTGAAGATGGAGATGGCATAGATCCTGGTGTGGTGGTGATGCTACATTTATTTTGTATCATCAATTAAAAGCTGCTGCTCACTAAAAATGGGAGCAAGGTTTCAGACTTTCTTTTCCTGTCTGAGAGAAATTTCAACATAAAATTGACTGACGGCAAGACCCTTTTCCTCATTACAGTAGGCTTGCACAATGAATCGCAAATTTATCGCTATCGCGATCTCAAGCTGTGCAACAGCCATATCGCTAAAGACGGCAAAAATTGCAATGAAGGGTTACCTTAAATGTGCTAAAACAATCTTATGGCAGCTTAAAGTATTCAGCGGATCAGAAAAATCCATTTATACATTTGACCAATCAGATGAACGCCTTTACGTTGTTGGACAATCAGATGGAGCCCTTTAATGTTAGATGCTCCTATGTAGACAAGAATCATTTGGAGTTTCATTTAAGTTATGTTGACTGTTGCATTGAAATAGAAATAATGTTTTTAGTTGTTTTGTTCATGTATTGCGAGATATATCATCATATCAGTATTGATCACTAATATCGCATGTCGCAAGTTTCCCTCATATCGTGCGCCCTAGTGTCAGGTTTATTAACACTTCACATCTAAGGTGGCCTGTTGTCCGGTTGAATGTTTATCTACATCATTAATTTACTTTACATTTGAAATTAACATTGTGGGGCAGGGGCTTTTAATTGACAGGTGACATCATATCCTTTTTATATCAAGCATACAAGGCTTGTTTCTACAGCAACTGCTACCCTCGCTTTGCCCCTCCATTACTGGGGCTTGGTGACTTTTTTTCGGGGGATGGGACATGTAAAGTTAGTGGGTCACCAGACCGCAATGTAGCAATCCATATAAGTGGATTCCTAATTTAACTAAGTACAATTATTTAATTGGTTTGTCAGGATAGTAGCAAAGATTTAGTTTATTTGACTATTTATTACAAAAGATAAGCAATAAACAAGATGGACGATAACAGAACATACCACTTTGTGATTCACATCCAGTTTTTATAAATTGCAGAAACAGACTTGAAAATGAATTTTTGTGCAAAATAAAACTCTTTATTTTCTATCACAGCAGACAGTCATGTTTTAATGCTGACAAACCAGCAGGCGTACGTGTCTTAATGTTCAGGACTTATCGGTCTCTGATTCACTAAGTTGGCCAGCGGACGCCCCGTTTCTCCACATTCATCAATGCTGCATACATCACTTCTTCCATATCAGATACTAAAATGAGGATAGAGTTCCAAATCCCTTGCCATCCCGCCTCAGCCTCCTGTCTAGATCACTGTATTACCCAACTCCTTTCCCCTTCTAACAAGCACCGGATCCAAGAGGTGGTGAAGAAACAACACCGACACACGATCCTATAGCATCTGTGCATTGGGCCCTAGCCATAAATCAATCAACATCTCCAGCTCTCCAAACAGGCGGAGGGTCTGGTGAGGTGCAGGAGGTGGGCTGTGGGCATCACTCACCAGGATTTTATGGAGAAGTTCTAAAAAAGGGGTCTGGCAAGTAGTATTTCCAGAAAACTCACCTGCTTCCTGGTTCGTGTCTTCCCCGTACGAAGTTTGATGTACCGTGCAATCAGCTCATTCCGTCCTACAGCGAGTCAAGAGACAAATCAATTTAATCCCAAATCATCAGTTTGTCTTGGTAGAATAATTGACATTTAGTTTAATTCAATACTATTTTAATGCAACTCCCACTCAAACTGATTCAAACAGACAATAAAAAAGAAAATAGACACTCAAATTGAACATTTTAATAGCTAAAAATGTGTTTTATTGTTAAAATATAAAAAAAAAAAAGATAAAACAAGCACAGTACCAACTAAGATAAGTGAATTATTTCCTAGTTTTAAACATTTTCCCCATGATACATAGCAAAGTTTGAGTTTTTCTTGAATTAAATGTATTAATCCTATTCATTAAAAGTTGGAAATTGTGGAAAATATGACCAGATGATCCAACATTTACATTGAAGTACCGGTCAGCCAGACTCCTCAGACTTCCTGACTACAGCAAACTAATAACAGGGACAAATGAGGACACAAAAAGCCATGAAATATTTTTGTGCACATTTCAGCACAAGTACCCATACCTAATTAGTTAAATCAATGCCTTAAATGTTTCCCACACGCACCGCTGAGCGTGCCCATATTTGTGTAGCCTGTGCATGCACATCCGGTAAGTTCTGCACTCAAAAACGCGTGCAGAAACGCAGCGGCAAAGCTGTCAAGTGCGTCAACACCTCAAGCTGCAGGCGTAAGTTAATCACTAAGTATACACTTCTGTCTGAGTGAGAGCTTGCATCAGCCTCAGACCGAGACCCCGAGCGCTCACTTAGCTCATATCTCTGGGGTGAGTGTGTGTCTGTGCCCTGCTGACAGACAAGTCACGCTGGCGGAGCAGGTGGAGGCTGCAGCCATGCGATCCTTAGACCGGACTCAGGACAGACGATGACCATAAGGCTGGGCAGGACCGGTGCAACCACGAGGCAGCTGGTGTGTGTGTATGCGTGTGTATGTCAATGCTAGTTGAATATGCCTTTAACCCCTCCACCCCACATTTTAAATTGAGCTGCTACAACCTTGTTGGATGGAAAAATCAAGCAAAAGTGGAGATGGGCAAAACTATGCTTCAAATTAAAACACAAATCAAATTTGACTGAAACATTAGTATTGTGTGTGACTTCACAGAAAAGATCAAAAGTGTCTGTGAGACCAGGAAGAACTCGGTTACTTAAATTTTATTGTTTTTACATCAAGAGTTATTGTAATTCTGAAGCTACTGACACACCATAGCTTTCTTTTATTTCTTTACATGATCCTTTTGAGTTTCTCTTTAATGATCAATCTTCAAACGGTTGGCACTTCCGTGAATGAAAAAGGAACACAATCCCAACATCACCACTATGTCCAAGTCCCTGATTGGTCCAATTTTGTCCTGTTGTAACTTTCAGCGCCTGTTCAACGGCCGTGTGTTTTGTACGTAGAGCCCAAAAACGGTCGTAAAAACCTGTGTAGCTTCATGTCAATGCGAGAGTTTTAAATGCTAAAGCCCAAAAAGCACATTCACATGGACTTTTTACTGGAAGTGGCTGCTTGAACAAGGGCAGTGTGAACGTAGCTTAATAACACCTTTGTTAAAAACGTCTCTCTGAAAGAATCTTAATTTACTCGTTATAGAATTACAATCATTTTTAATCAAACTGAAAAAAAAAAAATCAGGAAAAAAAACATTTTACAAACTAAATCCGTCTCAACAGAACACACACACACATAAACATTCAACATGTGTTTGCATCACCTCTTAAACACGACTATTTTCCTCTCGCCACCTTTCCCCAAATGAATTAACACATTGATCAGTCACGACACACAACTTGGTACAAACTCGTCAGATTTACTCTCACATAGTTTTGCTTTGCTCAGACTTCACAACACCAAACTTCCAATCAGCTGACTCCATTGGGCGTCTTAAAAAAGCAAACCCGATAGCTGCCGGAAACACGAACCCTTCTGTCAGTCAATAAGAGCAATCAGATCTTGGATGGAATGGGCGGCGGCGTTTCTGAGCGGTAAAATGGAGAGCTTGGAGCTCACAGCTTGCTCAGACATCGAATTCCCCTTTGCTGTTCTGAAAGGATTGATGCTTTGATGCTTAGTCATTGAAATAAACAGTCTGATCTGATAGATAGACAGACAGACAGACAGATAGACAGATAGACAGATAGATAGATAGATAGATAGACAGACAGACAGACAGACAGACAGACAGACAGACAGACAGACAGACAGACAGACAGACAGACAGACAGACAGACAGACAGACAGACAGACAGACAGACAGATAGATAGATAGATAGATAGATAGATAGATAGATAGATAGATAGATAGATAGATAGATAGATAGATGCTGTGTCCTGCACTATAAGACGCACTTAAAAGCCTTAATTTTTTTAATAAAAAACAATATTGCCACTTATAATCTGAAATAAATTATACATGTATGAATTATTTTTGTTTCTTGTTGATTCTGAAGCGATTTTGAGGGGTGCACGATGCTCTGTCAAAATATTTGAGTGGGTGTTATTGTGAATACACTAATGCGGAAAACATGTAGCGCTGTCGGACTGTTTTTCTACGTTTCTAACAAAGTTGGAAGTTAGTGTAGCCACAGCAACATTTAGCGGTATTAGTTGGGTGGTTTTTTGGATGAACACTAACTGATGAACTTATCTCTCATTTTTTTGTCTCGCATAATGCGCTGTATATATATGCATACAATAATCAAAAAATAATTAAGTGTATACATTTGAATTGGGAAATATCTGTATGTTTGCGACAGTTACACTTTGTGTTTTTGCATCAATAAAACTGCAAATAAACAAACAAAATCCGACATTTGTTATTCCTAAAGTCATTGATAAGAGGGCAACTGCTTTAAATATAAAAAAAGAAGAAATTAAAAAAAGGAAAATTAATGGAAAAACTTATTTAAGAGTTTAAGTTTTTCTGTGATGCTGCTTTTCTTTTCTAGTTTAAGTTTTAGCTGGAAGCCTGAATAAACAAGAGAGAAGCAGTCAACGTTGTTTCTCTGCAAAAAGTGTTCTTGAAACACACACGGGCGGGGTACACAGTCATAAATCTCCCAGCTGCAGGACTGGCTTTGTGAGGCTTTGATGGACTTAAACCCTTTGTGAGGAGTTGGGCTTACCCATTGGTCCACAACGTGCACACAGATATAGACATTTCTTGACAGAAATCAGCCCAGGTGCTTCTTTTATCGTGGTTTTTGTCTCATTTCCTCACATATTTCACAATCATCAGGAGTAGATAGTTGATTGTTGAGCCCCTAAATAAACATTTCTTTACTTCCTAGAGAATTAGGAAAAAAATCCACGTGTTCTCGCTGTCATACACTTGAAAATAGAGCATTTGGAGAAGTCCTCACAGTAGATGACCTCAAATGAACAGTAAGTTGCCTGGATTGCATTTCTCACAACAGAGTAGCAGGGTTCTCCAGCTCCCTGCAATTAATCTTCCCTGTGTACGGTGGAATGTACGTTTCCAGCAGGGACTTTCATTGCCGCTGTGTGAGAATATTGAGCAGGGCTAAAGTTTTATGCAGGACTACAGATAAGAGGATTTGTTCATTTGAACTGTGGTAGTTTTCTAACAGTGCTGTGGACTGGAAACCCTCCTACACCTGTGCCTCATTACTGTCAAACTTTATCGACACGTTTAAGGATTTATGAGGTCAAGTTTGACCTCAAATGTAATAGGAAAATTTGGTTTTTAAAAGTTTTTTTGGCAAAACAAACCAAGGGACCCTTTTTAATATCAATCTGGCAGTAACTCCTCCAAAGGTGAAAAGGTTGGTGTTTTGAGCATCGAACAGCCTCATGGGGTCAAAGACTTTCTGCTGCGTGCCCTCGTATCGGATGCCGTTGGCGCTCTTGGTGTGAGTGCTTGGGGAAGGGCTCACCAAAATACCCTCCAACACACCCATGAGATCAGAGGGCGACTCAGTCACACAACGATGAGATCATGGTATCCAATAGGACAAGCACAGACGGGGAAAGCTGTGCCGGGCAGGAAAATCTGCAGGAACTTTAAACCATCGTCCACTGAGCCACAGTTTGATGTTGTTTATCACGCTGTCTGCTGCCACGGACAGGTTGGAAGGGGGGGATCAGATTGTGGAAACTTTTCTTAAGGGCATGACAAGTGCCACAGTTTTCTAGAGTTCAATCTGTTTAGTGACGCTTTTAGAATATAAGTTCCCATCAGTGTTTAAGGAAAACTAGGTCATATTCATCCAAAACATTTCTGAAAAAAAACTGTATTAGTCTGTCAACAGTTCATATGTTGTGTGGATAGCAGAATTTAATTTGCAAGCCTAACAAAAAAAAATCCCACAAACCTTAATTACAGCATTTTAACCACAGCAAGATTTTCTTAACTAACCTCATCTTTTCCTGGCTCACAGCCTAAATAAAACACTAAATAGCAATTAAGGATGTCAGAACAAAGACTATGCAAAATCTTTATTAGATATGATCAACATTGCATTAATGAAAAGAGGCCCGGAATAAATGATTTAGATGCTTTTATGTATATTTACTAAGGTGAGATTGTGAAAAGGCAAATTACCCAATACATTTGATTTGAAATCTGTCTCCCTCCATAAACCTTTTAGAATAAATACAAACCTTTAAATCTTCATTTAAAAAAGAAATGTGATCTTTGGCTAACATGAATTTACTAGTAGCATTTAAGTAGAGAGACCAACCAATAAGCCTGTGATTGTCACAAAAGTGACACGGCCTACTCCAAAAGATCATCTATCCTCTGTGTGAAAGCGGTTACAGGGCCTACACAATAAATCAAAACTCTATCGGCATGGCAAAATCAGCTTTTGCGATACATGGATCGCAAGAGGCACCGTAAAATACGATAACTGGTTATCGTAAATGTTTACACACATGCTAATGCTCTTTCATGTCAACTTGAAGTATTTACCACATCAAATATAACCCACCAATTCATGATCTTTTCCCTTTGGGGTCACCCGGTTGCCAGAACCTAACCTGGCCAATGTTGGTCGAAAGTGTCACAGGGCCACACAATCACACACCCATACACACTCACAGTCACACCTAGGGACAATGTAGAGTAATTAATCAATTTACAAAGTATGTTTTTGGACTCTTGGAGGAAGTCGGGAATGCCTGGGAAAAACCCACAAAGGCATGGGGAGAGCATGCATACTCCAAACAGAAGGTCCCAGTTGGGATTTGAACCGGGGGGCTTTTCGCTCCATGGTGAAAAGGATAGACCCCTTAATACCATTGACCAATCGAATAAAGCCCTTTTAAGTTTGATGCCTGACTCCTATGTAGACGAAGGTCATTTGGAGAATAAAAGACATTTTTTATTTAGACAAAACTGTTGCAATGAAATAGAAATGGTGTATTAGCTTTTTTTGTTTTGCTCTTTGTTTATGTATAGCAAGTCATATCGTCATCGCAATAATGATCACTAATATCATACATCAAAATTTTCCTTATTGCGCAACCCTAATAAAAATATATTTTCATTTAATAAAAATAACAAAAGGGGCGGGGCATTTTAATTGGAAGGAATTGCTTTTTTTATGTAAAAAAATGTTTTCTTTTCCTCTGGCATGCTGGTCAGGGTCAAGCAGAGGTGGATGGGGTGAATCAAGGAGGCCTGAAGTGTTCTTTCCAAAGTCAACCTCTGGGCCTGCTGATCATAAATCTGCCCTTCCTCAGTGGGGCTGCGGTCACTGCAGGCCTCGTCTGATCTCACTCTCTCCGTCTCAGTCTTCCTTCCTCAGCTCGCTGCATTCCTGACATTCCAGTTTACTGACTGGTCAACACAAGGTCCTGCATCTGCTGCTCCGACATGTCCTGTTTATGTGTGTACAACAACAAGCCAATGTGCGTGAACAAAGTTATGGGGATTGAAGCAATTAAGTCTGAGGCATTGTTATTGCACTAAAAGTCTCCGAACTGCTTTGGGGAAAGACGCATTTAATCTTTAGACAAACCCCCCCCTAAATGTTTGCCCCCTTTGATGTTTATGTTATTGCAAAGTATACACTTTCCTGTGTCTGCAGAGGAAAACAGAAAATCATCACTAATAGATGGCAGGAATGTCTAGGCAAAGTGTCATTTCCCCTCCACAAACAGACTGACCACAGTTTACTCCACTATGAAAAAGACCTCTATGAAGGTTTACACTTAAACATAGAACAACAAATTCAGACGGTACGTTACAAAGCAGGAAAATGGCCATCCTCTAAATATGTGGAGACGTCAGAAAACAAGTGCAAAATATCAATTTGCATGAGGTTTTTTTTAACATTTACTGATAATTGACTGATTGATTACTGTTTCAATCTCTTCCCACAATTTATTTCTTTAGACTGGAGAACTAAGCAACAACAATTTTCCAGTTTTACAGTTTTTTTCTTCTTATTTTTCTAATTTTTTGTGAGACTGTAAAGCATTTATCAATTGTTTTAAGGAAAACCACTTTAAGTTAAAGATCAACTCCAATGAAAATTGTGTTTTGGGTGTTTTTAGCATATTCCTGTGGTTCTTTTCCAAAGATGACGGACATATCTAAAGAAAATGGACCTTATTTCTTTATTCAATTTGTGCTAAATAAGGAGCAGATTAAAAAAATCCAGTTTGAAAAATTGTATTTGTTTAGTAGATAATACCCTGGGTTGCTACTTACATTTGAGTTAAATCCTTTATTATTATTACTATTTGTATTCTTTCTTTCCTGGTACTTACTTGTACAACAGCAAAAAACAAATATACAAATGCATATTTCACTGCAAATGATGGCTTTTCTCTGACCTTTAAGTCCTGCTGTGCTAACGATTCAGCCTTTGCATTTTGGCTAAGTGAGTAATGCCACATCAATGCAGGTTGCCAATGAGTGTCAACTTCACATCAAGTTCTTACATTTTCAGTGAGAAGAAATATGGAGGGCAGATAAATAAATTATGTCTTCTGAGTAGCAACAGATAATTACATGCTAGCTAGAAAGCTAGGGTTTCTGCTTACCTAAAAGACTCCATTAATATGCTATCATTATTTATTACCCCACAATTAGTTTTGATAGTTATGAAAGGTATTAAAGACTTGGTTATTCACCTAAAATGTTTAAAAAGTATAGTTTAAAGGATAATACATGTGTGAACATAAACCAGTTAGGGGTTTTCACTGTGAAGCAAACTTTGAACTCAGCGAGCCAATACCAGGAAGTGCAACCCAACCCAGCAGACCAGTCACTGTTGCCCCAGGCAGAAATAAGTTGACTTTTTGATGAGTTTTTCTCTAGAAAAGGCTACTACATGGGGAAGAAAGAGAGACTGCAACATTGATTCAAAAATGACCAAAGTGTAACCTCTTCTTTCATAAACTCATTGTTTCTGTAAAACTTTGACCAACTAAAGTTTAACAAAGTAAAACTGTTTTGTTGAATGTTTTTCATTTTATTTGCACTTCTTCATATCAAATAAATAAGTTATAATACTGTCAAGGAAAACCCTAATAGTTCCTCACAGGACAACTGGATAAGGTTACTAGTGAATCTCTCACATTAATGCCAAAGTTGAGAGCCCTAGTGAGGACTTGCTGCAAATGCCTGCTGAGATTAGCATCTCTTAATATCAATTCAAAGATCATTTTGTTTTTACTTTTAATAGCAGAAAAATGTGCCATTGTTGAGAAGACTTGCATTGACTATATCGTCCTTTTTCCTTCACGTTGTGAGTGACAAACTTGAAATGTGAGCAGAAACTGCTCCTCGTCCACAGGGACAAAACCAAAAAGCTGCATGAAACATGGAATGACCTAATAGCAGATGCAGCTGTAATAAAAAATAATGATCGATAAAAACAAAATAATTATGATTGCACAAGTGGCACATAAATTCAACTTGCAGATGTGGACGGAGGTGGGGGCAGGGTTGTATTTTCAGAGGGACAGTGTTTGGATGTCTGCTTGGGACTTGTTGGACCACTGTTGCAGCCTGGGGTCTTTGGATTGCAGGGCTCTTATGCTGAACAGCACAAGAGGCAGGAATGCTTTTGTTGGCAGATCCACATCAAATTGCCATTGGAGCGCACAGCCTGTACCGCATCCGTGACGCCGTCCACAATAAGTACGTTTGTGGATCTGTAGAGTAGAATAGAAATGCGGATACCCAAGAACATGCAAGCAGAAAACAGGGTAATACAACATTCCCTTCAGCTGAGAGTTTAGATTTTGAAAGGTGATGTAAACACATTCCTTGCGGTCTGCTGTGTGGAGACTCAATATCGCACTGTTCAGCAAAGAATTCATTCCCTAGAGTGGAATCCAAACTGAAATATGTCACTCAAGGCTGACAGACAGATTTTTTTTAATGTTTTGTCTATGAATCTTATTGAGAGACTGAAACATTTATGTCAGGATGGAACAATCTTGTGCATGTCTTTAAAGATATTCTCAGCTGATATTTGATTTAGCTACCTGATTCCACACACCTATCACTGCTTTCACATTAGCAACACTTCGAAGCAGCTGTTCATTGATTGTGGCGGATAGAATGGCTGTTAGCCAGTGATAACCACAGGAATAGTGATAATAGAGAGACAGCAGGGCCCTTGCAAACCGCAAAGGAAGGGCCCCGTGGCTGTTTGAGGCCAACGGGGCCAGCGTGGGCCATGCATGAGTTTAGTCCTGCCCTTTTCTCAAGTCGTAAATCTGGATTTTTCACAAGGCTGTCAAGCTGAACTCAGAGAGCAGCTGGAGGGCCAAGTGAAAGGCAGACCGACCACCTGATAGACTGGAGGGGGGGGAAAGGGTTACTCATAGAGGACACGGAGAAGGGCCGGAGATAAAGAGATACGATGGCCTCGAGTCAGGAGCAGTGTAAACCACAGAAAGTAACCAACACACAACCGTCTCATCTCAAGCCCAGGGACAGGTGTGAGACAGTGCTACTGCGCCTAAGGCCTCGCTAAACGCCACTGCCCACCTTGGTGTTTATTCGTCTACGCCTCCTCCTCCCCTCCAGGCACTCAAAGGGTAGACGTCTATTCTGGTTTAGGGTTACAGCCAAGCTGCCTTGAACCCCCGGGCTTCCAACCACACATACCATTCCGGACAAGCCGATGCACTCCCTGTTGTGCATCACCTGCCCCTGACCCCCACACAGAGGAAGGGAGCCCTCAGTGCCTTCCTTCAACCAACGCTGCCAACTAAGCAGCCCCCAGTGATTTTAACAGAGACAGACAGTTACCCCTCTCTCCTCAACTATTACCACAGGCTTTATAAGGTTGTGGGTGTTGATCAGACGATAACAGTGACCTCAGTAAATGGCTAAGCTCGGCTAAGAAAGGCTAAACTGGTTAAGGGGGCTGTCTGGCGCAGCGACAAACCAAGGTGATGACAGAGGCTGTCTGAAAGCACCATCGCCTCCGTCCACCCAGTTTTCCACCGAGCGGATCCGCTATCAAACAGGCTGACAGCGGCCAAGCCAGCTGTCACCGACTGTCTTTCAGCAACTCATTGTAGTCACCTCACCTTACCAACACCTGTTTGGAAGTGACATCATCCGGAAAGTAATGAGAAAATCAAAGTCCGGTTGCTGACACATTTTGGGGCTAAGTGAAACTTAAGGATAGAAGCTCCACTGGTTTTTATAAAAGTTCATCAAAATTGCAACCAGTTCACTAAGTTGTTCATTTAACACATGGTTCCAATAAAGTATTTGGAAGGCATGCTCTACATTTATTGCATGTAGTTTATGTACGCCTGCTTTGGTGCTTTGTGTTTTGGGACCAAGTGGCACCAACAGCTGCACAGGAAGTAGGAGCAATGTGAAGAATGAGCACAAGAAGCAAGGATGAACATACATGTGAGCAAAAGAAAGCTTGAGAAAAAAAACTGTCAGATCGTATTAGGAATGGCTCTTACAGAGAAATGTTTGGCAGTGAATATCTTGCTTTATTCCCACGACTTGTGTGATTTTTGAAGGATGTTCAGAGCTGACGTGACCTTTTTCCAAAGCTTTAAATGTGGAACAACAAAACATTTAAATTGTACTGTTTTAAAAGTTTTAGATGTGGTTTAGTTATTTTTAAGTAGGTCAAGTATTATCAATGTTCTTGACTGTAGAAAGTCCTCCATCAAAGCCAACCATGTTCTATTGTTAGTCAAAGTTTTTGTGAACATAACTAAAGTGACCAAAGTGAAACCCTAACAACAAATATACACAGTCCTACCTCCAAAGTGGTATTTAGAAATATATATTTTTTCAAGTTATGAATTAGGGAGGTCAGGCATGTACATGCAATAAAATCTGGATTTCAAATGAATGTTAATATTACAATTGTTACATGTATTTGGCAGTAGAAAAAGGAATTTCCTCAGCAACTAAATTGCATCAAAAATCTAATGTTGATTCTATTTTGTTTTTGGTTCTTATTATTAAAAATTATTACATCGTCTGATTTGACTGTAACCTCTCACCTTTTTACTGCTGACCCCTGAACGTTTCAATCTTGTCTTCTGACGTAAAACAAATGTTTTTGAAAATTTGAAATAATTAACTTTTCTGTTTTATTTTAATATATTTAACATTTTATTGTACTTATTTGGTATATTTATATGAACATTTTGTGATTTAATTGTGTGAATTTGCCTATTAGGCAGGCTTCAGCCTGTTGGCGAAAATGTATAAATAAATAAATAATAAAAGAAATAAGTTATTTTAATAGTTACAACTGTGAATAAAGGTGGTGAAGTCCTTATAAATTCTGGACATGATGTACAGGGATAGCAAGCATGCGTTTTAGCACATTTTTTAGTTTATGTATGAAAAAAAAAGCTTAAGAGCTTTTTAATGTGCGCCAATCCATCCATCCATTCATCTATCCATCCATCCATCCATCCGTTCATCCATCCATCCATCCATCCGTTCATCCGTCCGTCCATCCATCAATTTTCTAAACTCCCTTAATCGTTACTCTGAGTCACAGCTTTGCTGGAGCCTATCCCAGCTACTGTTTGGTAGAGGCGGGGTCCACTCTGGATGGCTTTTTTCTACTGTCTGGTTTGTAAAACATTTTTGCCATCAAGTCATCATATTTTGATTCTGTTTTGGTTTATCCACTTCAGTTAGTCACAACACGCATATTTATTTATTGCGTAAAATAATGTCTCATATATAGGACTGGTTGTGGTGCAGAGGTAGAGTGGTCAACTTCTTAATCAGCAGGTTGCTGGTTCAGTTCCCATGTCCAATGTCTTATTAGTTTTGTGCATGTGAACTTTACTTAAAAAAGGACAAAGGAGCACAGACATTACTGCAGAAAGGATGTGCGTACCGTACATCTTGCCTTCATCAGAGAGGATGATCTTGCGGCGGCCGCAGGGTGGATAGATGGCCAGAGCCTCCTGAAAACTCTGCTCAATGTCAGGGCTCCACACACCCTCTGCATCGTTCTCCAGGGGTTTGTCAAGTCCATCCCCCAGCTCCTCACTCCCACCCCGGGGGGAGGGAGCCGGCACCCACTCCGCAGACGTGGTGGGACGATGGAGAGGGAACCTCTGAGCGAGGGCTGGATAGGCAAGGTTTGCAGGGTGTGGCAGGAGGTGGAGGGGAGAAATCTGCAGGAAGAGCTGGTCTAAAATCCACAGGTGTGATGAAGACAAAGAGGGTCTGGATTCAAATTAACTGGAAAGAAAAAGAAAAGGAATTTTAAGATGGCTTTTAATGGAGTCTTAAATTTCCGAGTTGATTAAAAAGATTATCCAAACGGTCTAAATGGCAGCCCTTCTATTTTGACACTAAACCGACAGTCAACAGAGAAAGGTTACAGGAGGGCACTGGAATCAAAACTAATTCACATCCTGTTTTCTGTTTTTCGCATTTCCATACAGTCTAGAAAAATCTGTGGGGACCAAATGAAACTGCTGCTGGCTGCACCTCTTCCTATCGAAAAACATACAGAAGAAAAATAGGGGGAAAACCTAAGCACAGTGGTAGGACACAGTGAAGACACAACCATCAGGATCGCGCGTCCACACAAACTGAGGTTTCTTCAGACTTTTCAATTTGCTGTGAAATTACGACAACCTCTTTTCCACTGAAGCCAACAAAGAAGGAAACAAACTTGTTGATTTTGTTTTCCAGATACTTTTCAGTTTGGAGAGTAATAATCAGATGGCATGTCAGTGTCCCCTCCTACCCGAGCTTCCTTTGAGACCCCTGATGTTCCACAGAGCTTCCTGTGAAGTGTCCGGTCACCCAGCCGCTACATAAACTATCTGTGTCACACGGATGACATAAGTACAAGACGATACATCACAAACACAGACTGGAAACCGACAAGAACCAAACATTTTAGTCATAAAAATAGTTTCAATATGTATTTAAGAAGTGACATCAGTGTAAATATTAACAACTAGAGCTGAATTATGACAGTAAATAGATATTTACAGATTTCACATTTGAAAATTAGATCAAATGTCTAACTTTAGGTGAATTTATTTATCACTTTAGGTTCAACCTTGTGGTTTTTGGAATTCAGTTGCTCCCATAGACACACACTGGACTAAAAAACACTGATATAATCCAAAAGATTCTAAATCTTAAAGAGTGAAGCCTGAAGCAGGTTGAATTAACCAGCCCCACTATGTGGTGCAGGCAAGTCTGGGTGCTGAGTTTTAGGGTCATATTCCTCAGAGCCCCTAAAATGCTTAGCAATACTATCACCATATCAGTTCATCTATCCATGTATCTTTCTCCTTTGATCTTTTTAATATGTATTACAAGTTGAATATGTTAAATGCTCTTCCTGAAACTACCCTCTGCATATACCAGGGTTGGGACAGACTCAAGCAGGACACTGGTTTGAGCCTTGTTAAGGCTGCATTTATCTTTTTTTTTTCTTTTCATGTCTGTCTATTTGTCCATCTGTCTGTTCGTCCATCCTTACATTTTTTTTGTCTATCATTTTATTTTATTTGAATTTTTTTGTAATTGCTATTTTTTTGACTAACTGTGGATTTTTGCAGGGTATCACATTTTGGGGGGTCATTGCCACAACCTTTGCATACAACTTTTGTCATTTTTCCTTCAGTACATACCAGAAAACCCTAATCTAGATTATGAGTTGATCCAAAACTTAATACGTGGCCTGATGTGGTTTTACTTAAAGTCACAAAATGACAAAAGTTTTGGTAACTAAAAAATGTTTTAAATGATCCAAAATCATGTGTAAAGAGCTGGATTCAAACCCGCTACAACTCCACCTTAAGGCCCCAGCGGATCACAGTGAGATTTGTGAC
This sequence comes from Oryzias curvinotus, assembly GCA_023969325.1. Classification (NCBI taxonomy): domain Eukaryota; kingdom Metazoa; phylum Chordata; class Actinopteri; order Beloniformes; family Adrianichthyidae; genus Oryzias; species Oryzias curvinotus. The sequence continues at coordinate 16,107,176 of CM043711.1, forward strand.
CGGCCACAAACCATTAGTGTGCAGCTCTGCGCCGCACTCAGGAGGTTAATTAAACTAATCCATGCCTTAAAACAACCTCCTCCTGCTACTCCATCCCTCCATCGCCCGCCAGCCATACTCTGGTCCCCCACCTCCCACCCCCAGAACCGCCCAAGGGGATAATCTCCCAGCTGGTGCCGGGGTCAGGAGGCCACAAAACCCACCCTGACCAAAGCCCACGTCCCCTTACACAACTGCACACACAGAGCAGCAGTTCAATGGGTTATAAAAGATATATCAAAATAAGACAAAGGTGTTTGCTCGTCTATCGATCTATCATATTAAAGTCAGTCAACAATTCTGTAGTGAGGAAGAAACACTAAGTGATAAGAACAGCTGTCAGTCTTTGAGAGGTTGGACATTTCAGCAAAGTCTCTCAACGCAGTAACATCTGCAAATCTACAGCAATGTGGGTGAGAAAGGTTTAGATTTAATGTGTTGCAGCGACCCAAAATCCAGACTTTGACCTAAAAGAAAGGCTGAATTGACCCTAAAGATGGCTGAACATAAAGAACGAAACCCCTTATCAAATCAATGAAGTTCAGTCAATTTCACAAAACCACAATGAGGTTCAGGACTGACAACCTCAAAGGTCAAATGAGTATTTCAACTAAGCGAGGACACAAACATCAGTGTGGTTTCCATGACATTTTGGCATACTGTCTTGGTTTTAGTGAAAGACTGAACAAGATAGAGCTGCATGTAGCTCCAGTGTTCACATTCTTGCGACTACCGTAAATCTTCCTCCGTTGACGCATTTAATGCAATTCCAGCGGATTTTGCTGCAGAGCAAAGCAGCCTTGCGCTGATATGCAACACTTTACAGTAGTAAAGTTAACCTGGATTAGCTGATTCACGTTGATCACGTAAATGTTCAAGGAGTTACGGAGTGTCAAAGAGTGCGTGTTATTCAGGTGTTGCTGGTGACATCTCCAGTTTTAAAGGGGTTAATGTTGTATTTTGTTGATATATTGACAAAGTTGCTCCATCTTTTAAGTGTAAGTTTGACCCTCCTACATAAATGTACATTTAAAAAAATATTTCACCAACTTTTCAATAATTATCCTGGAAACTTTGAAGAAACAAACAATCATGGTGACCATGTGGCAAATTAATTTAATTGTTTTTTATGCTAATTTTATAAAATACGGTGAATAAAACTAGCATGTACATCAGCAAAACAGGAGCAAGACATTGTACTGGCTGAACAGGCTCCAGTCGTGGATATACTGTGTGTTTGCAGAATGTGTGTGGATATTGAAGTGGTGAAAATCTGAGCTAATCAAGCAGGGAATGTGACAGCAGGGAATATTTGGAAAATAAGACAGCAGTGTGGGATTAGGCTATGCAGCAATAACGCCAATGGGTTTATTTTTTGGAGTTTTTGAGACGATGTGTTCTACTGCACCGATTCCAACTGGGCTGAACCAGCAGGAACCTCTGAGCTCTGTACACTGCACACACTTAAATTAAGAGGAAGCACGTGACAATAGTGTGTAGATGCATGGCAAAAGAGTCCCTTTGAGGCCCAAATGCTCCTTTGCATGACTTTAGATTCAAACCCCAAAGACCGTAAAGCGTTACTGCGTTACACTGGGCTGTTTGGTTCATTTATTCAGACAAGGAAGCTTTTTTGCAGGATAAAAAGTTCCTTTATAGCTCTGATGTCGGAATAGACATAAAGTATATACACTGAACCAACCATCATTGAGGATTCTTAGCGGTGGTGAAACAAAAAAAAGCCGGAAGTAGGACAGGCACGTTGCATTGCAGTACTTTATGAATGCACTTGAAAAAAGTGTTTAAAAAGTATTAGACACAGCTGCACTTATGACTACTACAGACTGTCTGCAGGCAAAAAATGAGCAAACCTGTACATGGCCCACACAACATATTTGATTTAATTTGATTTAAAACTGTTGAAGTTTTAGTACCCTTGTGCTATCCTAGGCACTTTACCGTTGGGAGTTGGTCATCTAGAAGTTTTCACCCCAGGGATGCTGTCCGGGTACACATTACCTTCCCTTCAGTTGTTATCCTGATAAAACACTGAGTAGTTAAGAATATAAAAGATTGTAAAATACTTTTTTCTTTGTGTTTATTTGATTCTATTAAAGACACTTTGATAAGAATGACAGTACCGCAATTTAGCAGCAGCTAAAGCTGTTTTCTGAAAAGTCCCGCCCCTTTAACTGTCTCCACCAATCATTCTTGGAGGCTTAATCACACGTCTAACCAATCAGAAGTGGTTAAAGTCTTCACTTCTTTGTTCCAATTCTGCTCATAAAGTCGCTTAGTTCTATCAAAAATACCAGCTAAAGCTCGTCTTTAGCGGTGTAGTTTTCCGCGAGATCAGGTATCAGACCGTGGAACAAGTGAACAAAACCATGAAGCTCAGAGAAGCAAGTTTGTCTGTGTTCGGTGGCTGATTGCACTACATCTCCCATGATGCATTGAGTTAAAGTGACAGCGTCTCAGCGCGCAATGAGTCTCTCCTCTTAAACATCTTGAAACAACAACAAACACACATTAAACAGTTTTTAAATCGACACTTTTTACATCTTTTAGTAAAACGTCACTTTTTTGCCCAATATATGCAGTGAGATTGCAAGGAGCTGTAGATACATACAGCATTTTTCCTTTTTTTTATTTTTTTATTTGACCTTTGTACCGCAGGTTTTTGGCAGGTAAATGTGCCCATAAAAAGGTGGGATCTAGATCCACGAACCTTTTTCTTCAGAATGTGATTTCACAGGTGTCCATGGATTACTAAATCCACCTTTATCACTGTCATGGGAGAACACGTCAATGTAAGGGTGGGGTCATAGAATAGCAAAAGGGTTAAGGTCGTAGACCGCTCAGTGAGCCCGTAGAGCGAACATGTTCATGCACATTTTTTTCAGCGTGCAAGCTGCGAGCGACAGGTCACAGCAAACACCTACAACATGCTATGGTAAGTAAGGGTGAAGTGGGTGAGACCCAGGGGTGTTTTTTTTTTAACACACCTCAAATCTTGAGCATCACGCAAGGGACCCGTTAGTGCTGTTCACGTGACAAGTGCTTGCATCTTGCCTGCAATTTGACTAGTACAAATGAGAACATTAGACAATCAGAGTGTAGTTTGTGCAGGCCACTCACATATCGCCTGCCCACCCTGTGCATATGGCCTTTGGGTTTGCACGCTTTTCAATGGTCTTTTAATTATGACAGCGTTCGAAATAAGCGGTTATCCTGCTGTCCGAGACAACCAGATTTCACGGAGGACAATGAAAATGTCCTCCGTTTTTGTCCATGTGACAACCTGGTCTTTTATTCAACATTTTGGTATTTTTTGACTATTTTTTAAGTTTCAAGGGTTAGTTTTTGGCAACCTCTGAATTGAGACGTATGCAGCAAATTCTTTTCACTGACAAACGAAGTGCGTGCATGCTAGCGAATCCTTTCTGTTTCTACATGTGCACTTTTCAATAAAGATTATTCAAATAAAGGTGTTGAACAACAGTACCTGGCGCGACCGCTAGAGGTCTCCAAAACACACAAAAAGATTTGAAACACATTTATAAAACACTATAACTTTCACTCATAACAGAACAGACTGATATGAGCTAAAAAAAAAAAAAAAACTTTTTCCATGGGATTGATATGATATTCTAAATTTTTACAACAGTCTTTGTATTTTATATTCTTTAAGCAACAATTATCAAAACCAAAGAAAAAAGAGAACCAACATATTTAAATCTGTGTAAAGATACTAGTTATCAAGATATTAGTTTCAAGTTTTTGGCAATACTTTGTGTAACCAGATGCTTCAATATTTAATAAAATGTTTGTTTTTAATATTTCAAGTTTTTTAAATGTCCATCATAAGAGGCAGTTGATATTAGATGTATAGAAGAAATAAAGATGTAAGTACTGACATCTGAGTAGGTTTCATTGCTGTTCAATATTTGTATCGAAGGACAACCAAAAATTGGGGAGGACAACCAAGTTTACTTGCTAGGTTGTCCAGAGAACAACCATTTTTTTCCCCTTATTTCTAACACTGTATGATCATGATGTTTTTAGCCAAAATACGTCATTTTTCTAGGACATAGTTTGTGCAGAGCAGCAGTAGTTCATTGGAAATTTGCCTTTGAGTTGTGGGCGAGACTCTTGCCGTGGAGTAAGCACACCCCACTTCCCATCATCCAACTGTTTATACACCCTCCTACTAGCTTAAAGTTCCTCACAACCCCAACCTGCCATTGCTGTTGACTGTCTGTCTTTTCCTGACTCACAGCATCTTGAATAAATAAATCCTCAGGAATGCAATTTTAAGCTTCACATACTTTATATTTGTCTTCCATCATGCAAAAAATTTTCAGCGGAGTAGGTATTTAAAAAACAGATTGCATCAGAATGTGATAGGTTTGATAAATTGTCATTATTCAAACAAACCTGCAGTTATCCCCTTGCCTCTGCAGCTCCCTCTACTGTCTCTGTTTACGCAAGCTTAGTGGTAAATGGCGTATACTTATATAGCGCTTTCTACCCTCTTTCGAAGGCCAGAGGCGCTTTACAGTCACAGTCCCATTCACCCAGACACACACACATTCACACACTGGTGGCCGCTCCGCTGCCGAACACTGGTGCCAACCTCCCACCAGAGGCAAGGTGGGGTTCAGTGTCTTGCCCAAGGACACTTCGACACATGGGCCTGCAAGGCGGGAATCGAACTTGGAATGTTACAATCATGGGTCGACCGCCCTACCGCTGCACCACGGCCGCCCCAGCGTTTGTCTTCAGTCTGAGGGCCTGGAGCTAGCCCCAGATGCCAGCTGTAGCAGATGGCCACTTTCTAAAACCTCTAACAAAGCACTACAGACATCTTAGTAGCTTTGCGAGGAGATTAAATTGTAAGATTAAAAAAAAAAAACTGATAAAAATGAAAGTATTTGCTCAACGTATACATAATTGGCATGCAGATATATAAGATGAGGACATAACTCTGGTTAATAGCTAGAAATGTTGGAGTTTGAGTGCATCACTTATCGAGCACATTGAGCCAAACCATGGCTGAACCTCTAGCTGTGTATATGTTTGTATGTGTTTGCTAACTTGGGCTTTCCGTAGATTTGGACAGCCTGAAAAAATGGCAAACTCCAAATATATTGCAATAAGTTGAGTATTAAAGGCATTTGTTCACAACCATGATTTTGGCGGCTCAAGACTCCATGCTTGCTTTTTCGCAGTTTGTCGCGACACAAAACTGATACGGCTCCCCGAAAGTCATCCTCCGTCTTCTCTGAGGGTCGTCAGGGAAAAAAGTTACAGATAAGAAAACAGAGAAATCAGATCGGGCCCAGATAAGGCGTCTGGCGTGCTGCAAATCAGAGGAACAACACACTCTGCACAGGAGAGGGAGTTGCAGAAAGTCTTTGTTCTGCGAGGCTCATATCTGAGGCATTATTTGTTCTTCTCATGCAAGCGGGGGAGGAACGATGGCTGTGTGGGATGAGTACAGCAACTGAGTGGAGTGTCCCAGAGGAACAGAAAAAGCAAACACACAACTCTAAAATAAGGACAACCCTGTTTACCGTCTTGCTCACACACTTTTACATACCGGTTTTCTTCTTCTTGAATGTAACACTTGTTGAACCATACAAACACCTCCAGGCCCTGCCACATCCACCCACACACGGATGTTACCGCGATGCCAACAACACAACTTACAATAGAATTCATCAGTCTGGAGAAATGGTCAAATCTTGGGAGCAAACAGGAAGTACATTCTAAAAAATTTGAAGCGTCAAATGTTGCTCTTTTTTTTACCCCCTCCATCAGTCAGACCTCTTCAGTTCCACCTGTTTTTACGATCCTTCCTGGTTTGCTATGCTCTTATTTTGAAAATACACTAAAACCACACATGCGTTTATAGTTAATACAAAATTCTGACCTTTTTTTTTTTTAAATAATTTGAGTATGTTTTTTAATTAACAATAAAAAAAGGTGGCTCCATTCTACTTTTTTCAGTCATCACCTGTTGCCTTTTAATAAATATTTTTTGATTAGTTGCTTGTAAACATGATGCAAACTGACCACATTGCAATGTTGGTTTTCAAACGAATTTCCTCTGAGTGATTCATAGAGACACGCATTACACAAGGAGATGATTTCCATCATCTCAGCTGCAGCTGCAAAGTTTCTGCCTTTGTTTCCAGACAAAGGCGTCTGAGCCGCCTTTGGAGCGCGGCACAGAGCAGCAACAGCAGATTAGCCCCGCCGCTCTCATTCCGAGGCAGGCCTTTCCAGCTTTTACTAACTCGTCTAAATCCAGGATAATGACAAATCCTGCATGAATGGGGAGTAAGTGACTCAAAATGGGAGCTCCACAGTGTTGTTGCCCTCATCAACAGCTGATTTCTGGTGTCAGAGTGCAGGTCCTGAGCTATTACTGCAAGAAAGACCTGAAATGCAGATTGTTGGGCGAAATCTTGAGATTATTAGAATAAAAAAATATTGATTTCATATTCTGAATTCATGGTCAAATAATGTATGTATCTGCAAACTAATTTCTAGAGAAGTTAACAATTTGAACCCAATTTTTTCCTTTTTTTTACATCCAGGTATATATCAGCCTTGCTGACTGCTTCTTAATACTTTAAAATAGTTCAGATTTGGCCTCATTACTGGAATTATTGTTCTAGCCTGTTTTTCAGCCTTTCTGCTTGTAGTTTAGAGTTTAGTGAAAGCTTGGTACCACTTTTTTTTTTAAATATATTTTATCATATTTCCAAGAAAATACTCTATGTTTTATTAGTTTGTCACAGAACCTCATTGGTACAATTTGTGACTAATTTCCCAAAAGTCTGTTCATAAAAGAAACACTTTGGACCCAAAAATGAGAGAGTAACAAACTGAAGGTAAATGTATTCAGGTAAAGTGTGGACAGCTATTCAAGCTTCCGCGTCCATGTCCGAATTCCCTCCCTTACTCCTAAAAAACTATATGAGCAGGTCAATCAGGTGCTTTAGGTTTAAAAAGCTATCCAGACACTACGCTCACTACTTTTTACCCCACAAATATGACATCACAGATTTCCCAAAATAAAAACCTAATCAATATGAACATTTTACGAGTTATGAATCCACTGTGTTTTGAAGATGAAAACTTAGACGGATTATCAAAAAATGAATTTAAATACTGTTTTCTCCCATGAAAAATCTTTCAAACGCAATGCATTGTGGTTTATATTCGCCAACGAAGTGAGCATCGATGCACAATGGTGTTTTATAGAGATTTCTGGGAAATTTCTAGGGCACTGGATTTTGGAATTGTAGATTGGGACAGCTCATCAACAAAAAAAACACATTATATAGTGAGCAGTGAAGGAATTCAGACACACTCCTTTTTTTAATGCAAAGATATTTTATGCAAAAATGACTAAAACAGAGGTATACGATTTAAAAGATTTATATCTTAGAATTGGGAGGCAGTTTTTGGAAAATGTATACTTAAATGAGAAGTTTCATTATCCTTTTTGATTTTTTAAATATAGCTTATTTATTAGTTTTACTCTAATAGAACAGAATGCTAGTAAGATCACTCAAATAAGGAAAAATTAAAAGAAGTAAAGAGAAATTTGGAGAAATATTTACTCACGTTTTAAAATAATAAAACCAAATGATAGATGTGAAAACCTGAGGTAGTTATTGTTTAATATTGTGTAATAACTGATCATATCAGACTCAATGAACGGTTGTCATTAACAAAAAATTAACAAAAAGCATATTACACAATAAAAGTTGTATTTTAAATTAGTTGAGGTTAGTTAGGGTCAACATTGACCCTTGTTTACAATTGAAAATGGGTCACTTTTGACCCGCAAACAATATAAGGGTTAAAGAACTTGCAAAGCTTTTATTTTGTTAATAACTAAACTTTTCCTCGCGCTGTTAACCTTTTGTTCTGATTAAATGACGTCACGAGGGGTGAAGTTCCGCTCTTTAAGTAGTTACTTTTATCTAAAAACAACTGTTATTTGTAAATCTCTAGGACTGCTGACATAAATTTACTCTCGCATTTTCTCTTTTTATTTTTTGTTTTATTTTATTTCTTATTCCCTTTTGTGATTGTTATTAATAATTAGAATTTTTTTAAGAATGTAACACGTTTATTCTGTATTCAGAATTCTACTGTACATTATATGTGCATAATTGTTGCATTTGTTTGTTTTGTACGTTGCATTTGTTTAATAAAAAAAAAAAAAAAAAAAAAAAAAAAAAAAAAAAAAAAAAAAAAAAAAAAAAGTAGTTACTTTTAACAAAAACACAATAAGAGGGGGGCAAAAAAAACAAAAAACAACAACAAAAAAATTCAGACGAGTTTCTAAATAATGTCCGAATGTAAAAGTTTAGCCGCGCGGCAGCTTGCACGTGAAGAGCCGCGAATATTCCTGTCAGGAAGTGGAGGGGAGGGGGAGAAAAGAGGGGGGACAAAATGAGGGAATTCATGAAAGAAATGGGAAAAATGTCCGGAATGTGGACTCTTTGACAGTCAGCGCTAATTGATTTGGATAGAGACGGCGGGGACACGCGGGCTTAGTTCACAGCAGCTGAACAAAGTTCAGACTCAGTCTGAGGGGGAAAAGCCGAGAAAATAAACACTTACCTGGCGAGGCTCCGAGACGCCCGGGAGACAGGTAGCCCCCCTGTCGGATACCATTATAGCATTTAATTTATTTCTTTTTTCTTTTCTTTTTGTTTATGGGGGGGTTGGTTCGTCCTCACGAAATCCTCTCCGTATTCTTTGTTTGTTTCCCTGCTGCCTGGTCTTCTTCTTCCTGGAGCCGCTTGTTTGATTGAAGCGAGAGGAGGGCAGGAATTTCAGGAATTAGCCGTGGTATGACATGAAGCCTGGAAAAAGCCAGAGAAAAAGACCAAGGGAGGGAAAGGGGGAGGAGGGGGGAGGCCTGACAGGTCACCGCGTAGGGAGGAGGAGGGAGGAGGAGGAGGAGGGGGGAGGACCCTCTTGGATGAGAAAGGACAGCAGAAACCTTCAACAAGAACTCCATGGTGATCATCATCAGCCTGATTCACCCTCAGCTGACGTGACGTCATCGATGTCTTAAAAAAAAAAAAAAGTTTTGGTCCAGTCCAACTAAATCCTTAAAAAATAAAAGACGGTGGGATTATTTAATTAAAAATAATTCCATTTAAAGGTTTTCTGGTGTTTTAACATTTTCTGATGATGGAGGACATTTATAAAGAAAATTAAGCCTTAAATTCTGTTTCGGAGGATTTCTTTATTGAAATTGTTGTGAATCAGGAGCAGATGAACCATATTGAAGTCGTGATGAAAAAAATAAATAAAATAAACGCTGGGCGGACCAAAGGTCCCTGCTCCTCTCTATGCTGATGCTTCCACTTGCAGACAAACAGATCCATAAATGTCTTTGTTTTCCTTGGAATCTGGCTCCAAGCTGTACGGCTGGATAGCTCCAACATTGCTCGCCATTTTTGTTACACCTGTAATGTAAGGTTGGTGGTGTGAGGGGCAAAAGCTAGCAGGAGAGTGCTTAAACAGAGGGATGATGGGAAATGGAGATGGGCTCACTCTGAGGCAAACTTCTAATGATCTACTGTCACTCTGCAGAATCTGTGTCCTGATAAAAAAAAAACACATTTTGGTCTAAGAACGGCATAATAATGATTGATTGATTTTAAAAATAGATCAAAAGATAATCGGGGTGGGACTTCAACTCAGTTCTGTTCATGTGAATGATGTGAAGTGGCTCAAACAAAACATTTTTAAAAAGCTGTCTTCCTGCATGAACAATAAACTGCATTCACTGCTGTCTAGTATGTACATCAACAGAGGATAGGGCTGTATTAGCACCTTTACACATTTGGATTTGGAATACAAAAGAAGACAAACACACATCCATTAGATGTAAAGTTTGTTAAAAACTGTTTAATTAACTGCTTGAAAGGGGAGTTGGAGGAAGCAAATGTATATAATCCCATCCTCAGCATGCTTTACTCAACTATTTTACGTGTACTTTTATTATATTCCGGTTCCTGACTTTAATGAAAGACATTCAAATATTGTAGAATTGATGCCTGTACACATCACAGGTCAAATATTCAAATGACTGCTTTACCATTGTCATCAGAAAGGCTTATCACTATATTCCAGTAAATAGTTTCCTTTTCACAATTGAAGCAGGTTACAGATTCGGCTATGATTTTAAATGTTGTATCTCTTGTTTGTGAATTCATGATTTAGTAGTTTGGTTTAAATTAATAACATTAAGACAAATGATCAAGAATAGGGTGGGATTATACAAAAATGGCTTCTTCCCCGTCCCATTCTAGTAATTAATCAAACTTTTTTGACAGTTATTATAGGATTGATTGTGTCATGTCTTCTGTACTGTAGGCGCACGTATTTCTTGTAATAATTAAAAAAAAAATCAAATGTATAGAAGATTATTATTAAGTCAATTTATGAATTAACATTTTAAATTGATTTCTATGTATTTTTATTTTCGGTGTCTTTTTGATTTTTTTTCTTTTTTGTTTAAATTGCTTAAAATAAACCAAATAAATATACAAAAAGCTTCCTAAACCATTATAAAGTTTCTAGTTTATTTTAATTAAATTACCTTCAACAGTTCTGGTTGTTCTGGTTAGAAATTGCAAAGCAGTGCAAACCTGTCTGCACATGTATGTTTAAATGATTAAAACACATGATTTAAATAGATTAAAGTTTGCCTTAAAAATAGAATTAAACATTGAATTTAGCAAAGTTGGTGATTTAAGTCCCTTTTTAGCCAAATAGTTTTCTCACATTTTATATGTTTTCCCTCAAACTTGTATGTTCTCCCCTGCAGACAAAGGCGATGCACTAAACTGGACTTGTTGCTGTAGTCAGTGACGTGTTGGAGGTGGATGCTGGGCTCACAGGTGGACTGCAAAGCAACAGGAGCATGCGTTGAGCGCCGGAGACCCCTAGTGGAATATGCGGGTATTGCAAGAAATTTACATTTCAGAAGTATGATCCTTTTTAATCACTTAACAACATTTTTTCTCCCTTTTTGTTTCAATCAAAAGCCAAGTTTGGGGAAAAAAATACGTCAAATACAACATTTTTTGCACTAAGAAAGCAGTCTTTATTTATCTAAATGGGCTTATGAAAAACTTAAAATCAGGATTTTAATGTTGACGTCTACTTAGGTCAGGGGTCTGTAACCTAAAGGTTCTGGAGCCACATGCAGCACTGTTATCATTAGATTGTGGCTCTCTGGCTTAAATAATAGTAAATGATACATATTAGTTAGTTATGTTAAGATAATCTTATCTTCTGCTTCCCATAGGCAAAGTTCTCAAGTATTCATTCTAAGGATAGCCATTTTGAATTCTGTACCAATGTTATCATGTTTACATTCAGCAGTAAAAGGAGAAAAGCAACGAAAGTCATATTGATGGTAAATACCACGTTTGGCTTGACGTTCTGATATTTTTTATTCAAGTAAATCTGCTCCAGCAGGCGGACACAGGGTGTATTTTATTTTGAAAAGAACATGCATATATTGCTGTTTAAGCAAAAAAAAAAGTGTAATTTATAGAAAAACACAACAATACTATAACTCAGTTACTGTCAATTTTAAACGTGACATGTAATGCAAACATAAATAAAGTTTAGTTGTAGAACTTTAATTGACAAATGGCTATATAAGCATTAAATAAACCCATGTCTCAAGTCTATATTCACCTAATAAAAGCAAAACAAATCTAGATTTTTCTGAAGTTTTTTGCCTCTAGTTTTGATCCCAGACACACATGTGATCTGCAACATAATCTACATTATATTCAGTACTTTTTGTTTTGCACCAAATCATTTATAGATGTGTTGTTGCTTTATATTGCTCCCTTGACTTTATTCTACACAACATGACCTAAATATGATGTATTAAAAATAAAGAGGTGGAGTCATTTTTATGTTCAAATCACTTTATTTAAAACGTTTTACTGCATTTAAATCCATTTTAAGGCACCCTTATTCATGTCTGTAGTTCATAGAGATAAACAATATTTTAAGCTACACGCCTTCTTTCATTTTGATCACACAACCTCCTCTGAAACCCGAGGAAGAGACATGTATTCAGGTTGAAAATAAAAAATAAAATAAAATACTTCAAACAGTGTTACATATACTTTATAACCCCAAGTGGACTACAAATAGCCTGTTCTAAAACTCTGTTAAATAAAGTTTTTTTTTCCAACTACAAGAAAACAAGACACTCATTTCATTAAAAGGAGGAGATTAACTTTGTCTAGACAGTGATATACATTAACTTACAAGCCTCCTGCGGAAGAAGGTTCCCTATGAAAGCATCATCATGAAAAAGGTGGAATTGATAGAAAGTTTAGCAAAACACTGGATTATCCGGTTTATTCGAGACCGAGAAGCCTTTTCACTGGGATGTACAGTGATACACTGTAGAGACTGAGGGGTCTGCAATAGCATCTTTAAGTGTTGGTCTAACAAATCTGATGAAATGGTTGGTTGGGTTCCCCAGACGTTTAAGTAAAATGTTCACATCCCATCATCCTCCACATCCGGTGCCCGCTTTTATCCAGCTTGGGATGATGATCCAAGTCTCATTTCTTGGAAAGGAATTTCATCTTGTTTCCTGGAAAAAAGCAACAAATGTACCTCTAATTATAAAATATGATATATATGATTTTAATCTGATTAGAGTTTTAAAGTGAATCTCACCCAGGCCTTTAAGAAACTTGTTCACTCCTCTTTGCTCGCTGCCAGGAAGTGAATCCAAGTATTCCTGTGCTCGAATCTCAAAAAGCCCTGGACACAAGGTCAGAGGTCTTAATGCATCTGTGAACCCCAGTAGACGATGTCATTTCACTGGAGCTCAGTTCATGCCAACAATTGGCATCTTTATTCAGAGATCCCATGTTCTATACAGACAAGAGGAAAACTGCAACGTTTCAATAGCATTTACAACTACATGTATACCTAAAAACTGCTGTTTTTTTGTGTAATATTTCTGAAGCAAAGCTCTAAATTAAGATGACAGACTAAAAGCTTTGAAGGCCACATGTTACATAATAAATACATCATGTACATCAAACAAAGCAAGTTAACTAAAACTTTTAAAAAAGTCTTTTGGAATTAGTACCTTTGAGCCCTGGACATGAATAAATGGAGTGTTTTGTGCACACAAATAAGCATTTTGTGGGCACATTTGAGTATTGAGTACACAAATGAGTACTTTATCTGCATTTTGTGGTCACAAATTAGTCATTTGTAGGCACAAATTGGCATTGAGAATTTAGCATTTTATCAACATTTTATGGGCACAAAATAGTATTTTAGGGGGCAGAAATTAGCATGTTGTGTACACAAATTGGCATTTTGTGGGCACAAATTTGTTTTTTGTGAGGACATCTTAGCATTTATATTGCATTTTTTGGCAATAGATTACCATTTTGTGTGCAAAAATGACTAATTAGTGGCAACAATATTGCATTTTATAGGCACAAATTAGTATTGTACGTGCATAAATTAACATTTTGTGGGCCAAAATTTGCATTTATTGTAAACAAATGAGTATTTTGTGAGCACACATTAACATTTTTTAGCATCTTGTGGCAACCATTTAGTGTTTTGTTAACAAAAATGATCATTTTATTAGTTGTTTTTTTTGGCACAAATTAATAGTTTTTGAGCACAGATAGTATTCTGTGCACACAAGTTAGCATTTTGTGGATACAAATTAGGATTTTGTGCACAAAAAGTACTACTTTTGCTCACAAATTAGCCTTTTGTGTGCACAAATTAGTTGTAGGAGTTGAAGAGGGAATCATTGAATGGACAGCATATGGGTTCTTTCTTTGGAGACTTCTTGGACAAGGCTTTGTCACAGTGCAAAATACTGAAAACATTAAGTTGTGCACACGAAATGTTCATTTGAGGGAATTTTTTTTTAATGTCATTTTCAGGGCTCCATAGAACTCTGCTTCAGTGCCTTCCAATGTCAGTACCTTTCAGGCCCTGTCTGCGCAGCTCCCTCTCCTGCATGAAGCCGGTAAACATCTGAGTCTCCATGAAAACCTCCAGAAAGCGCCGTAAGCTCTTGGAAGTGACCGCTTTGCGAAAAGCCTCCCGCTGAAAGGATGAGGGGGAGGAAGAAGTGGGGCTGGGTGTGGAGGCAGAGGAGACAGACTCGTCCTCACGCTCAGCTCCGCCCATGAAGAGGGAATAGTGACCCACCATCTCCACGAAGAAGCGCACAAAGGCCTCTGACACCACAGTGCTGAGGGAGTCTAAAGGAGGAGAAGAAAAAATACATAAAATATGACAGAAGTAAAAAAAAAAGCAAAGCAATACACTTCTTTTAGAAGTTTACATTCAGAACACTTTAAAATCAACTTTCAACCACAACCTTTAGCAGAGAGGTCTCATTTTATGATCTCATGCAATATTTTGTTTTATAAAAAGCTTGTGTTTTATATTATACAACCTTTATTGATTTGTTTAAACAGAACAACATAATAACAAGCCCTAATGTTCAACGTTTTTACTTTTTTTTTTTTTTTTCTGTCCTAAAGCATCTTTAAGAAGAAAAACTTTAGGCAAGATCAAACAATACCAGACTAGATATAGGCATGGGCCAGCCCCCCCAAAACGGGATGGCCCACAAAGTAATGGTTAAAGTATAATTAAATAAAGAAGTAAAAATGACCCCCAAAAAAACCGCAAGACAAGACACAAACAAAATATCTAATAATAAAAAAATTAAATAACTAAAGAAGTGTAAGGGTGGTCGGGCAGAAAGATAGACAAAAAGAGAAAAGAAAGATAAATGCAGCCTCAACAAACCAGTGTCCTGCTTGTGCCCGTCCCAAGCCCGGTAAATACAGAAGGTAGTGTTAATGAAGGAGAAGAATCACCATTGAGCAGATCTCCTTTCTCGCTGGCCAGCTCCCTCCTCTTCTCCAGGACCTGCTCCAGAGCCGCCTGCAGCTTGTGAGGAAGAATGGAGTCCTCATCATCCAGCTGTAAAAACAAAACATTAGCAACAAAAATAGAGCGTTCTACGGGTCATAAAAATGTCAAATGCACCTGAAATCTAAGTTTGTAAATGGATCGTGTGGCTTATTTGTTATTAAAAAAAAAAAAAAGAGAACTACCACCTGACGTAGGAAGCGACTGTTGCCAAGGTCAACGACCAGGACCTGAAAGCAGGGAAAGTGATGTCATTTCCTGAAGCTATTGTTCCGCAGAGGAAATGTCCAGAATTGAGGGCACCACAGCCGCAAACAAGGAAAAAAAAGGCTCTGTCTTACTTCTTCAACGGGCATCTCTTTGAGCCGAGGGAGAGAACTGGAGAGGAGGCCGACGATGAAGGGGGTTGGCGTGCAGACGATGTCCAACATGGAGGCCGGCAGCACTGGGATGTATGTGTGCTGCCAGGTGAAGGGGTAGAGCAAAGCCACGATTGCATGACAGCACTGAGACAAAGTGCTGTGAAAAAAGAAAATGAACCAGTCCAATTAGCAAAGTACAGTCTTGTGAATCTTTTTGAATCCTTAAAAACTGGATGAAACATCATTTTCTTTCAGCAGCATCACAAGATAGGTTTAACTGGACTTCTTTAGGGAGCTGGATTACCCATCAACCATCTGTGTTTTGCTTTCCTCTCAGATAAAAGGAGAAGAGTTGATTTGGGCCATCTAATCTAATGCCTGGTTGATAGAATACTATATATTGTAACATCTGAATAAGCAAATAAGTGCAAGCTTGGGTTATTTATGTATAAAAAGGACTAAGCTGGCGCCTAATATTTTCAATTAAAACATTGTAACATATCATATGTCCTAAAATATCTATTCACCATGTGCAGAAGCAATAAATACATGTTTTAAATGTTTAAGTGATGCTGATAATTAACCAAAAACAAAGGATTAGTCAAGCTAATTAAAGCCAAAACGGCTAAAGTATAACTCCCCCACAACCCTTTCTTCTCTAACAGTAGACTGATCACTGTAGGGGTGTAACAATTTATAGAATTAATAGAGGAATCCATTTATATTCCTACCATCCAACCAGATCGATCTGTTGAAAGTGAGTTGTCGATTGCATCAACCTAAACCATTATAAAATCCTTTCAAAATAAAATAAATAAATAGTGGAAACTACCATTTGAGACATGGTAGGTTTATTTTACCATAATGTATAAACGACTAAGTGCATCTGGGATCTGGGAAACTTCATCTGCACTGTTCAGTACTCAGTTCAGTGGTGGTGGTGTGGGGGGGGTCCACTCTAGTGTTTTGCCACTCTTCCTAAATCTTCTAACCCCCCCCCATATTAAATTTTCTAGCGCCGCTCCCGACCCCAGGAATTTATCTGAGTCTGGTAGGTTAAACTTTTTTATTGACTTTACATTAGTGATTCCGATCAAATCTGATCGTCTAATAATATAAGATTATAAATTCAGGCATGAAGGGATTAAAAAAGAACAATCTTATTCTGAAATCACTGAACCATCTGGAAGAAAAAAAAAGGAAAATCTTTACAAAAACCAGTTTCTTCTGTGTGATTTTTACCACAAGATGGTGCTATTTTTATTAAAAAACCTCCCACTTAACTTCACACCAGAACTTTACTGACCTTTTGTGAACATGTGAACTTAAAACCCCTTTGGGGATGTATAAAATGTGTTTGAATAACTTTTATGTAACACAAACAAAAAAATGAAATTATTGTGTCAGAGAAGCACATATGGAAAGCTCCCGCTGAGCCTCTGATAACAGTAATTCCATTGGATGTTCTTTTTTTTAAGGTAGAATTTGTAGAGAAACTGTGAACTTTTCCCAATATACAATTTAGAATTAGTGCATGCAGGGAATTACCTGAAAAGTAACAATACTGACAAAAAAAATAGACCCCAAACACATCAGGAATTCTGTGGATGCAGTACCTCAGTTCTGCACATGTGGCAGTTCTGGAGTTATCCTTTGGAGGCCGCTTTTCTGGCGTCTGTGACAGTTTTCCAGAAAAGAACTGGCTGTTCCCAATGTGAGTGTATAAGAAGGCTGCATTCCTTCCCTCACGCTTGTTCAGGATCTTCTTTTACTCAGTATAACTTAATATAATGAGATCTCAGCCTGAACTTTAGTCTTTATGGAATAATAAATGTAATATTTTGTTTATTAAATTAATTGCAGAAACTGCAAAGACTTCACCTACTCTGAACAGATCTTTAGGTTTCAAAAATGCTTTCTTCTCAAATGGCATCTTCCAACATTAACCTGAGTTTGTCAGCAGTGAAGATGACCCTGCGCTCCAGCAGCAGGGAGGCAAATATTCGGAGGAGGAGGCGGAGATTCAGGGAAGAGAAGAGACATTCAAAATCCACGTGTTCCAGGCGCGAATCCGAGGGTCGACACAGTTCTATCACCTGCGGGTCAGAAAATGTGGAAACTCAGAAGAAATGGTTTTCATAAAGCATTTGAGTTTAAACCTGGGAAAGAGACCCCAGGGCTTCTGCTCACCTCTGTGCCGCAGCCAGGTAGGAAGTTTTTGACTGATATGGTTCTCCCCGGAGCAGGAAAGGGAGCCTCCATGATGCCCCTCATGAAAGGCTGCACCAAAGCTGGAGAGATTGCCCTCCTTTTTTCCACTTCATCCAGGATCTGGAGAAAAAACATCCACAGTGGGTTTTGTATACTGGTAATATTATGTCTGTGGTATTTCGGTTGTCAGTGGACTTCCTTCCTCAACAACAAATATATATATATATATGTGTATATATATATGTGTATATATATATATATATATATATATAACAAGGCCACCCCAGATGGATGGATAGACAGACAGACAGACAGACAGACAGACAGACAGACAGACAGACAGACAGACAGACAGACAGACAGACAGACAGACAGACAGACAGACAGACAGACAGACAGACAGACAGACAGACAGACAGACAGACAGACAGACAGACAGACAGACAGACAGACAGACAGACAGATAGATAGATAGATAGATAGATAGATAGATAGATAGATAGATAGATAGATAGATAGATAGATAGATAGATAGATAGATAGATAGATAGATAGATGTTTTTTTATTAACCTATATTTGAATTTGAAAAGTGCTCAATGATTAGTTCCTCACATGAACCCTTACTGCAGATAAATAAGGTTAAACTGCAACTGCAGTTTTTAAAGACACAAAGGTAAATTTATCATAGAAATTTGATTTAAAAAAAAATCCTCCTAAATTTCACTGCATCACAATTTTGGTGAACGATGAGTCACAAAATCCAGGTCAAGCACAATGGCATCTCCTGTTTATGTCTCTTTTAGATGATTCAGAATGACTTCAGCATCTCTCCACATGGCTGTAGGTCAGTTCTTAAGCTGAAATAATGGCAGGATTAGCCATGATGTTTTAATCAGCAGGAGGGAGTCGACTGAAAAAACCTGGAGGCAATTTGCCAACTTTCTTGGTAATGAGAGTGGATTACATGCCTTGTCAATGAGCCTCAAAGAGAAGTTCACCATTGTTATTATAGATAAATAATAAGACTACAAGATTTAAACTGGAATACAAAGAAATTGTCAATAGCCAACAGCAATCAACAAATGACAGTTTTTTAGTCTCCTTTAAGATCAGGCCTCCTCCTCTGCTCTCATGAATCCCATACATAGTTTTAAATACCAAGCAGGTTTGTTTCCCCACCATATTTAGGAGCTTTGCAGTTCTCTCTATAAATTTTGGCCCCTTAACGACTATGGTAACATAACTGTTAAACCTGCTGAAGTCCACTCAGCATTTATTGGCTCCAGCAGTGAATAAGTGAAACCAGCTTCGGGTTAAAACTCCATTACAAAGACAAAAAAAAAAAAAAGAAAAAAACCTTCAGCACAACTAGGGTGGGTTAAGTCAGCAGTCCACATTACAAGTCGAGGATGTTGTTACTGATTAACAAAATGACTACTCTCTAGAAATGTTGTATTCTAGGCTCTTTCAGCAATAAAGTTAAGACACTAAACATAGCAAGGAGTCAGTACAAATAAGGATTCCTCCCATATTATATGGAGCTAAAAACCTATAACTGCAACAAACAACAAACAAGCTCAACTTGTAGATAAATCTTAAGTTCATTACAGGGAACCCTTTCCGCAGTTGAAACCACATCAGCTGCATTTCATATGGGATGTTTTGGAGCCGGTACTGGTGGCTCCAAGGGGGAGTTCTGCAGCTGCGAAGGGTGGTACTTTCAGCAAGGGCGAGGCAGCATGTACGAGTGGTGCGCAATAGCAAGCAATATAACACATTTTAGAAGGAAGTAATAGATTTGCATGGAAGTCTGTGGGAAAGTAGCCACACCTACCTTTGAGAAGAGGTCGAAGCATCCGAGTCGGCTGACGATACAGTAGACCTCCGGGAGCCTTCGGCCTTTACCGCTGGGCTGTTAACAACAAAGAGAAATTAATAGGAGGGAATACAATATCTATTTTTTGCTTTGCTAGGATCAGAAAATTAACTAAAAGTCGTATTTACAGCCAGGTAAAGGAACATTGAAAGAATCAAAGGTGGTTATATTTTTAAAGCACACCAGCAAACGACGGCAGTATCCAAACCGCCTGCTTCCATCCTCACCAGTCAAGACGAAAGAAAATGTTTCACTGTAGAGAAGAAATAAAGAGAAAGAGTAAGAAAAAAATAAAGCAAAAAGATTTTTTTTTTTAAAAAGTCTTTACTTTGCAATTTAACAGTCACCAAAGGGCCTTACTTTTAGGACTTTAAGTATTAAAAAAGTATTTCTGCCTTTAAGCTCAGAAGATTTTGGAACCCATTTGCTGTCGGTAGACCCTGTGAAGGTGAACTTGGACAGCCTGACATTTATCAAATGTTCAGCTTTGGGTAATTATTAAACACCCCTTCTTGGAACAAAAGGAAAGCTGAGAAGATAGATTGAGCAACACCCTTTTTTAAACAGAAAACAAAGAGAGGTGACGAGAGCTGAGTCTGATATTTCTCAAAGCATGGATTTGTCATTGTCTCCCCCCCAGTAGTTAATGACAGACCAGTCCTGACAAACTATTAGGTCATTTTCTTTAAGGCATTTCACTGTTGGGTGGCTATTATCCTCTAAAAATGCCTGAGTTGTTATCATTCAAGTGGGAAATTCCACTGGCCCTGTTTGTTAGACCTCTTGTTGGCCCCCTGGCGGCATTGAGGCTTGGACTGACCTGGGGAAGTTGTCCACAGGCGCCCAGTCTTTGGCATCAGGGAAGCAGAACTGTGGAATGACCTTCAGCTGGTCCTCGGTCTCTCGCATGAACTTAAAACTCCTTTCAAGCTGGACATTGAGGTGACACCATTTGAATCACTGTTAGAAACTGAACAGTTTGACCATTATGTTCTGCAATCAATGCTTGACATTTGAGCAAGAAAACTTGTAGATACAAAAAAACATTTTAAAATAATCCTCATTTGCATTCAAATAAAAATGTATTGTACCAATCTATCTGTTTAAACCCCGATGATTTGAAATGTAATTAAAAAAAATGAAATTCTAACTGTGATATGCTACTTGAAAGAAATGTCTTAAAACTTTATTGAGATGCTGAAGAAATTTGCTTTTGGCTGTGAAGGATCATAAATCTTTCCCATGAGGATCTTTACACTGGACAGCAGTGGATGCAGTTTATTGTTTATGGAGAAAAACACCTATAAATGTTTGGTTTTAGCTACTTTAGATTATTATGACCAAAACTGAATTTAAAGCTGCATCTGTTACAAACTTAGCAAATATGGGAGGGTTTGAAGTGGGGAAGACGTTGTGTACTTAAGACTAAAGATTTATAAATTAAATAATTTTATCCGTATAAAAGCAAAACCATTCAAAAGAAATATGCACAATATTCCATAGTTTCTGGGTAAGTTCTGTATCAAAGATTAACACGACGTACATAAAGATAGTGGCAGCATTTGCTGTGGTTTTCACTGTAACACTCCAAACAAAGAAACAGCTCCACAGCAAACACCTGCTTGTATTCTAGTTTTTGTCATGCTAAGTTTCCAAGACTAAAAATAATTTCTCCTGTCATTTCATTGCTGTTTTTTCTACATATCTGCCTTTCTGTGCATGGAAACAATAGTACAGTACACCAATCAGATCTATCAATGGTGGAAGACCATCACTCACACTTAGACAATTGCTACAAACAGTACAAGAAGAGCAAAAAGGGACAATTCACAATGAATTCCAACATAAATAAAATTGATTAAAGATAAAATATGGTCAATATTAGCCTTGAAACAGCATGTGCTCATTAAGATGAAACTATTAGTTCTCTTATTTAGTGACAGCCTCTGTCCTAGTGTTCCTACCTTTAAAGGAAACTGCTGAGTGACTTCTGGCAGATACGGGACTCCAGCCTTCGTCTTGTGGAGTGCAACAACGATGAAATACTCAAAGAGTTTTCTCTCCTGTAACTCCAACAAATTCCTCTCTAATGTCCGGTGCCGGCCTGCCTGCATGGACTGGACTAAGACGAGCCGCTGACTGTGAGCTAAGACCAGTAAAAGACATTTTATTCCAATTCACATCACTGAACCTCAAGTCTGCACACATGTGCAAAGGCACAGAAACTGGATATTGGACTGTGAAGATTCTTGTGTTTTTAGTTTCATGTTCTCACCTTTAAGCTTTTCTTCTGTGTCACTTTCTGACTCGCTGTTTTCATCTGTGAATAAATAAAAAAACAGAAAAAGTAGAATATGATATCAAATAAAAATCTACAAAAAAATGAAATCTGTGACCACAAAAGTTCTCAAATCTGGGTCAGTTCCAAATGACCCATCAGTGTAACTTTGTCCGTATACTTAAGTTAAAAGATGCATCTCAAAAAGAAATTGTGCGCTTTTCTAGTCCATCAGTCTTTGAGTAAGGCTGTAAATGAAAAGGTAATGCCACTAGGTGTACCCTAAAAGGAAAAAGTGTATTTTCAATTGAACATATAAATGGGTTTCTCAAATTTCACTAAAAAGTACAACAGAAACCTTAGCCAGTAGAGTTATTTAAGAGAACTGTGTGTCCTTAATCTGGTCTTTTCTATGCTAAATACATTCACTGGCCGTTTTATTTGGCTTGTTAACGCAAATTTCTAATCAGCCAATCACATGTCAGCAACTTAGCGCATTTAGGCATGTAGACATGGTCAAGATAATCTGCTGCAGTTTAAAAACAAGCATCAAAATGGAGCAGAAAGGTGATTGAAGTGGCTTTGTTGTTGTGCCAGAGTACATGTTACTGCTGATCTAGTGGGATTTTCACCCACAACTATCTCTAGGGCAGGGGTCGGGACCCTATGGCTCGCGAGCCATATATGGCTCTTTTGATGGTCACATGTGGCTCGCAGACAAATCTTTAATTCTAAAAAGTTTTTTTCATTAGACCAGTCCTTCTTGGGTGCGATGCAATGCCAGGGGGGGCACGCAGTAGTAGCGGTGCTTGGAGAAAATAAAAAATCTGCACCACTATCAATTTACTATTATCTATTATATTACAGAGTTTGTAACAGCCTGAAACCTGTGAACTGCCGCTGCACGTTCCCGTCTCTGAGAAAGAGCGCGCAGTTGCAGGGATGGGATGTGTGAGGAAGGGGGGGGGGGGGGGGGGGGCACAGGCAGCAAGGTGAATCGCGCAGGGATTGTCAAAATTTAAAACACGCTGCCCGTCACATACTGCAGTGTGAGTGTGTGTTTGGCTCCACGCCTGCATGTGAGCAGTCTTTCTCACATCTAAAGAACATTCAGACCTACGATCACGTTTAAAGTCTCAACGCTTGCATGAAGCTGAAACTCACCACGTATCAACCAGACTAGACCATCAGCAAAACCACCATGCAGCACCAGAAGTTATAATAATAGTGAGAAATACTTATCATTTTTTCCAACAATATGTTTATTGTTTTTTCTTTTGTTGTTTTTTTTTTACATTCCAACACACTCAAACACAAACTAGCACAAAATTAAAGACAAAAATAAAAATATATAAAGACAAAACAAAACAAAAAAAATAAACAATAAACATTTTCCTCTCAGACACCGTAGGCTGTTAGTCTTATAACATATTCAATATGAGTTTGAATACTTAAACACAAAACCTTGTTATGTTTCTGCAGAGACTTTCCCAGAAAAAAGAAAGTAAAACAGTAATAAAACAGTAATTCAGCTTATAGTTCACAGTACAGGGTACATGCTAAAGTTTCAATCATCACTGTCTGACAGATCAGTCCCCTCAACAAATGTAATAAATGGTCTCCAAACTGCTTCAAACGAGTTCTTTTTTCCTTTTATGAAAAATGTTATGCGTTCCATCGGCAGTACAGTTAACATCAGTTTAGTCCATTGTTTTAGTGTTGGTCCTGTGCAGTTTTTCCAGTTAATTGCTATTGATCTTTTAGCCTGCAGTAAACACATGTCTATAAGTGATTTTTCTGATCTGGAATATCTATTGTCTTTGGGATAGATTCCCAAAATATAAAAGGCTGGTTCCAATGATATTTATTTTGAGATAATTTGTTTAATGGTTTCTCTGATTACAGACCAAAACTGCTTTATTATTCTACAGTCCCATATACAGTGAAAAAGTGTACATTTTTCCTCATTGCATTTTGAACAGGAGTCTGGTATGTTGGCATTGAATTTATTTAATTTAACAGGCGTAATATAAACTCGCATCAGCCACTTGTACTGTAATAGCCTCAATCTTGAGTTAATTGTTTGCTTTTGTGCCTTTGTGCAGGCTATTTGCCATTCTTCTTCTGATATGTCTGTTCCTAGGTCTTTTCTCCATGCATCAAGTTTCATTTTTGCATTTTCTTTTGAGTTTGTAAGTATTAAATTATAAAATTCTGAAATAGCTCCTCTCTTATTGTCCTTGGTAACCAAGAGAAATACTTATCATTTATTAGCAACAGCATAACAATGTTATTAAAAAGAATCCACAGACTTATTGTACTTTAAAAGTGTTTATACCATGGTCCAGTTGAATACTCGATTCTGATTGGCTGCTGGGTATGCGTTAAAACCTGATGACCGCATGGTGAAAAAAGAAGTTCCGGTCAGCTAGCTTAAATGTTTTGTATCACTCCGCAGGCTTCTTTAAAACAACCTTTTGCTTCATCATTTGGACAAAAACAAGCGGTAAGAGGTGAACTTTCTCTTTGAACTGATGCTTCATTCAACCCATCGGGATGATCAGCATATATATATAGCCGAATCTTGACTGCAGCGGTGGCTCAGGCTTCCACGGCGTGCGTTAAAAAGTAATAACCGCACACTTTGTCGGCCATTAACCCTTACTGAAATTACATAAAAGGCACACATTCACTTGTATTTTTAGTTGTAAACATATTGTTGGGGACTGAGTTGGACTGGGTGGTTGTTGGGTCGCGTTCTAAATTCTGGAGTTCATTGAATGCATCAAGCAGAGATCTGATTGGCTCTCAGTTCTGTCGCTCAGCCTGTTGTTAGGTAGTTTGGACCAATGAGGTTCAGTTATGGGCCGAATAAGGGAAATAGGAGGGCTAGTGCGGCAGTGAGTGAATAAGAAGTCAGGAGAAGCGCTCTCGGCGGGAGAGATTGAGGAGTTGCTGAATTAGTTGTAAGGCGTTGGTTACAGTCTACAGTAACCAGAATAAAGAACCTTAAAAGAGGTTGAGTCTCCGTGCCTTAGTGTGGGAAAGAGACGCTACATTATTATATGGCTTTTTCGAAATTACATTAAAAAATATGTGGCGTTTATGACTCTCTCTGCCAAAAAGGTTCCCGACCCCTGCTCTAGATTTTACAGAGAATGGTCCAAGAAAGAGAAAATAACCAGTTCTGTGGGTAGAAATACTTTGTTGATGCCAGAGGTCAGAGGAGAATGATCAGACTGGTTCCAGCTGATAGAAAGTCAACAGTAACTCAAATAACCACTGGTTACAACCGAGGTCTGCAGAAGAGCATCTCTGAACACACAACACATCAAACCTTAAAGCAGATGGGCTACATCAGCAGAAGACCACACCGAGTGCCACTCCTGTCACCTAAGAACAGGAAACTGAGGCTACAATTTACACAGGATCACCAAAACTAGACAATAGAGGATTGGAAAATTGGTTTTCCAGAAACCCTTCCTCATCTGCTGTTGATTACCTGGATCAGGTGTGTTTAGTCAATAAGGAGCTTTAACAGCAGGTTGATTGGAAAACATATAGGACACTGGCCCTTGAGGCCTGGAATTGGACACCCCTGCCTTAGACCCTCCTTCGTGGTAAGGAAAAACTCCTAAAAAAACCTGGAAAAAAAACCTCGTATCAACAGTTCAGGCTGGTGTTGGTGGTGTAATGGTATGGGGGATATTTTATTGGCACACTTTGGGCCCCTTAGTACCAACTGAGCATGGTTACAACACCACACCCTACCTGAGTATTGCTGCTGACCATGTCCATCCCTTCATGACCACAGTGAACCATCTCCTGATAACTACTTCCAGCAGGATAAGGCTCCATGTCATAAAGCTGGAATCATCTCAGACTGGTTTCTTGAACATGACAATGAGTTCGCTGGACTCAAATGGTCTCCACAGCTACCAGATCTCGACCCTAATAGATCACCTTTGGGATGTGGTGGAACGAGAGATTGGCATCATGGATGTGGAGCAGACAAATCTGGAGCAAATGTGTGATTCTGTCATATCAATATGGACCAAACTCTGGGAATGTTTCCAGTACCTTGTTGAATCTATGCCACCAAGGATTAGGGCAGATCTGAAGGCAAAAAGGGGTTCAACCCAGTACTAGCAAAGTGTACCTAATGAAGTGGCGGGTGAGTGCACTTTATTAGATCTTTTGCTTTGAATAAATTCCACCAATGTCCAGTCTCATGGATGGACAGAAACGAGTGTGTGTTTTGGTTGTGGTTGTTTGTAGCCTCACCTCTCCCTGAGCTGGACTCTGCAGACTGAGAAACCTTCTTCATGTGCTTCTTGCCTCTGCGTGCCTCAAAGATGCCATTGATTCTCAGCACCATCTGAAGTCAAGGAGCAGTAATGTTAATCTCCTGATTGCATCAAAGAAATCCCCACAAAAATCCTTTCATTATATTTTCACAGAGAGTTGCTCCAGTCACTCATCCTTTGACTGCAGGAGGACGGGACCAGCACTGAACCTCCTTCAATTGGTCATAAATCACCCGTGCTGGCAGGAGGCCTCCAGACCTTCATACCTTGGGGATCTTCCTCCGTCTGCGGTTGTGAGGATCTCCAGAGAGACAGGGAGTGTCGTCGGGGCTGCTTGGTGTAGACGGGGGGCTGATGCGTGAGGGGGAGGAGATGCCAGTGTCTCTGTTGGTTTTGCGAAGCTCACAGACTTTGAAGCTCCGTCGCTCCGAGTTTTGTCGGAAAAACCCCGGCTTACCGGAGAGCTGTTGAAGACGCAGGCATGGTAAGGTACTTCAGAGCAGATCCAGAATACCTCTGTGTGACATTTGCAATTAGATACCTTTGTGGGAGTATCTGGGACAGAAGAGGAGAAGACAGGTGAAATGCATTTGCTCCCCAAGCAGCTACGCTCCAGCTCTATGTCTTCATAAGGGTTTTCCTTGGATGGTGGATCTGCAGACCATAAAACATCCAGTAAAAACCCATGAAATCTATGGCAGCTGGGTTGCACAACAGCCCAAATAACGCACACTTTATAAAAGAACACATGAGCAGTCTTTCCATATCAGCTTTGCTCGTTTTTCCAGATAATTTCAACTCCAGATGTGCCAAGAACATCTGCAAGAAGCAGTCCCAGCTCACGTTTCACTATTAGTGTCTGCACCAACAAGTAACCCACCAAGTAAACCAATTTTCCCGCATTGTGTCATTTTCTCTAATTGTTTGCTTATATCTCCTCCCCAGCTCGATCAATCCGTCCGCCAGATGTGACCTGCAAATGCAAGCTTGGTCCCCGCGCTTTCTCCGTGTGCTGTTTTCCACATTGCTAGCCGATGAGACAGTCACGCTAACCTCGGCAGTGTTTCGTGTGCCATCAGCCATCCACGTGTGAAAGTGCATTAGCCTTTAGAGACTGTATTTAAGTTGTGGTGACAAGAACGTGAATAGTTGTGGATTTCAAACTGTTTTTTTTTAGAGATTTATGTGAGAAGAATGCACCAATTTATAAAATCCATCAAGGTCTTCTTTTTTATGTCACCGTCCTTACAATGTCTTTATTTTAGTCTGTTAAGTGAATAATGTCTGCATGTTCTTACGGCTAAAGGAAAGAACAAAAGCTATACATGCAGCTAAAATATGCTGTGGAGTCACTAATGCACAGAGTTTAAATGGGAACATTCGTGAAACACCAATGAATGTACACGTATAATAAAGTGCATCTACTGTACAAGCACTGCAGCTGCCCCCCTCCCCCCCCTTACACTCCAGCCTCCCACACTGTGAACGCTGACAGTGAAGGGCTTGAGGTGGGGTTGGTAAAACACAGCAGACAATAAAGACGGGGCATGTGGTAAGTTCACTTAATGAAAATTTTAATGAAACAACTTGTTTGTCTTCAACAACTCCGCTGAACTCTGAGACGCAGACGAAATGAGAAATCCAAGAGTCAGGCAAAACCCAGCTGAAGAATATGGAACAGAGTCAAACCTACAGTGCAGTTCCACTGAAGATCAACACGTTCACAACCGAGTGTCAAACAACAGCTGGGTCATGAATGCTCCAGGTTCTGAAACGAGATGGACGATACGTACCTTGAATGTCCTCATAGACATTTTCTTCTGATAAAGTGCATGCTAGGCCCAGCCTGGACTGAGCGTACCAGTCCACCTGGACGCTCTCTGAAGAGGACTGGAGCAAATCCTCAAACTCATAGGACTTTCTGCAGAAAAAAAAGCGCAAAATTGGGCAAAAGTAGGGTACAGTCCAGGTAGCTCATACATCAGAAATGAAATACATGTTTTTTCTTCTGACCTCACAAATGGACATGGTCATGACAATAACAACTGGGCAACTGCCCTGCAAAGAAACAGGAGCTGCAAATGTATAAATCTGTTTTTTTCAGTGTTTTAGCTTTGAAGTCCCACTTGATCATCTCTTGATCTATTTTAAGAGTGTTCCCAGTGGTCTTTTAATGATCATTTTGCAGTTTTTAGTTAAGATCAAACAAACTCTGCAAAGTTGCAGTAGTTTATTCAAATTTCTCCTCTGAGTTTTGGGCAGAACTGTTGACTAAGCCCGCCCCCACTTCCTATCACCCATTTCGTTTCACACTCTCTGGCTTGCTTACAGCCCCCCACACCCCCAACCTAACATTATCAGTGAGGCAAAAATGACAAGCAATATCAGAGTTATTCTGCCGTAGAGTTTAGATCTAAATTCCCTCTCAGACACGGAAAACAAAGTTTAAAATCCAATTTTAAACTCAGTTTTCTTTATAAATGGTCTCCATCATAAGAAAAATGTCACAAGAACATGTTCAAAAAAAGACCATTTTCATTGAAGCGGGACTCTAAACTAAAAAATCTACAGATGAGAGTGCATTACTGATGATAAATTCGCAACTAAGTGTTTATATGAGCACACAGTTTCATCAAATTTAAAGGGTAGGGACTAAAGAGAATGATTGCCTGTCCAGAAAAGCTTATCACAGCATCATTTGAGCAGAAGAAGACCTCCACATATGGTCTGGAATGTAACAGATCCAGTTCAGGCCGCTGGAGAAAGCGAACAATAGATGTGCTCCAATAATGCAATGTTCACATTTTTCTGTTTTCCCCACTGAGCACTTTATTTAGTGTAACCATTTGAATCTGAGCACGACTGAGACGTGAACATTCCAGCAAGCTAACTGTTCGTGGCTTATAGGGATTCACAAACTGGATTGAATTTCACATTTAAAACTTTAGCTGATTTAAAAGCCAAAATCCAAATGAGCGGAAAATAAAAAAAAACATTTGTGCTTGCCAAGGCTCTCACACAAGAACTTGTTATTTTGAAAAAAACATGCAAAAGCTGGAAATAAACGATTTTTTTATCAAACATTTCAAAACCCAGAATAAGCTGACGTGCACATTCCTGGGATCTAACCATGGAGCTGATTTAATGGGATATTTAGAAACAGAATGAGGTCACCAGTGCATTTGATTTACAGCATATGAGGGAAAAAGTTTTGTTGCCACGGGAACAATTAAAGAAGAGAAAGATGTTTTTAAGGGTGATTGCTGTTCATTTAATAAGACAGTTCTTATATTTTTGCATTATTGCTGATATTTGTTAAATGCTTTCCAGTACATGATTCATAATCTCCCAATTAAAAAAAATAGTTGAACCTCCACATCAAACCAAAAAGTAAAAATATCACAGGATTCTTACATTTCTTATTATTTAATCACAAACGACATAGACAGTAAAAAAATTGTTTGTCGTGAACTACTTGTGTCTCTTTCTGGTCTTACTAAGTGTTGCACATATGAAAACACAAACAATTTAGCATCTTTTCATGAAAAGAGATAGAGCTTGCCTCCTAAAATCAAAGACAAATACCACCATCCACATTGGTCTGAACAACAGATCAGATGCAGAACCCATTAAATTCCTTTCGTGATCACAGGGGTGCTGGAGCCTATCCCATCAACGTTTAGGTGGGGGGGTTACTGTACACCCTGGCCAGGTTACCAGTCCATCGCAGGATTAACATTGTTTACAACTTGGTGTTAGGTGTGAGCTTCAATGCTTGAGTGCTTTAACATTCCTAACTCAACTTTTTTCCATTTAAAATGAAGAATATAATGCATTATCCCGAGAGAAAGTGTGTAAAAATGCCACCTGAATGCCACTTCCCTTTTTAATCAATAGAAAAATACTAAGTACATGATTAGTTTGTTGAAACCCCAATTTAAGGAAACCCCAAACAGGGAAAGCTGAGGGTTTTTTTTAAGTTGAAATTAAAAAACTTAATTATAACTAGAATCAGTATTTACAATTACAAAATAAAGAATGTCTAAAACAAATACATTTGGCTTTAAATGGCAGTTTGACAAAACATATTAATAATTAACTGAATCATATACAGTTTGTTAAATCAAATTTTACATTTGTGATTTGAATACATTCAATGGTTGGATAGCAATACCAGATGTACTGTATGTTTCCTTTTTTGCTTTTTTTTAAATAAGGAAAAAGATTTTGTGGAAAACGATTTTCCTTTAATCATATCCAGTTTAACCCTTTACCACTGAGGCAAACACGCATCAAACCCCTTTAGCAGCTACTTAAAAGCAAAAACATAAGTAACAAATTCAGGTGTAAAGTTGTTCTTTAAGTCTTCCACAACTTAATATCATGAAACTAAATCATTTGAAAGATGTTCTATCAGCCAAAATTCTTTCCTGTTCTGATTTTTTTTTTTACATGATTTAAATTATAACGATTAAACAATTGAAAATTAGAAGAATTTCTTAAGGAATAAAAGTGTACTTTTTTTAAGTTTCATGTTTACTTTCTGCTGTGAATATAAAATCTGTTCATGCGATTTAAATATCTTGTAGTTTCCTGTCATCAAAATTGATCTAGATCGTATAACAAATGCAACAAATAATTGTAAAAGAAAGAAACTAAAAGACCATTTCCAAACATTCTAAAAACAATAATTGTAAACATGAACAGCCCAGAAACATCAAGAATCGTCAACATTTCTTTTACGTTTATGAGTACAAATAAAAAACAGTGTTTTGGAATAATCTGTATAGAGGAATTTGTTTACTTTACTTTTCTCACTTTAGTTAGCCCCTTGAAACCTGAATTTATTTCAGCTATGAACAAGAAAATCACTTATGTTTTTGCTTTCAATTAGATGCCAAATTAAATTAATCAATACATCAACAGGTATCTCGGGGTTAAACACAGCCGTAGATTTAATGGGAAGAAAAAACAAACAAACCCCAGAGAAAGAGAAGAATAGAGCGGGATGTGTGACCTTATCAAAGTATTACAGCCAAGTGGACTTGGTTTATTTTTTACCCACTACTTCAATAGAATCAATCTGGATGAATGAGAATAGACACAAATGTTCTCTGCTCTCAGAAAAGGGCTGGGAACTGACTGACTGCTAATGATGCTGATGCTAGTGGAAGGAGGTGACTGTCGATGCTGCCATGACAACCAGGTAGACGTCCTCAGACACAAAGATCAAACCGTTATTCTGTCCTGGTTTTGATAACAGAAACAAATAAATCTGTTCTTATTGTTTGGCCCTCAAGGCGCTGGAGGGATAAATGTAGGGATAGGGAAAAGTAGGGAAGCATATCAGATTTAACCTTTGTCTCTCTGAATGAAGGATCTTGAGTTCCAGGGGAAAGTAAACCATGAAGAACATTGTTTATCATGCACCCAAAGAATATATTTAACTCAAGACAAGGCCGCCTTTTTCGGTGGGGATTTCAGACTTCAGGAGAAGCTCATTTCTGATTTTCGCATTCAATAAAAGACCCCCTCGCTGCTGCAGAAGTCATGCTCAAAGCATCATGGGAAACAAAACCAGCAGCGGCAAAATAATAAATAAAAAAAAGCAGCCACACACTGATAACATCCAGCCCGAAAGCTTTTGAGTTGATGAGGAAACGAGTGAAAAACCTGTTTAGAGGGGAAGGAAGAAGATTTTCATTACAGTGTCTGCTAAATGCATAGAAATGTAATATTAAAGGAGTTATGAAAAATCAAAAAACAATAATTGACTTTCTTTCTAATAGCCTTGCCTTATGTGCAGGATATTGATGTAAGAAAATTTTCCAAAAATACATGTTAACATTACCATTTTTAATATATGTATAGACTGATACAGATACTGGTATTTCTGGGTGTGTAAACATTTTTCCAATATTTTCTTACCTGTTATTACTGTTCCGGGATTTGTCAATCCAAGGTCTCTTGCAGACTCCTGGGGGAGGGCAGGTGGGTAAAGGCGGAGGGGGAATGGCGGGTAAAGGGGGCAAGTTCCTCTTCCCCTTCACATGGTAAGATCCTGATGTTGTGGTTGGTGGTGCGTGATGCTGAAAGGTCCTTTGAGGTTTAGGTAAAGGGTTTATAGATGGAGCTCCGGGCTCACTGTACACGTTCTCTGCATTTCCATCTCTTCTCCTGCGTGATCCACCTTGCTGAACCGTGTCGAAAGTCCCAAAAATAGGTTCATTGATTCTCTTTTCTGTGTCCTCCAGCTCCTCCTTTAAAGGAGGACAGAAGTAATTCCCTGGAAATGCCAGCGAGGACTTGACAGGAACTTCCTTTGTTGCCTTTTCCAGTTTCTTTACATGAGTCAAAACTGTTGTCTTTTCTTGTTCAGTGGGCTTGGAAGAGTGACATCCCTTCTCAATCATTGCTTCTTTCTTTTTGTTTGTTGGACTGTCTGGAGATTTGGGTCTAAAATCTCCCAGTTTTCCAACATTCTCTTTTCCTGAGTCTTGCCTGTCCCAGGAGACAAACCTCTTGCTTTCTGTTCTTTGGACCTCTGAACTTTTAGGTTCCCTTTTCCTCAAAGCTTCAACATCCTTCTGCATTGAAGCTAGTGGGCACATCGCAGTTGGACTCAGATTGGGCTCCTTTTTGCCCTCCCACTGCGATATCTTATCACGAATGCTGGCACTCTTGGATCCTACTGAGCTCTTGTTGCAGCCCAGTCCGTTTTCTATGTTGGGAGTCCGTGGATCCGTGGTGGTCGTGGCTCTTCTGTGAGCCAGCATGGTGCCGGGGGGACCAGGGCTCTCCCTCAGGCTGAGCAGAGGGGCAATAGGATGCTTGATGGCAACAGCAGTCCCGCTCCCGTCTTTTTCCCCCAGTGACCCACACACCTCCGGAGGTTGGGGCACCACAGATGAAGGAGCTTTCCCAACGTTTAGGCCGCAGCACTGGATCCTTAATAGGAAGCAGAAAAATAATATTTTAATAAAAATATCGATTTTCAATTAATATCAATTAATCTGGGTGCTGATATTTATAGACCCACTACAATAGAAATTGGGTTTTTGGTGTTTTTAAAATGTTTTTGTGGCAAATTTCTCATGATGGAGGACTTTATAAAGAAAATTAAGCTTAGACTTACATTTCTGAGTTTGTTTTTTTTTGGTCAAACCGTTGTGAATCAGATGAGAAAATGCTGTTAGAGAAAGATCGTGTTTGTGATGTCGAAAATCTACTGGGCGGGCTGTAAGCTCCCTGCTCCGCTCCATTTTGATGCATCAACTTGTAGACAAATAGATCCACGTACGTCTTTGTTTTCCTCGTCTGAGCTGGAATCTGGCTCAAAACAGTGCGGCTGGATAGCTTCAATGTTGCTGCCATTTTTGTAGCACCGCTAATGTTAGGCTGGGCTTTGTGAGGGGCTCGAAAGCTAGCAGTGGAGAGTGTGAACAAATGGGTGACGGGAAGTGTGGGCGGGCTTAATCAACAGTCCCGACCAACAACCCTGAGGAGAATTTTTTTTTTTTAAATTACTGCCGCTCTACAAAAACTATGTTCTAGAAATGGACACAGGTTTTTTGATTTTGGGCTAAAAACGTCATAATTATAAATAAAAGAGCACTGGGAACGCTTTTAAAATAGATCAGAAGATGATCAGAGTGGGACTTTCAGCACATTTGCCTCTAAAGAGTCAAGAAAAACTCTTTTTTTTAAAGATCTAAGACATTATGTTTGTCGCCTGCATTTCAACTGTGAGTCATGCCTGCAGAATGATAAGGTCATCACAGTTTGAACTGCAGCTTTAAGGGTCAAAGTTTACACTCAACTATTTCTGAGGAGGATAAAGCACACAAAATAAAGGGACAGGCTGAGTGGTAAACATGATTCTTTTCTTTCCTAACCCTGACACACGAAGTGATCAAACAAATACAGGAAATACAGCTGTGCAGTGCCACATGTGATGAGAATGCTGGACGAGTTAGGAAATTTAAGGGAAATCTGATCTGGGAAGGAAAGTTTTAAGTTGTGAACTTAAAAACATTGACATTTTACATACATTTTATTAATGTTTGTTAGGTGTTAATGTACAAAAGTAATAACTAATCAATCACTAACTAAAAACGAGTTTAGATATATTAAAAAGAACATTGTGAGAGATATCATGCAAGGATCACAAATACCTGAAAAGTCCTTAAAACATGTCATATTTTTTATTAACAACTTTTTCCCATTGACTTTAAGAATCAGCAACACAGTTTTTGGTCATTGAAAAGCAACATATGGATGCAGAGTTTGTTTCTGAAGGAAGACACAGAAGGATTTCTAAATAATCATGAATAATCATGAATGCCCCTTGTGCAACTGGAAATGTATTTTTTAAGGCGCTTACCCCTGGACCGATTGGTAGATACAGTTGTCAGTGTTTGCACAGAGCAGCAGGGCTCTCCCACCGGTCATGGTGCTAGCAGCTGGCATCCTGCACAGACAATGATGCTCAGTCAGTACCATGTACAACTTTATTACTTTATTCACAAACAGATGTCTTTGAAAATACCTTTAGAAATCAATACTTTTAAACTAAAAATATATTTCAGGCATAAAAAGCAGAGAAGTATTCATTGTAAATGAATTACTCAAGAATTGTTGTTCTTTTTGATATATTCACAAAAAAATAAGTCTGTTTCATCCAAGTCTTTTGTTCTTGAATATGCTGCACTTCAGCAAGTAACAAATGTTGCACTTCCACTACTGGAAGCTAGTTGCATAAGGAAGCAACTGTCTGTTGACTGCCGGGCTGAAAACTCTGACTTGACCCCTAAAATAAGATTATATGCTAATCGATTTCACAAAGATATATTCATGCATATTTTTTATGTTTTTTATTTATGACAACTCCTTTGGTTTTGATTTAACTTGGGCTCTAATTTCAGGAAATCTATGGGTATGGTGTTAGGGGTGTAACAATTAATCAATTAATCAATTTCTATTCCTAAGAATCAAACCAGATCCATCTGTCTGAGGCACAATTGAATATTGGAAACTACCACAGGGATTGATACATGGTAGGTTTATTTTACTATAACATAAAAACGACAAAGTGCATCACAGCGGACAAACATACATGTGATGTCATCATTCCAGTCCAATGTGTGGAAACACTTTGAATTTTGCAAAGACATGTGACCACACAATGTGGTAGAATGTTCTATTAATGTTCCCTTTGGAGTATTTGGATGTGGAACAACAACAGTGGGCTGAACTTTAGGAAACTAAAATGTGAATGGATTTGCCATTCATTCTGACCAATCAGATACCCAAATAAAATGTTTAATGTTTGGACAGTTGACTCATATTCTCCTGAGCTTGCATTCAAGAAGTAGGGGTGTGAACGTCCAACAAGCTCACTCCTGGTTGGCGAGAGTGGCGAGAGTGACTCAAAGTGACTCGGACCAATCACCACTTACTGGCGTTGTATGGCTCCAACATGGCAACCTCCGTATTGCAAAACTGAATTGACTTTCTTGCGTTGGAGCTGGAAGTAAGTCATTTTCTACAGGTGACATCACACTCACTTGGTCCAGTCTTATACTCTCAATGGTTATGATACAGTAATCAAAGCCAGTACCATACCCCCTATAAAAGGCTTACTCTATAAGAACTTAGGTTAACTTTTTTAAACTCTTTTACTTCTCTTTGGTTCACCTTGAAGTAAACTACGGGCCCCTTCACTGGCAGGTTTGTTTTACACCAGGGTTGGTTTATTGGGATGGTCGGATTATTTGGCAGGTGTAAAAAGAAAGAAAACATGGAGTTACATCTTATTACTACACTATGACCAGGGGATCAGCAGGAGGATTAGCAGGAGTGGCCAGTTTTACTACTCCTGGAAATAGGCAGCAATGTAATGAAGTGACTGGAACTATTTGGAAATGTGTGATCATTCTTAAGTTCACACTGTCTGAACCAACAAACCAAACATGGAGTCTAGGGGATGCAAACATTGATGGAGCCCAAATCAACACAAAAAAGTGAGCCAACTTTTTGCACGAGTTTAGATTTTCTTTGTGTCCATTTTTGTAAAGGTTACAGGAAAAAGGAATTTGACTTTATATCTTTCGCTTTAATTTTTACTCTCGTGCAGTGACATAAAAAACAATATCTCATTTAATGATACAAATCAGCCGAACCACATAACAGAAGCATACGTCAGTCTAGTACGTGTCACTAAAATGTTTGACGTCTGCCAGATGTACTAAAAAATTAAAGAATATTTGCAGTCTGTTAAACATTTCCTGGATACTACGTGGTTTAACACCCTCTTATATGCACCCTCTTAACTTCAGGATGAGACCCTGCATCAGATTGGCCACCCGCCCAGGCTATACACCACCTTTGTCAAACAGTATCTGGGATAGGCTCCAGCAACCCCATGACCCCATAAGGGATTCAGCGGGTTTGGTAAAGGAGTAGATGGATGGTCTTTAGGATCAAATCTATTGAACATTTGGGTTATTCTCATCCCATGTAAATTGCAAAATTGCTTGCAAATGATTTTGACACTATTTTTTACACTTGTCTAACACATTAATTCATGCAATCACTTACATTTATACGTCAATATAAATTTATGTCTTAACCTAAAAAACTGGTGGTGAGGTGCCTTGAGTAGCCTGGAATTGAGCCACAAACCCTAAAAGTGGGGGGTTGACGGTTCTACTCTCTGACCCAAAGACAGGTCATCCCTTTTTAAACTGTCACCATATCTGGAAGACTTCAACCTATGTGGATAACAAGCTACACTACTGCCACTCTGTAGGAACTATGTCTTTAAAAAAACAACAACAGGTATTTTGATTTAGGCTAAAAATGACACAATCGTAATTAAAAGACCACTGGAAATGCTTTTATAATAGATCAAAAATGATTGGAATGGGACTTTAAATATATCTTCATTACAGACAGCAGTTATCAAATAAAAAGTCTGAAATACATCAAATCAAATGTTTTGTTGGTTGGATTTTGGCACAGTTATTGTCTCAGATCTAATGTAACAGACAAAAGCTTTTTTTACAAACAGTAACAAAAGTCTCCTTATGATACTTAAAAATGGCTTTATATATATGAATACTTCCTTTACAATCTCAAAACTTTATGACATATACGCATATACACAAAATGTCACGCTGTTCCTTTATGCTTTTACGGCAAAACAGTTGGGATCAAATATATTGCAAAGTATTCCATTATTTCAAAAATGTCTTTTTTTACTAAAAATCTTTGTAAGAGTACTCCTGGAAAGTCATTTCCACAGCCCTTTATAAAACGTTTTTCAAAATGAGGACTTACGTTAAGTGACACAACTTTAGTGGATCATCTCTCAAATAAAAATAATTAAGCTCATGGAACAATTAGCCCTCTGGGTCCATAATCTGGACCGATTTGTGGGTTGTTTTTGTCCAACAAGCGAACAAATAAACTTCAAGACAAAGTCATAACGCAGGACAGGCTTAGGGCTCAACCTATTCTTTCCTTTGTCTTTATACACCCTCATTACTCCAAAGACCGGCCCCCCAAGAGAAAAGAGAACGGAGGAGGAGGAAGGTTTACGTCAGCCATTCTCTGTCCTGCAGGCCAAATTATTTTCAGCTGTGAGCTGAGTGGGGGTCACATGCTTGAAGAGAAACATCCACTGCATTTCTTTCTTCCTCCCCCACATCATCATTTTTTTCCCCTCGCCAAACTTAAGAATGTACGGTCCTGTAGCGTCACCAGAGTCAAACGGAATAGCTTTACCGTTGACGTTTTCTTTGGGTTGGGGGAAGGGTGCACATGCCGCAGATGCAAAGAAAGGTCTGGAGATATTCCCTAGATGAGTAGTGGAAGCAGAGCTTCTCCAACCACAGCAAAGTCTAAGGAAAGTGGGCGTTTTGCTGGACTGTGCAGGCTGTCTGCCCTCAAACACTAAAGTTTCACTTGTCCGGACCAAAACTCCTGCAAGAAGGTCAAACTTTCTCAGCCACACCTGGCAGGCTGCATGTGTATTCCTGCAACAGCAGTAAATTTGACAACATGGCATTTTTTTCAGTGTTTGGTTACTGAGGAAACTCTTCTTTCAGATGAAGCTGAGCCTTTTGTGTGCTTAAAGCTATTCCTAACTATTGTCAACGCTGACCCACTGAGCAAGACGATCATCATGACAATGCAGAGGCTGAAGGAGGCCGTCTGCTGAGGCCAATAAAAATATCACGGGAAACTGCGCCTCGAAACGACCTCTACCTGCCTGGTAAGTGAAGGCAGGAAAAGGAAATGGAATCGCGAGGTCGGTGAGAGTTAGGGGCCATAGTGGTCACAGAAACAATAGTCTTTAATTATTTTTATTGATGCTTTTCATACTTCTATTATCTATTAGGAGTTGTAAATAATAATTTCTCTTCAAATGGCAACAGAGTGAATAAGAGTACGTGCGTGAGAGATAGGAGGCGTTACCGAAAGTCAACTTCAACTAGAAACTGTTGTCTATAATCATATTTGAACTTTAATTTAACAGTTACAGTATTTGGACTGCTGTGGAACTATAAATAAAAAAAAATGAAGCTGTTGCTTCTTTTTACTTCATTCGTTTAAACAATTAAACCATCAAAAAATAATGAAAAAAAGTTCCAGATCTTCCTTTCTGTATTGTCATCAAAGGGAGTCTGGAAATCCCAGAACTGCTTAGGATCAGTTTTCAATCCAAAGAACCATTAAGGCTGAGAGGATTACTAGTTTCACGACTAACATTCCAACAAGATTTTTTTCTTTTCTCAGACCTAAAAAACCCAATCTGAAGAAAATTGTGTTTTTGGTCTTTTCAACATGTTCTTGTGGTATTTTCTGATGATGAAGGACATATATAAAAAATGAAGTTTAAAATTGCATTTTGAAGTATTTCTTTATTCAAATCGTTGTGAATTAGGGGCAGACAAAAAAATGCCGTTGGAAAATGAGCTTATTTATGATGTAGAAAATATGCTGGGCAGACAACAAGCTCCATGCTCTGTGCTCTCAGCCTTGGGGAAAGGAAGAGGGGGTGGGGTTGCTCCACAGCAACAGCCCGGCTTACAATTCAGAGGCAAATTTCTAACAAACTCCTGTCAACAAACTCCAAACTTCATTTTGTTGGAGCCAGAAGTAAATCATCTTCTATGGGTGATGTCACACTTACTTGTTCCAGTTCTCATATACAGTCAACAGCCGCTATGCAATTAAAAAGGCTTTTACATGTTTTTTACTGAGCCAGAGAGCATTACTAACTGAAAATAAAACCATACCATTATCTACATGTTGTCAAATCTAAATGCTATAGAGGGTTGGTGTTCAGTGGAGTCGGATTTATCACAGTGAGTGCAGGTGGTGCTGTCAGTGCTCCATTCAAAGCTTCAGGGTAATTCTGGGTTGCTGTCAGCGAGCTGTGGGCTGGCGGTTGTTACGATGCTCTGGAGATTTTGCCTGTCTACCTCTTCCCTACAGCTGCTTCTCATAAACATTTCATCCTCTCCTTCATTCCTTCAGCCCAGCCCTGCAGGAGCAACGGGCGCTGTTACATCACTGTCATTAACTTCTTTAACCCGTTTACCTCTAAGCTATTGTCTCCTTAACATTTTGTCATTTTCAGCTTCCTAAAAAGGGCAAAGCTGACCAAAAAGCTCACAGTGATATTGAACAAATGGTCTTTAAACAACGTTTTGAGTGGGTTTACATGTGAGACTCGACTGCAAGAGAACACGATAAATTAAGATTAACATCCCTCTTCTCGATCTTTCTGCACACCGCTAACGCCGAGCACACTACACCCTCCAAAACAACAGTGTGCCAAAAGCTTTGTCTGCAATCAATTTAACACGCTCGACAGCTCCTCCTGCAATGGAAAACTTGGCCGCTCCATTTCACTCTTTTATTTTCCCCTTTTTTATTCTTTCTCTTTCACTGCCATTAAGTCTTTGGTTTCGGAGAAGTGGGGTTTATTGGCAAAAAAAGGTATGAAGGTCCATGATGTTCAACCCTGAAGTGTGGTTTTGAAGCAGGAACGTTAGTTTCACACGCAAGCAACTTGGAAGATATCGTTTATCTGATGTGAAATTTCCACAGTGGAGTGAGGAGCTTAACTTTGGGGGGGGGGATCTTCAAAACTACAATGAAGATATCAGAAAGGAGAGAAAATTGAGAATTGAAGAAGTGGACAGGATAAGAGTAGAAAGGAATGTTATTGTGGCTCTACAGTCTTCCTCTCTGTGTATCTCTCTTTACGTCTCGCTCAGGGCCCCTGCTGCTTTCCCAAGCTGATTTCATAGCAAGGCCCTGGACATGGGCCAAACAGGCCAGCTCCGTGACCAAGCATGCATGCTCATATCTCTCTAGAAATCTGCCTTCTGCATGTTGCTGAGACACCAAACACGTGCTACCAACCTTAAAGTTCCACATTCATTTTCCCACATCTCACCACCCGAATGCATAGATAGTCTTTTTCACTTTCTGAGCTGCACCCTTTGGCCTCCACCCTCTCCTTTCATTGTCGGAGGAGGATGGACGAGAGACAGCATTGAAATGGTGTCAGGCACAAAGCCAGACAGGA
The DNA here is from genome assembly GCA_023969325.1 of Oryzias curvinotus. Taxonomy (NCBI): domain Eukaryota; kingdom Metazoa; phylum Chordata; class Actinopteri; order Beloniformes; family Adrianichthyidae; genus Oryzias; species Oryzias curvinotus. The sequence goes on from CM043711.1 coordinate 16,147,867, forward strand.
AGTGAAGGGGGACCCATCAAACAATTATTTCTCCCTGAGCTTTTTTTTTTTTTGTGTGTGCTTATCAAGCCATTCCAAATATAACTCAAGTGTCCATTGTTGTGTTTGTAATGCCACACACATAGAATGCCTTGTTATTGTGTCTGTGGTTTACAACTCCTGCAAGCCGGAGCGTCTGCAATGACTCACTCTGTGCTTGAAATATGGGCCAAATTATTACCTCAGTAAATCAAAGAATAGGGATGGTGTTGCTTCTTCAGAAGACATTTCCTGGTTCAACTGAGGACTGTATACCTACAACCTACATTTCTCTGTTTGCAGTGGTCATCGTTACATGCAGTTTTTCTACATTCTAACAACACGCATTTGTGTGAGCTTATGCTTCAAAAAATGAACTCATTCACAGCCTGTTTGTCACATCTCTGCAGCTGCTTTTTTCCATTCTACATGAATTAGACTTGCGTTTAAAACGATGTCTTTTGCACATCTGCACAGTGACAGAGGCAGCGTGCCACCATGTGAAATCACATGCAGGATTTAGTAGTAATTTAGCCTGACTAATGTGATATATAACTGATTGTCAGCCGATTCGATGTGTTCCGTGTTTCTTTATCGTGGAGATAAGTTCCTTCGACCATGAACTGAGGAAACGGGTGCTACAGAACAACAAGGACAACAAGAAGCTGAACACCCTTTCCTTCATTCTGACCCTAAAACAAGAATTGGCGTTACCATGTTCTTTCAGCTCGGGTTCTTCCAAACAACCCAAAAGTGATCTGGGGAGGATGGTTACAGCAATGTGTGCAGATTGTTACTAACAGGCAGTTAAGCTGGTTAAGATAATAGCAAACCAAATGAAAGATCTAAAAACAACAGAATCATTTTCCCAAAAATTGGATTCAGTCACTGCACAAGTCTAAATTCTACCAAAGAAAACTCCTGTTTAACAAACTAATTAGATAGAAAAAGTGGAGGAGTGTGCAGGGTCTCTTTTGCTTTTAATCTCAAATAAGTGCTGTGAAATAATGTTTTTCTTTACTTTCTATAATTTTTTCATTGATTGATATGCGCAGAATTTTCCGCACTGTAGGGCACACTAGATTATAAGGCGTACCGTCAATAAATGGGTCGTTTTTGAATTTCTGTCACAAATTAGCCACACCGAACGTGCATAAGCGAGACAAAAAAGTCAGAGATAAGTCCATCATTCAGTCAGACTTTATCAACTGCTTTCACACTAATACTCGAACTTGTTTAAAACACGCTAAACATTAGTCAACACTGTGCCTACACTAAGTCCAAACCTTGAAAGTAACATGTAAAAAATACAGTCCAACGTTGCTACACATAAGCCGCACATTAGTTTTCACAAAAACACCTAAACTTGCTTAGAATTAAAAAAACAGACGGACATTCTAACAGAGCACAGTGTACCTCTCAAAATCGCTTTGACATCATTAAACGCAACCAGAATGAATCCATATATAAGGCACTTTGGATTACAAGGCATTTTGTTGTTTTTGAAAAAAAAACAAAACATGTTTTATCCAAGCCTTATAGTGTGGGAGATACGATAGTGGCTTGAAGAAGTGACTGTAAACATTGCTAGCACAGAACAAAGACTATCATCCTGATGAGAAGGGGAGGAGTGGTAGGAGGATTAATCCATCTTGGAGGCCAAGAAAACAAATCTCTTATTCCCTCCATATGGGTGACAGTGTCCTGTTTCTTCTCCTTACAGAGGCGGAGCATCTTTCCTCTGACTCCCTCCCGTGAGCATATCGGTCCATCCAACCATCAGCAGAGCTCCTGACTCATGCAGGATCTGCTCCCAATTACCCTGCTGGCTCCTCAGGACCCAATCATCCTGCTTTTAATTACAGCTCTCTTTTTGGCTGACACTATTTCAGCACAGCTTCATCTAATACAGGGATTAAGTATTAGATGACTTTTGACTTTAGTCAAAGTGGAAAAACATTGATAAACAGAACATGAGCATGAACAGACTGTGGCTGAATAAAAGTTTAAGGCATCTAAAACCTAAAGTGGCACTAAGCAGGTTCAATTATACAAACCACAAATACAAGCACAGGAGGGCCTGTGCTGTGTGTGGACACCAAGTGGAAAAGTTGCAAGGATTTGAGATTGGGGTCCTTGTACAAGTTGTATGAGTGGAAAGAGGAATGAATTAGGAGTTATCCTACGAGAGGATTTTTCCAAAAATGCAGCAGAGGGGAAGTCAGATAGAATGATGACTCTGACGCTGACAGGTGAAGCAGGCTTTGGGAGATCAGGAGGTTCTTCCAGATGACTGCACAGCTACAGCTAAAGTGATCATGACGACTGGGAGGAAGGTACTTGGTGAATCCATTGGAATGAGGAAAGCAGATAGGGAGACTTGGTGGTGGAACAAAGAAGTTCAAGATTGTTTTAAAAGGAAAAGGTTGGTTAAAAACACTTGGATACTGAGCGGATAGAAGACAGCAGGCAGAAGTACAGGGAGATGCGGCACAAGGTGAAGACTAAACAAAGGTCAGATGAGGACTTGTATGGCAGGTTAGACAGAAAGAAGAAAGAGGTCGATCTGTACAGATTGGAAAGGCAGAGAAACAAACGTGAGGATGTGCAGCAGGTTAGGGTGATCAAAAACAGAGATGGAAATGTGTCGACAGGATCCTCAAGTGATGGAAAGATGGAAGGAGAACTTTGAAGAACTGATGAATTAGATAAATGTTAAAAAGAACATGGTAGAAAAGGAGGCTGTGAAGCAGAACATTGCAAAGATCAGTTAAGAGGAAGTGAGGAAGACTCTGAAGAGTGAAAGGCAGTTGGTCCAGACAACGTACCTGTGGAGATCTGGATGTGTTTAGGAGAGATGGCTGTAGAGTATGTGACTGGACTGTCAAACAAGAACTTAGAGAGTAAGAGGATGGCTGAGGAATGGAGAAGTCTTCTCATTTTTAAGAAGTTAGACATGCAGTTGTGGAAGCTACGGATGAATAAAGCTGATGAGTCACACAATGAAGTTATGGGAAACAGTGGAAGCTAGACTGAGGTCATAAGTGAGCATTTATGAGAAAAAGTGGAGTTTCATACCAAAGAAAAGGGCCCCTGACGCAATATTTGCTGTGAGGATCCCTCTGGAGAAGAACAAAGGTCAGAAGGAGCTGCATTGTGTCTTTGGAGATCTAAAGTCTATTGCTATGTTCCTGAATGCGTGATTAGCAAATGATGTTTACACTGGACAAGCAGGGTGGGGCTTCAACAGTAGGTGACATGTCCACCACCTACAGTTGGAAGAGGCTTGGTGCAAAAATGTCAAAGCCGTGAAAATCTTGCTTCGAGCTTTTTCTGTCACAGCTCTATTGTGATATATGAAAGACTTGATGTCATAGAATTCCGGCCGAGCACAAACGGTTGGCGCTACCAAATTCGAGTCCCTGACTGGTAAAAGTTCAACCTGGTTTGACTTTCAACGGGCGTTCAAAAGCCGCATGTGTTGTACATAGAGCCTGAAAACCATCTTAAATATGTGTTCAGCCAACAACCAACAACAAGGTATTGATTTTATAAGTAGCCTAACTATTTGACAAAAAGGGATGCTGACAATGATGGCAGTCTATTAGCATGTATAGCTGATTTCAAAAGTAGACAGACCACCAACTACAGCTACATTCAGTTCTATCAAGCCTTTAAACACAGCAGGACATGCCCTAAGACTCGAACAGCCCTCCTCCCTTATCATCAAAAAGAGGAGATTCCAAAAGGAGAGCAGCATCTTTGGTTATCATTAATCATCATGTGGTGGCATAAAGTGCAGAACTTTTAAGCTTGACCGGACAGCAAGGCTCCCGCTCAGTCAAACTGAATGTGCACCGACTTTATCTGCAACTCTTTTCAACAGTAACCTGGCCTCCTCTGCACAAAACACATTATCTTCTGGGCCCCACATCACATTTCTCCTCTAAAGCCACAGTCACTATATTGTGCTCCAATGCCAAAATCCTCTCTTCCACCCTCACCCTCCTCCCCATTTCTTACTTTAAAATTACACTTGAGAATTCCCACAAAAGCTCTCCCGCCATTCCGTTCCTGCTCCTCTGAATGCCTGCACAGAAACAGATTTTCATAATTCACCCCTCTGTCCTCTGGGGAGCAGAGCAAGGCGAGATCTTGGGAAAGTGCTCTTCCTGAGTGTAAACTCAAAGTCAGAGCTGACAATTTTGACCTCCCCACACCCTGTGAATGACATCTGGGAGCCTGGGACAGCAACAGGACAAAAAAATAGAAACAAAAAATCCAAACAAAGCAAAGTATTGCAAGTTGTAACCTTGCAAAACTCACTACATCAAAGAATTGACAGAAAATCATTTTTTTAAAACCTAAATTTTTTTAAACCCTTTAGTGAAATCTAAAAAAAAATGCAGTATCTTTTTTTAATGAGGTTTATACCATGGTCCGGGTGAACACTCGATTCTGATTGGCTGCTGGGTGTACGTTAAAAAGTGATATACCACAGGATAACCGCATGGTGAAAAAAGAAGTTCCGGTCACCTAGCTTAAATATTTTGTATCATTGCGCCGGCTTCTTTAAAACAACCTTTTGCTTTATCATTTGAACAAAAACAAGCGGTAAGAGGTGAACTTTCTCTCTGAACTGATGCTTTATTCAACCCATTGGAAAGATCAGCATATATATATAACGCTTCATATCGCCTAATCTTGACTGCAGCAGTGGTGCAGCGCGACGTAGACTATTTGTTACGTGGTGCGACGCGTGGTGCCACTTTTTGCTAGCAAAGCGATCCAAATTTGAAAAAAAACAAGAATTAAGTACTAAAAAATGGTTACTATTTATTTATTTTGTAAGTGACCATGGCACAAGCGGGTTAATGGCCTTCAAAGTATGCATTATCACTTTTTATTTTAATGCACTTCGCGGAAGCAACCGTCCGACGGCTTCGGGTTGCTTTAAAAAGTGATAACGCACCCTTCATCAGCTATTAACCCTTTCATAGACATTATCAATTTTGATTAGAAGCGTAACCCCCAACCTTGTTTGCAACATGTAAAAAAAACAGGGGGATACAGCTAAAACACATGTTATTGTGACGACGCTAACTCCCAACCTTGTTGATAACGTATAAAAAAAAGACACCCCAACACCACTTCAGATTAGCCACGTTAGTGAATTCACAGTAACACACAACCCAACATTTTGACAGAGTGCCGTGTATACCTCCCAAAATAGCATCAACATCATTAAATCATCATTGTTCTGACCATTGTGTCATTTTTTTATTTTTGCTTACTGTTGTTCTTTTTTTCTATTCTTAAGTGTTTCATGTTGCAAACTAGCACCGAAGCAAATTCCAATTCTGTGAAACTGCTCTGTTCACTGAAAATGGCAATATACACTCCTTGACTCCTTGAATCCTTGAAACAACCAGAATTAATCCATATATAAATCACTCCGGATTATAAAGTGAACTGGAGTACTTTTAAAAAAAAATCAGACTTTTTAGTAGGCCTTATGGTGCGGATATCACATTAAACTTAGATACAGATACCCTAAAATGTAAAACTTTAAACTAAACCTTTCTAAACTAGCATTTGATGATTAAAGGAATTATCCCAGAACTTTACTTCGCACAGCCAAACACCGTGCATGCACAACGACAACCACAACACCCACTACACAACGAATGGTACCTTGCATCACCACATATTCTACAGCCAACAGAAAACTGCAACTCAAACGCAACTTGGAAAGGATGAAACCAAGGATTCCCGCTCTAATACACATTAATGATGGATAGCCTACCATCACCAAAAGAGGAAAACACCACAGCTGTGCAGTCACTCTATTACTCTGCAGACAGAGAGAAACCACTACTTTTCCTGCTCCAGGGCTTAGCAAGATAGTGTTTAAATATGATTTGGTATAATCAAAGCATCTGCGTCTGCGAGGAGTCTGCAGTTTCTGCTCATTAGGTTGTTAAACTTGAATGAACCCCCCATATAGTGTTGTTTTATTGATATATAAAGCAGATTTCTTTAATCGGCAGGTAAACACCATTTTTCTTTCTCTAATGGAGTCTCCAAAAGGAAAACTGAGAAGACACAACAAGAGTGAAAAAACAGAGAAGATGAATTAAAAGAAAGAATCTTTTAAATGTAACCGGTTTGGCTTTTCTTTTGTGAACTGTTTTCGAAAACTTGACTTGTTGCACCCTAAATCAATGAGTTGTTTCAAGGTATCAATAAAGTTATGCAAATGACACAGTTTTTAAATCTTTATGTGAGTCTGTATTTATCCCTGTTATTATTTAAACCTCTTTTTGCTGTATTTGTGTGGTTTTTTGGGGGAAAGTGTGTGTCCGGTGAACTCACACTGCTGCTGGTACAAAGCTACAACAACACAGCGTCAGCTACACCGAGGTTTTGGATGATCAGCACTGTTTCCCATGATAATTGTCCACACCCTGTCATCAAACTGTAGGTGTAGATGTGACGCCCCTCTTCCTAGACTGTCCTGCAGGAGATCCTGCACTGAAGATAGCTCCTACAGAACAGCAGGACACAAATTTACCCTACCATATCCTGTTATTACAAGAAATGTGAACCCTTTCTTCAATTTGGGTCAAAGAAATTAACAGACATTTGAAAAAAGTATGCCATTAGATTTGGAAAACAATCATTAGGGATGCGTTTATTAACTTTTTTTTCTTTGTTCTGTGAAAAGTTGCCGTTAGTTGCCATATATTATACTATTCCAACACTAGCAAACAAGACTGACATTTTATGGGAAAACCTGTATTTTCTCCATGCAAAGGAGCTCTACTGGACCAGGAACACTTTTTTGATTTTTATTTTTAATGCTACCTTCACAGTCCTGACTTTTTCTAAAAATAACTTTTATATAAGATCAAAGATTCTAAAATTGTATATAAGTCACCGTATGACCTATCCTTTCAGGGGTCGCCACAGTGAATCAGCTTTCCCTCAGCAGTACAGGTGGTTTGGTAGAGATTTTTATGCCAGACGCTCTTCTTGACCCAACCCCGTATTTTATCCAGGCTGGGGACCGGCACAGGGAGAACCAAACTTGGGATGAAGCTCATTGCGGAACCCTGGTTTCCCATGTGGCAGTCCTTCACGCAGCCAACTGAGCCATCCAGCAACTATAAGTTTTATGAAAGCATGTGTGACATTCACCTGAAATACAACAAATTGTCTTAACGTAATTTGATGAACAAAGGAACACCTGACACCCACTGTAGAGGTTGTGCTATTGCACAAATTCCTGTGAAGTTGTACAGTAGCACAAATACACGGGTGGTGCTGTGGCCTATATTCTTGCTTCACATTAGGTGTTAGTTTAAACCCCTTGCTGTCCGTGTTGAGTTTGCACATTTTCCTGATGGGTACATGAGGTTTTCTCCAGATACAGCTTGTATTTTGTTATGCAACAAATTTATTGAAGATTCTGAACTGGAATTGATATCAATGTGTGTGCCAAAAGATGGTTGGAGCAGCTAAAGTCCCTGTCTTTAATCTAAAGGAAGTAGATAGAAAGTTGATATAGAAATAAAAAGTCAAATTATGACCTAGTCTTAGTCAAATAACATTTTTACCTTCCTTCAAAGTAAAAGTTTTAAACGGAATAACAGCTTGCAAGCAACAGGCTGCACTATGGACAAATGTCCCAGTTAAGGACAAACACAATGGCAAGAAAGGACAACTGGATAAATGACTTCAATATGCTGTGTGATGGCATGCATTATTCATATTTACATCAATGTGATTCTCATGGGAGGGTGTCTAACATGCATTGCCTTTGCATTCGTGCCTGTAAGGAGGGAGTTTTATTTTTTTTATCAACACAAATTCTATCAAACAAGATCATACAACCCTTGTACTACATGTTGGAAACAAACAAAGTTCTTTAACAGTGGGACACATGCTTTTAGAGAAGGTCTCTGTGTGAACAACAGCAGTTTTTGGGGCAGTGGGGAGGGGGCACACTGGCTTGACGGGGTCTTTGAGCTGCAGGCTGCCCTGCAGTAAGCCTGTCAAAAGCTGGCTCCTATCAGACCTCCTGAAGCTGTGCTGTAAGGTTTCTGAGCAGAATACAACAGCATAGATATAACTCTATACTGGAGGGCAGAAACAGTTTAGACACAGAAATGCATGTGAGGCCAGACCTCATCAGTCATTTAGGAGTGATAATAGATCTATCTAAACTCTAGTGATAATTCTCAGCAAGCATTTTTGAATGAAAACTTTAGTGCCTCCACTTGTTTCCATGAAATTATAATTAACTGTATGTGTTTTGATCCCTATTCCTAAAGTCCATGGCTATGTCCGAATTCCCTCCCTACTCACAACATAGTGCACTATGTAGTGCGTTCGCCATTTTGCAGTGCTGTTTGAATCTACAATCGAGTGCCCTAGAAATTTCCCAGAAGTCTCTGCCAAAATCCAATGCACATTCGATGCTCAGTAGATTGGTGACTTTAAATCACAATGCATTGCGTTTGCACCATTTTTGCAAAGAAAATGTATTTAAATGTACTTTTTAATGAAATATCAACATTTTCATTTTCGGAACACAGTGGATTCATAAAATGAGATTTTCACTTTGTGAAATCGATAAAATGTCATATTCGACATTAAAATAAAAAAAAAAAAGTATTGAGCATGGTGTCCGAATTGCTTTTAAAATCCAGGGCACTAGATAGTCCCGCACTGATAGTTTTTTTAGTAGTTAGGGATTCGGGTGGGAATTCTGACACATTCACACACAGCCGTATATTGTGCATATTGCTCTGATGGAAATTGATCATATGTGGATATATGTAGAAAAAGTGAGAAAAGTTGTGATCTTTACATAAAATTTTACGTTTCACAAATGAACCACGTAAAGAACACGTAAATCAGCGTAGAACATGAACTGTGTAGGATTGAGCGCAGTATACGCAATATAAAAGTTATACATCTGTGGTACATGCGTGAAAAGTCTGTTAGACACACGTGGAACGGTCGTGGAAAGCCACAAATTTGTGTAAGCATCTTGAAAAGAATCACACACAATTGAATAAGATTTATAGAAACTGTGTAATTCTCAATGGACCAAAATTTTCGAACCGCACTAAACCAAATTCACGCAGGGACCCATCGGCCAAAACCCTCGATAAACTGCACGTGTCGACAAAGAAACACCTATGAATTACCTAGATCACCCATGTATCACGAAAGGCAGACATTTTTTTATACATGGAAATGCGTGAAATGTACGTAGTGGTTGTGTGACACGGCCTGGTTGCTCATTGAACGTGCAATGCCAAAGTGTGTTGATGTTGCATCCAGACTGATGAGTTGCACACAGAGTCAACAGTGTTGTAGTGAAAAGCCATTGAAGAGTCACTTGAAATTCGGCTGAGAAGATAACGATCAGTTTCATCACAAACCAGTTTCCTTCTTTCCAACCCTGACACTCCAGCTTGTGTTAGCCTCTGAAGCTAACTTATGTAAACAAGTGACCCAATAAGCTCATCCACCCTATATAAGCTTCCACACTAATAGAAAAACAGTCAGTGTTTATCTACAGCTGTAAAAACCTTTATTTCCATGGAGTTTGTTGGTTAGCTAAGCTTAGTTAAGTTGTTAAGTAAATACAATAGAGTCAAATAAAAGACAGACGCAAGCTAATTATGATTTTCACCCACTAAAGGCTAAAATTGTTCCTTTGAATCTACAATAACCTTGTTGCAAAGTTGCTGCAGCAGTACCGTTCAGGTTTATGAAATCCAATGGTTAAGAATCTGTGCCATCAAAGACGAAAATACAGAAAACCCCTTGACACAAATGGATGTTATAGAACATGGCAGACATTTCTGTTGCAATGAATTGACATGCAACAGAGCAGGAACTCTATGAGGTTCCGTTTGTGCCAAAAATATGTTTTTGTGTCCACTGTCTATGTCTTTGGTCCATTGTCTTTGTCTACTGAACGAGTTCATTGAACATTGGTTCATGCGTTATATTTAAAACTTTGCATTTGTCTTTGTTATTGTCGTTACTCTCTGTCGTCTCACTTGTCGTCAGGAAGGTCCTTAGCAACCGTTGCTAGTGTCGTTAGCCACGACGTGTCCCCATGTCGTGTCGTTAGATCTTGTCATTTTTCAAATTTTGCCAAAGTTGTCAGAAAAGTCCTTCGTACGTCCGGTAAATTGTTTCCTGTACTACCACGGAAGGAAAAAAATGTTTATTAAAGCCGGCGCTAGCGTTAGCCATGAAAAATACGTTTTTAAAATGAACTTTATTGATATTCCCCCAAACGCGCATTGCCAGAAAGAGGGGGGCGCGCGCATGCGTACAATGCTTTCACGTTCCCGAAGCGACTTTTGCCAATTGTTTTAAGTTATTTATAGTATGGCTTCAATTAAATCTGGAGATGAAACTATTATTTAAGTCTTTTAAAAATTAACTGATCTTTTTCAAACATGTTGTCACAAATTGGGAGGATAAACGAGGAGCAGACGGGCCAAACTCTGTCTGGATTTTGATCTTTTCTTTTTAATCTGTTATGTATTTATTTGATCATGAGGTGGCGCTCTCGGGACCAGTATACTTCTCTTTTGGGTGCCTCTGCTCCTCGTTTATCCATCAGATTTTTAACATGTTGGATAAAGACCAGTTATTTTTCAAAAGTCTTTTAAATAATAGTTTCACCACCAGATTAAATTGAAGCCATTCTTAAGTTAAAACTAAATAACCTTAAACGGGACCGTGAAACCGTTGTACGCATGGACCCCCCCCCCCCCCCCCCACCACCACCACCACTTCTGGCAATGCGCTTCTGCAGCGATATCAATAAAGTGTTTTTTTTTTTTTTTTTTTACATGTTTCGTTCCGTGCTGGTACAGGAAACAAGTTGCCGGACTTTTCTGACAACTTTGGCCAAATTTGAAAAACGACAAGATCTAAGGACATGACATGGAGATACAACGTAGCTAACGACACTAGCAACGGTTTGGCTAAGGATTTTCCTGACGACACGCGGAAACGACGCTGCAAACGACAGTGTGACATTAGCAACGGTTGCTAAGGACTTTTCTGACGCCGTAAGGAGACGACAAGGGCAAACGACAATAATAAAGACAAATGCAAAGTTATAAGCATAAAGCAAGTGTATACATCACAAAGCAAATACAAAGCAATAATCAAAGAAGCACGGGCATGCAGAAGATATTGCTTAGTAGTACATAGACATGAACCAATGTTCAATGAACTCGTTTAATAGACATAGACAATGGACCAAAGACATAACAGTGGACGCAAAAACACATTTTTATAATTTTGGCACAAACGGAACCTCATAGAACTCAACCTTATGAGCTTTGACTGACAGGATAGAGAATCGTTTTTTGTTGGTGTTTTTCTGTCATGCAGATGGTGAATGTATTGCTGTGGGTTAGGTCATTGCCATATAGGCTACATAGTATCAGCTGGTAAAATAAAAAGCAAAAGAAATCTTCCAAATATATTTTATTTTAACAAAAAGTATATAAAAAACTTTATTTATAAAGCTTTGATAAGATAAGAGGACTAGTTTGGTTTTCTTGATTAGCATTGAAGTTTCATTCTGATCATCCTTTGCTCTATTGGAAAAACTTAAAAAAAAAGTGGTATTTTAATTCTGATTATGCTGTTTTTGCCAAAAGGCGTTTTAGCTCTTCCTGATCACACCGTTTTCCCTGCTGCTTCTTCCGATGATGAACATTTTAAAACATTCTAAAATGCTGTGTGTGCTTTTCTATACCTGGTACAAAGACATTAGAAACCCTCTTTGACTTTTTGGGGCCACCTGAGGCTGAGCTGCTCATTCCTCTGGGGAGGTTTCCACCCCTGACTGCCCTCTCACAACAATACAGGCAACGCATGAAGAGCTGCTTTTGTTCCTAGCCATCGCGCTCATCCTGCCCTCCGTTTTTCACTCTGTGGCTCTCCACCAAGTTTGGAATGACAGCCTTTAAGCTTGCGCGTGTGCTCACGTGTGCACAGACAGCCTAGTGAGCAGCAGAGGAGTTTCTGATGGGAGTTTGGCTCAATTCTTTGCTTCAGCAGCTCTTTTTGTACTTTAACCAGGGGCCCCAAATTGCTATGAATGAAATGCAGATAGTCTAAAATCCAGTCTGGCAAATATGTGCACATGGTTTCAGTGGATTAGCAAAACACATTTCTTAAGTTTTGTACATTTCTTTTATCTGAGGAAAACATGTAAAAACACGATTAAACTTGTAAAAAAAAAAAAAAGTGTACCTGTCTGAGCTGGGTGAGCCCTGATGAAGTGCTCTCAGAGTGGTTTCTCATTTTGTGAAACCTGACCCGGCAGAAGACAGAATCCACTTGCATGGCTCCTTTTCGTCAGAGTATGCTCCCACTTCCCCTCTCCGTCTCTCTGTCTCCGTTTGTGCACCCCTACCCCTGCCTCTGGTTTCTCTGGCTTTGCATTGCTCCTGTCAGTACCTCCCACCAAGTGCCGGAGTGTGGCTCCAAGTGCACACACACACACACACACACACACACACACACACACAAACCAATGTGGAAAAAGTCACTAAGTTGGGAAAATCCTTGTCCTTCCCTGCAGCCTTGGGACTGTTTACGGCTCCTTCTCCTCTGCTCCTCTCACACAAACTTCTATATCTCACTGACACTCATTCCTTCCCGTCTCCTCTCCAACTTTTCCCACCCCTCCTCCCCCTGGAGCCTCCCCCCATCTCCCTTCCGTCTTCCTTTTTACTCTCCTCCTTCTCCATTTCCACCCCCACCTCCACATCCCCTCCCTCCAACTTTAAACCCCCCACCGCAGAACTAATCTGCAGCTGGCTGGGTGATTGGAGCTCTGGTTGCCAGGGAAACCAAGTATCCTGCTTAGGGGGAAAAAATTGAGGTGGTGGTGGTGGTGGGGGGGGGGGGGGTTGGAAAGAGCAATGTTGAGTTCATCTGAATACATAAATAAAGGCCTCCTTTGGGAGCTAATCATGAAAAACGGCTCATTTTTTTCCTGGGGGGACGTGGGGACAACGCAATCCTCCACTTTATCTCTGCTGGATTCTCTTTATGGCTCCAGATGTGACTGAACAGCTGCAACTAAAACGCTCAACTTCTGAGTTAAAGAAGACTTTTTTAATTGGGCATTGATGGAGTTCATTACAGTTTGCTTCTTTGAGATGAGGAGAAATTAGAACCAGTTACGGTGACCCTAAAGAGCAAATCCAACCAATAAATCACTCAATGCAAAACAATGTGGAAATAGATAAAAAAAAAAGAAACATTACATTTTAGAAATATAAAACAAAATTCCAGAAACCAAAACACAATTTCCAAATAAAAGTTAAACGTTTCGGACAACAAAAGTATTTTCTAAAAATCAGAATGAAATGTTCAAAATAGAAATACAATAAGAAACTGGAAAAGGTAGGTACTATAGAACATGTCAGGGAGGAGCACCTTTTTCTTCTTTTTACCACCACATCTTTGCCTCCAACAGTTGAAGGATTCTCGGTGCAAAATGTTGACGCGATGCAGATCTCACACCAGGCTTTTTCTTTTACAGCTCTATTCCAACATATGAAAGAACACAAATTGCAATAATTAATTTCTCGTCATGCTCAATTCTCAAACAGTTCGCACTTCCGTGAATTAGAAGGGACGCCCTCCGTTTCTGCCTACCTACGCCGAGTCCCTGATTGGTCAAAGTTCGACCTGGTTTAACTTTCAGTGCGCAGATGGGCAAGAGTTTTGTACGTAGAGCCCGAAAATTCAAAATGTGCGTCCGCTTGAACGTGTGTTACCAAGGGCGATGTGAATGTAGCTTAATAAGTGCCAAACTAGAGATGTCTAAGATGTCCAGTAGACATCTACAATAAATGTAAATTAGCTATCTAATAGACATCTTTCATGTGTCTTCAGAAAACTGTTTGGTAATATAAAACTGTAACTGAACTTTTTGATATGTACTTTTAGTTCATTGATTTACCTTCTGATAGCCTGATAAACAGTTAAACTACAGTTTTGTCTTCTTTTAACTGTAAAGTATAAAATGGAGTCTGGGATTTTCATGTTAAAGTAAGGGAGCATCATCACTGGAAAATGCTCTGAAGGTATGTGACTTTTTCCAAGTGCACTGAACCAAGCAAATAGCTTTACACATACTGTTGAAGCTGATGAATCCCTAGATGGTTAGTTCTTTTTTTTTTTTTTTTCTTGTGGTCTTTGGTTTAAATCACACAACTTCCAAATGACAAATCAAGATTTTCATTTCAGGATAAACATTGTGATCGACAGGAAGTGCACAGAAAACAGACATGGTGGCAGCATGAATATGACTCAACAGCCGCTCCTTCAGACTCCTTGAACAATGTAGTGTAATGTGCACAGATTGAAAAGAGTTAGAATCTAATCCCCTTTGCTTTCTTATTACACATTGTGATTTAAAAAAACAATTTATTATTATTATTATTATGTGATTTTTTACAAATTTGATGACAATCAAAACTCCCTCTACACAAAGTTCTAATAGCAACTTGTGACGCAAATGTTGTTCTAAATCCCGATTTCAGTAAACAGTTGACATCCCAATGTTGTTTAGAATTGTAAAAAAAAAAAAACATGCACAACAAGGTTGCATCCCATTATCTATTCCCAAAGGGATCTTTACAGAGTATTCAATGGGTTCACTTGAATAGAACACCTTCTCCACTGACCTCTGCGGCTGAAGCCTGACCCTGCCTTTGAGATGCAAGACCTCACAAACAGCTGGCTTGCTCGTGAATGGCAGGGAAGGGAAAAGGCTAAGAGGTGGAGGCTTGTAACATCTGTTTGGCGTTTATCTGGACCTATTGTGTTGCAGAGTCTTCTGTGCGGCCTACAGCTGGGAGCCCAGTTTCCAGGGGTCTCACACTGTGACTGGGAACAAGGCTCCAACACGTTCCCAGTCCCTGGTGGTCAGGGCCAGATTAACACTTTTCTGAGCTCTGGGCAGGCATATTTCAAGGCCCTGTTATACAGACTGCAGCTCTGATGTATCTCAGAAGCTTTAAAAAAAAAAAAAAAGAATTAAGAAACAAAAACGTCAGGAAACAGGTCTAAAAAAGTTATTGTTTGTTTATTTTTTTGTAGGAACTAATCGAATACTGTGTGGATTTAACTTGTTTGATTACAATCGATATGTATCTCAAAAGTTGTATTTATTAAATTCATTTTTACACTTATATGTTACTTCAGTTCTTACTTTCTCTTCAACTAAAAACTTTTTCTGGAGCTGGTTCACTTTAAAACACGGATATCTTTTATTGCCTTTTACTTTATAAAAGATAAAACCCAATGATTTAACAGTAACATGTTCATTTTTGTGCCTTTATTTGATGCTTCACCTGAACTTTTACAGTCACGTTTCTGTTTTCACAGCTTATCTATAATGTTTATACTATGTTTTGTTAGAGTGTAAAAGCTTCCTGCATCTGTAAAGCTCTGAGCAGTATTCTTGTAGAAAGGATGCAAAAAACAGCAAAAGGATGCAAAAAAAAAAAAAAACTTTTGCTAGCATACCCAATATACAAATTTTCTTTTTTTTGTCTATTTATTAGGAAAAAAAGAAGTTAGATGATTCCCCCCCCCAGCAAACTGTCAACAGGACCTCAGAGTAGTTACTCTCACAGGTGAATAACAAACCTCCCTGACTCCACACAGTGGTGAAAACCAGAGATTACATCACAGTTCACAAACTATATTTCCAATTTCTTCTTCTTCTTCCATAAGTAGCAATCTGTCAAATCCTGGTTTCTAGTTCATAACACACGTAAATGTAACAGGATTTTTTATTTGTATTTTTGATTTTAAATAAAACATATAGACACATATAAAGTGTGTGTATGCTGGTTGTAAGATATCACCGAGATTGGAAACAACAACATTTTGTGTACAACAGTACGGCTACATGTTTTCATTTTAAGCCCTTTAGATTTTTTTATGTATGATGAATAAATAAATCAAATTTGTGTATGTGATATTTAGACACAATTATGAGTAAATTAACTATATACATTTTATTCAGAGTTAAATTTTCCGTGAATAAAATTTCCAAAAACAACATGTTCATAGAAAAGGATTTAAGGTTTTGCGCATATTAAACACGTTTGGAATGCGCATGCTCTGTTGCGAAGTTAGCTTACAATTTCCTTTTTTTATTATTATTCACCAAAAAAAAGTAATATCTTAATCGTTCTCAAAAGAAAATCAAATAAAAAGGTTCTTGTTCAGACGTTTATTTCTAGCTTGATTAAAAAAACATTTGTGTACCTTTCTCTGCCTGTCACGTGACGTCAAACCTCCGTAGCCGGAAGGAAGTGCTCGTTTCAGTGTTTTCCTTTTAACCGTGGAAATGGATGGTGATTTAGACTGGACTGTACCGTTAACTGGAGCGTGAAATTCCCGCGTTTGTCCTCAGAAGGAGAAGAAGAAGAAAGCCCGCAGTGTCTGGTCTAGATGAAACCAGCGCCGCTGAGTATCGCACTGTGTCAGGTCGACGCTGGGAACTTGTGGAACCGTCGACATCCCCACCTTCTTCACCTTTCTGTTGGTGGAAAAAACCCGGCGTTTAACGGCTGCATCTCGCATGGAGCCCCCTACGTCACGTTTGGTTTCGTCCGGTATCGACACCGCTATACATCGCAAGCCGAGATAAGAGGTGAACACGTGACGAGCGTACATCTTCTCTGACTGCACGATGGCCATGCTGACCTTTGGAGGCAGAGCGGTCCTCAGCCTGAGGTCCTCCCTGCTCCAGGCTAGCAGGAGCTTCAGCTCCAGCTTCTGCAGGAGCACAGCTGTGCAGAGTCGTGGCGCACTTCCGGTCAAAGGAAGGCAGATTTTAGCTCGCATGATCCCCAAAGTGACACTGGTCTGTTGGGGTGCAGTCAGTGCTTCATGTGCAGCCAGCTGTCAGGAAGCAGCTCTTCTCTCATTGGTGCCCGACAGGAAGTCTCTGGCTAAAGTCCAAGTCCACAAACTGATCTTCTTCCTCCGCCTCAGCCTCCGGGCTTTGGTTCTTCTCCTAAAGTTCGGTCCTCTCCTCCTCCTTTCTCCTCTGACCCTGCTTTCCTCTCGCTGTGCCGATCGCTGGCTTGATGCTTTGCTGTGGGTGACGGAGACCTCCGGTCCAACCTTCATCAAGCTGGGGCAGTGGGCCAGCACCAGGCGCGACATCTTCCCACCAGAGTTTTGCGAACGCTTCTCCAGGCTGCACGTGAAAGTGCGCCCTCACTCGTGGGCCCACACCAAGCAGTGTCTCCAGAGAGCCTTCGGAGAGAGCTGGAGACGGGTGCTGGTGTTTGAGAGCAAAGAGCCCGTGGGGTCGGGATGCGTGGCCCAGGTGTACAGAGGCTGGGCCCGCGTGGACCAGGTGGAGGATCCAGCCTTCCAGTCGCTGGTGGAAGAGATGGAGAAGGAAGACTTGCTGGGAGCCTGGGAGATCCCTGGATTGGGAGGTGTGGTGGGCACTCTGCAAAAGCTCTGGAAGGGCAATGAGGAAAGCCTGTTTGATGAGCAGCACGAGGAAAGCAGCGTGGAGAAGGAGCGGCTGATTCCGGTGGCGATCAAAGTCAGTCATGTCGCAGTAATTCTATCTGTAAAGAGCATACAGAGTATAAACCCCTGTTTTCTTGATGTTCAGGTGGTCCATCCAGGCGTCAGGAGGCAGGTGGAGATCGACCTGCTGCTCATGAAAACTGCTAGCTGGCTCCTTCAGTGCCTGCCTGGACTGAAATGGCTCAGCGTGTGTGAGATCGTGCAGGAGTTCGAGAAGCTCATGACCAAACAGGTACTCCGAGAAAAAGACTCCAGCCAGAGATCGAGCGATACGTTTTTGTCGGGGCCGATACCGATTATTAGCCGTCGATATTTGGAGCCGAAATTCATTTGCAGTAGAAAAATACTGGCATCAAAATTTTGAATAATACAAACACAAACAATTATGGTTTGACTTGGAAGAAACAACTAAAAAAAAAAAAAAAAAAGAGCAAAGAAATAGTTCATAGAAGTGCAGGGAGTAACAGGGGCAGCAGCAGTTCCCTGAAAGTTTTCATAGTGAATGAAATGAAACTTTATAAATTGCGAGAAGTCAAAACAAAAGAAAAGTGCAGCAGGCTCTGTATCATGTCTTAGAAGGTCAAATAAAAATATATCTAAATAGATCCCTGAAGTTCTATCAACTAAATAAAACAGTTTGAGAAAAAAATGTGATTGTTGAATTGTCACTAGTTCCAGTTATTCTTTCAACTACCCAACCAAAACAAACAAAGAAACAAAGAAACGTGGTTTTTCTGCTGCTTATTGGCTTATTACTACCGTACACTCCTGGTTGCTATGCAGGCAGATGGCTGAATGCATGGTTTGTGTAACCATCAGAGGGTGTAATTTCAAGTTTAATTTTATTTGTAGAGCCCAAATTCACAACAACAGTCGTCTCGATGGGCTTCGTATCGGTAATTGAAAAAGTGAAACATAAAATCAAAAGGATCATGAATACATAGAATTCAATAGGAAACCGAACTAACTAAACAGTAGGGTTGGGCGATGTCCCTTAAATTGGCAGTTGACGATGTTTGCTGTCAACCATCGGGATGGACGATGATATCGTCCGGGGGGAAGGGGGGGGGGTTGTAATTTTTCGTTATTATATAATTATTATTCGGTATTTTACTTTATTACTTTATTTATTTTATCTCCCAAAAATAAAAATTGACTCAATGACTCAATGAAAAAAACACAATGACTCATCCGCGATGATCCAGTATAAACTGAGGGAAGTGACTTTAAAAAAAGTAAAATAAACAGAACAGAATAGAAAAGAAGTGGTCCGCTCCTCCTGCACTTGATTAGTCAGGTGGACCAGTGGAGCAGCGTCCGCGTCTCTAGCAGAGCAGACGGACTTACAGCTGCGAGGGGAAGGGCGGGGGGTACTTCGTTACGTGTGGGAGACTTAGGACTGTGATCCGTCCCGCCGCTCTACGTGAACCAGCTACCGATCTCAGGAGAACTGGGTCTCCCGGTAAAAGTGTGTGTCGGGGCTCGGAGCGCCAGCACACACACAGCGGCTGAGGAGCGCTGTTAGCTTCAAAGCAGAAATGTCGCTCAGTCCTTAAAAAACCGTTCAAACAATCAGGTGGATTTGTGTCCAGTCATGTCTCGACAAAATAAAGGCTGATGTTATTCCCACATATTAAGATGCAGATTGCAGCGTTTCCCGCATGGATACATTTTATGTTCATGCTAATGTTGTTAGCCCGTGTTGTTAGCATACTGCTACGGGCTTCTTTCTGGCTCCGTTCAACAGAAAAAGCACTGACCACACGGATTACAATTAAAATGAGCGAACAGGCGCTTCATAATAACCGTAACATTAATAAAAGCACGTTTAGAAGAACATCTAGTATATTACCCGAGCTGCCATATCTATCTATGTAGCCGCTCGGCGGAACTAATCTTCTCTTCCGGTTTGAAAACACTACTGCGCATGTGCGAATGATTTATTCCGACCTTAAGTGTCACCCATGGGAACGTTTTTTATACTCTGAAAAAGTTTTTCTGGGCCCATGTACACGGTTGGATTCTAATCCGACCAATGATCCGATCAAGATATTTTGTTTATGTAACCGCGGCTTATGGTGTCGACTCGCAGCGTGGCGGGGGCGTGGCATCACGATGGTGTCTCTCCATCGTGATGTCAGTCACCCATCACGATGGACGATGGTATTGTCCATCGGCACAACCCTACTAAACAGACTAAAACAAACTGGACATTCCTGCCCTTAGACCCCCCTTCACGGTAAGGAAAAACTCCTAAAAAAAACGGATTCTGGAAAAAACGAAGAAACCTCAGGGGTGTCCACATGAAGGAGGGATCCTCCCCCAGGACGGACAGGCGATTTACCAGAACTGATAGAGAAGAATGATCTTATCTAACTCTACAACTACATATACAAAGTCCAGCAGATGATCTTTATCCAGCCGCAGTTGGGGGGACGGCCGGGGGCGCGGAGTCAAGCCGGAGACAGGATCCACAGCCAGGTGTAGGAGCAGTAGTAAAACGGGCCAGAGACGAGGTACAGGTCAGGTACAGGAGCCAACTGGACAACTGGTGCAGGACAATGCTGGGGGCCGAGCAGGGCGGCTGCACCTGAGCCAAAAATAACCGCTTCGATATCGGCCTGTTGGATTAACCCGACAACACTTTCGCTCTAAAATGTTCCACCATCACTTTTGGTGGGTAATTTTTACCCGATATAATATACCCCACAAAAAGTACTTATAAAGAAAGATCAGAACATGACGACTCTTATTTCAGGATATGACGATAAGAGGATTTAAGGATCAACAGGTGTTTGAATAATTCCAAATACATGTGTGAACTTGATTGTGTTGAAATAATCAAAGCTCTTTTAATTACAACCAATGAGTGTTACATTGTAATGTGCAATAATGATTACTGAAAGGTTTGAATTACAACCAATAAGCTATTGTTTTTGTTTACTTGATCTGCAATGTGTAGCAATAATTTCTGGTTTAATGTGATCATGTGTTCTAAAGATAATCGATTCTTATTACATATCGGTATCGTTACTGTTTACTGAAATCATGAATGAATGTTTTCTGAAGATCATCAATCATTACTAGACACTGGATTTTGTTACTTCAAGAGAATCTATCTGATCAGAACCGGAGTTAAAACACTGTAAAACTATCAAATGAATTAACTCAGTAGGGGTGGGATTATATAAGATCGCTTTTTCCCACTCCTTTTCAAGCAATAAATCAAACTCTACTTATACTTCAGTTAATGATCACTGTATTTAGTTAAGCAAATGTGATTTAAGAGACATTTTTGTTTTCTGTCTTTTTAATCTATGCATTTCATCATTTCTATAATGAGTTTGATAAATATGTGTAATTTCTTTATTGCTTTGACTACAATGCTTGAAATAAATCAATAAATCAAAAAAAAAATCAAAAATTAGAGTTTTGATTTTTTATTTTCAATTGTGGTATGTGTAACAAAAGTTCCTAATTAAAAAATGACTGAAAAATTAGAAATCTGAGAACAAAAGAATCCTAAAAAATAAAAAGATACTAGAAACTTTGTCTTTGATCCACCTATTCTTGGTAAATGTGAGACTTCCCTGGTGGAGGCACAGACTCCTTGACACGCGACATATTGAAATTCATGTAAATAGTGAAAATCACCCAGCAACAGTGCTCTAGGGTTAAAAAAAAAAAAAAGGACGATCCTGATTTGTCAAAATTACAAATATCAGCGCTGATAATCATTTGACCCCTACTTTTAATCCTCGCTGATAATTTGACGATGTTGAAGTTACTGAAGTTGAAGCTGAAGTCACTGAAGTTACTGTGAATGATGGGACTTTTCATTTACTCCCACTGTCAGATTGATCTGCGCTGTGAGGCCAAAAACATGGAGCGTTTCCTCGAAAACTTTCGAGACGTCGACCATGTCAGGTTTCCCACTCCGATGCGGCCGTTTGTCACCAGGAACATCTTAGTGGAAACCTTTGAAGTGAGTCAGCATCATCTATGCGTGATGACACACTGACAGCTGAGATGACGGCGCTGTTTTGTATTCCTGTGTTTCTTCCCAGGAAAGTGAGCCGATTTCTAAATACCTGGGAACGGATATTCCGAAGGAGGTGAAGCAGAGAATAGCCAGAATGGGAGTGGACACACTGCTGAAAATGGTGCCTCAGAACCACCGATCCTTTCAAACCTCCCCACTAAACAGAGACTTTTTTTTTTTTTGTCCTGACCAAACGGATTATTTTCCCGTCCAGATTTTCGTTGATAACTTCGTCCACGGCGATCTCCATCCGGGAAACATTCTGGTTCAGTGTCGGGCGCCT
The DNA here is from genome assembly GCA_023969325.1 of Oryzias curvinotus. Lineage (NCBI taxonomy): Eukaryota > Metazoa > Chordata > Actinopteri > Beloniformes > Adrianichthyidae > Oryzias > Oryzias curvinotus. Next base: position 16,169,850 of record CM043711.1, read on the forward strand.
CTCGCTGCCTCCAGCGACGGTTCGGGCCTGTCGGGGGAACACCAGGGGAAGACCACTCTCACCGACCTTCTGGACACGGTGGTGGTCAGCGTCAGGCCGGACCCGTGCCCGCTCCAGCTGGTGCTGCTGGATGCTGGCATCGTAGCCCAGCTGAGCGACCACGACCTGGCCAACTTCAAGGCCGTCTTCACAGCTGTGGTGCTGCGTCAGGTCAGAACATGGAGACGTTCTTGAAATATCCCTGATTTTGTTGTTTCACAAATGATTTCAATTGCAAATCAGAGAATTGGTATCTTGTGCTAATTTAAAAAAAAAAGCTACTTGGAATTCCTCAGGGTGAAGAAGTGGCAGAGCTGATTTTGCATCACGCCAGAGCCAGCGAATGCCAGGATGTGCCGCTGTTCAAGAAGGAGATGGCCGAGCTGGTGGATCACGCCCTCAGCAACACGCTCTCTCTGGGAAAGGTGGCTCTGGTTTCTGTGCTAGCATCCATGTTGATTTACCATCTACACGTTTACTGATAATTATAACAGCCAGAAGGAGCTGCATTTCCAGAAGAAAATGCGGGGTCGAATGCTATAGTGCTGAATGAAAATGAAACTTAAAGGGTAATAATTGCCAAAAAAGAATTAACACAGAAATGATCAAAGTTGACCATAAATAAAGTCAAAACAGCACAATAACAAAAGATATATTTTTGTGAAAAATGCCAAAGAAACAGGAAAACAAAATGCGAAAAATGTTTGAAGAAGAGCAGCCAGAGGTTTAGCCTATGTAAGCCAGCAACTTAAAAAAAAAAGCTAGAATTTGACTTTTACGATAATAATTAATCTATTAATACTCTTTAGAATATTTTTTACCTTGTTTTTTGTTCAAACCTGAGACTATTTCAAATTTTTGTTGACACACAAAATCCCTCACAGTTGGTTGGTACCACTGGTAAATGTTAGAATTTTCTCCAACTACAAATACTTTGGCAATAAGTCATTAAATGGGACAGTTTGATATTTACACTGTCCTGTAATTTGAATAGTTGTGACTGGATAAAAGGTTGCTCCTACTTTGTGAATAATCCTGACTGCTCGTTTTTGGAACATGTATAAAAGATATAGTGAAAAGTATTCCCCCATACTTCAATGCAGCACGCGAGATTGAGGAGCACCAATGGACAGAATAATGTACACTGTGAATTATAGTCAGGGAAGTGTTTAACTTTGTTTATTTTTGAAACATTTCAAAGATTTTCATTTTTATGTGTCGGATGTGTGTTTTTCATGATAGTTTGCCGTCAAATATTAATCCTAAAAACATATTCTCTGGTACTTTTCCAACTGGAAAGCCATTTCTGTGCATTTGTTGTTCAAAATTTCTCTTCTGGTTACCAAATATTCCATATTTAGTTTTATTGAAATTTAGTGATAATCTGTTGCTATTCAGCCATTTTTTTAAATAGCATTTCATTAGGGCTGCACAATATTAGGAAAACTCGAGATGTGCAATATTGGTGATTAATATTGCGATAACGATATAATAAACAAAGAGCAAAACAACCAAAAACATCAATCCCATTTCATTGCAACAGTTTAAAAATTATACTTCAAATGATCCTCATCGACATAGGAGACAAACATCTAACATAATAAGCCTCCATCTGATTGGTCAACAACATGAAGGCGTCCATCCGATTGCTCAAATGCATAAAGGGATTTATTTGATTCGTTAAATGCTTCAAGCTGCCATAAGATTGTTTTAGCACATTTAAGGTAACCATTTATTGCAATTTTCGCTGTCTTTTGCGATATGCATATTACACAGTTTGATATTGTGATAAAGATAAATTTGTTGTATATTGTGCAGGCCTACATGTAATTGTTTATCGATAAGGCCAATAATATTTAGTTGTCATCACTATAAAATATGTGTGTCATCTGCAAACAGTGCAAGTTATAATAATAGTTTTTATAATTTTGATACATTAAATAGGTCATTAATATACATTATAAACAATGCTGGTCCTAAGACAGAGCCCTGAGGGACACCACAAGTAATGTGTCTACTAGATTTAAATTGATGCTGCTAATAGAACCACTATTTCAATCTTAGCAGAACTTCTGTGTTCTGCTAAGATTTAAATGAATAGGGGTTTTTGGTGCATGTTCCTCTGTCCATGTTGAGTAAGGGAAGTGAATCAAACACTTTAAGGCTTGAGAAACTCTTCTACGTGGTCAGATGCTTTGAGAGCCAAAACTCAGCTTTCTGCAGGTGTGTCATGACTGATTTGGGGATCAGTTAATGTGTCTCCTCATGGTTTGGTGTCTCTTTTCTGTTTTGTAGATTCAAGTGGCTGACTTACTCTCCAGAGTCTTTGGTCTTCTCATCAAACACAAGGTGAATCACCCCCAGGTTTACTAGTTTGGTCCTAGAATACAAACAATACTACTTTATGAAACTTTCCGCACACCTATTTTGTGTTTAACTTCACTGAAATAGCAGCATCAAGAAAAGTTAACCAGTAACCCGTGGATGGAAATGAAGGAGAAGTATTACCTAAACCTGAAGAAGTAACTGTTCTGATACAACACAACACTTTGTCTCCAGTGTCTATAGTCGTCTTTTTCTCTGTCAGCTGCTCCCTTTAGGGGTCGCTATTGCAAATTATTTGCCTTCATCTAATCTTCTTCTGCATCATCCTGGCTAAAACCATCCACCCTCATGTCTTCCTTCATTACATCCATGATCCTCCTCTAAGCCTCATTCCTGGTAGCTCAAACCTCACCATCATCACTGTTCATCCTCTGAACGTGTTCAAACCATCTCTGTCTGCTTCCCAGCATTTATCTCCAAAACATCCAACCGGAGCTGTTCCTCTGATGGATTCATTCCTGATCCTATGCATCCTCAAAATCTTCAGCACTGCCTCCTAGCCTCTAGATCAGGGGTCGGCAACCTTTACCACTCAAAGCGCAGTTTGGATCAGTTTCCCATAGAAATGCAAACACAGGGAGCCGCAACAGCCTTTGGAAAACCCGCTGTTTCCACTGAACAACATCATTTCACGCGTTTTTAAAGTTGCTGAAGAGATATTCTTTTTTTTTTTTTTCTCCCATAAAACTAGCAAATATGTGGCAATTAACTAGCAGTTAATCCGCTTCTCCAATGGATTTTTGTCAACAAATGACTTTTGTTTTCATCTCAGTCAGGGTGTTTTTGGGCAAAAGCTACGTGTTTATTCTGGAATGTCTTGCCACATTTGTGACTTTGTTGTTTGCTAATTCCTCATTACATTTTAATCATACTGGCAAGCAAATAAATCTGCCCAGGTGCCATTAAACGTACTGTTTTCTTCAGGAACTTCCATTTTCTCCTAATTCTCCATGGTTGTCCTACCATGTCCAACCACTGTTCCCCTCGTGGTTGTGTTTTCTACAGCCTTAATAATAATAATATTAATAATAATAATACCTTGCATCTATTATCTTTGCTCCCTTTTTTCTTAAGGTCAAGCTGGAGAGCAACTTCGCCTCCATCGTGGTTGCCATCATGGTGCTGGAGGGTCTGGGCAGGTCACTCGACCCCCACTTGGACATCTTGGATTTGGCCAAGCCGCTGCTACTCAAGAACTGTGCCTCGCTGCTGTGAAACACACCAGACACCGTCAGATGGACCGCTCTCTCAGATCCTTTCCATGCATCTTCTACATCAGGAGGGATTCCACCAGAAACTACAGGATGGTTGCATCCGAACCTCAGAGACCTCATTATGTTTTAAAAATGAGAGTTTCTTCATTTTTATTCAGGAGTTTTGACTCAAATTTTGTAGAAATCTGTGTCTGAAGTGACATAAAACTAGATAGATATAATACTGAAACCAATCATTTTAAAACTGCTATTAACATGTTTTATTTATTACTTAAATGTTTCATTAGAAAGTACTGCACTGTACATGTTTTTATGTACGGTTTGTGACCACAGATGACCCTTACATTTGGCCACAAACGTACTCCACTGTTCATATCAATAAAAGAATAATACTAAGTGATTGTCTGTCCTTTTTTCTAAGCCTTCAAATAAATTCATTCAGTCGCTAAACAGCCCAACATCCATTCATTTACAATTTTATTAAATCTGTCAATGAAAAACATACAAGACACAGTTCTGTCAACGTCATCAGGAAGAACAGTCAGCATGGCTGAACGAGTAAAGATCAGGAGAGTTTGGTGCAAAACAACAAAAATTAAAGAAGAAAACAAGAAAATCCTTTATTGCAACCCCCCCCCCCCTTTCCCCCCAAATGACCTTTTAGAGCTCAGACGAAGCAGCACTGTTCAAGTAAGCAGGGAGGGGAGAGGTGACCACTGTGTTCAAAATAATAATAATAATAATAGCATTGATGAAAGGAATAAAAACATCTCTAATAGACAAACACAATCACCTCAGTATAAGACGATTTTCTGCCACGGTCACAACAACCAGAGAAAAGTTGTTTTTTTTTTCTTCCTCCCTATATTTAATTAATTAAATAGTTTTTAAAAATATCTCACCATTTACTTATATTCTGTTTTTTTCTTTTCATTTATTGCGAAAATAGGCAACAGGACTAATTGTGGTGATTTGGTGTGTTTGTGACCGATCGGGTGGTTAGGTAGTGGTGCAGAGGGACGCCTCGGAGCAGCAATGCAGTTCTCCTTTTCAGCCACCGGGTGGCACAGTCTGAGCATTTTTTTTTTTCGCAGGGTCCACCTGGGTGAGCCAGACCCCACCACCACCCCGCTACACCAGAGGAAGTCCAGTTCTGCCAGCAACAACCCGTTTTCATCTCTTTTCTTGTTTTTCTGGGGAATGACGCGTCTTGCGGGTTGAAGCTTCCTTTCGTCCGCGGTCGCTTACCTGTGTTTCCAAGTTCTGTATGTACAAAGGTTTCAAATCCCTGAAGGACATTTACAAATACAAGTGCAACCTCCAAGTGATCGGCCCTTTCGGGAGGGGGCGAAGAAAGGGGGAAACGGTACCGATCAATTCAAACGTGCCACGGTAGGAATGGGGCATGGGGGGGGACTAATGTCAGGAATGAAGGCAGAAGATGTAGGAATGTGGAGATCCTGGAATGTGGTACCGAAATATTGCAACACCATTTGAGGAATGTCCGAAATGTGATCGACCTTAGAAAGTGCACAAAACCGAGCATCTGCTGCTGGTTCCTTCATGCTGGTCTCCTTAAACCCAACTTCTCCACACCCACACTTGTTCTGTCAGTGATGTCTTCTGAGGGGGTTTCCGTGGTGACCAAGACGGCAAAAATCAATGTGGGGGAGAGTTTGTTTTTTTTTGTCCTTTTTGTAGTGAGAAGTTAGGGTGTAAACTTTTATATATCAGGGGGGGGGGGCTGGCTGGAAAAGTGACTACATGGGGAGATGTTGAACACATTCTCATTCTCGCACAAAATAAACTCCTCCTGTCTTTGAGGAGCCTTGGAAGATTTGAGCTCTGGGCCGTCGGTGCTTTTTTCTTTTGGACTTTTTATCACATTATTGGAGAAAATGAATAGCAGTTACTGAGTAGTTGCCAAATCCAAACAGTGTTAAAGACCGACAAACGCAGCATCAGAAAACCCCTTCTGTCTTCAAGGAAGATCCAACCTGGTGCCGTGGCGTCCCTTACGGCCTCCTCTTACATTCCTTTCAGGGAGGAAGGTGGAAAAAGAAGAGGTTTAGGCAGAGGAACTTATAATGGAAGAGTGGAAAAGGACTTTCTGCTCCTCTGTGGTTCCACAGGCTAACACCAGAAGGGGACGTTCAGGACGGTTGGGACAATAGGAAGAGGATGATGGATCAGCCTTTGTTTTTGTGTTGTTTTTTTTAGCTAGGAGTTGATCCAGGGGTGGTTGAGGCATTCGCTGGCCGAGGCTCTCTTCTCAGGAACCATCTCCAGCATGGGCAGAAGGAATTGAGTGAATTGGCCCGCGTCTTCTGGCGACCAGCCGTACTTTTCCACCAGGACGTCAAACAGCGACCACGGCTTCAGCTTGGTAATGTGCCGCAGGTCACCTGAGGGGGGGGGGGGGGTTCAGATAAAGCAGAGTCAGCGTGGAGGACAGAGATGACTGAAAAATGAAAAACGAGAATGCTGGTTTTCCATTTTCCTCATCTTTTCAAACAATTTAAACCCCGACAAATAATGTTAATGAGCCTGAATATAAGAAGGCACATTTAGTATTTTCAATTATTACTGAATGTTGAACAGAATCGATCATGATTAAAGTGTTCATGAGAGAACTCTAAAATACCAGCAGTCTTATTTTTCATCCTTGCATTTTAATGCATTAAACATCAAAGCTTTCCTTATCTTAATGAACATTCATGCACATACATGAAAAATCGTACATGTGGAAAAACTGCAGTGAGTACCAACTATAGTAGTACTATCAAGAGTTATCAAGAGTTTTGAACTCACTAAAATCCCCTTAACTGGAATCTGACTCAAAACTTTACAGCTGAATAGCTCCAATATTGCTTGCTATTTTTGGTGCACCTGTAATGTTAGCTCGCGTTGTGGGGGCTGGAAGCCAGTGAAAGAGTGAGTAAACCGATGGATGATGGGAAGTGAGGGCGGGCTATCATCAACAGTCCCACCCACAACCCAGAGGCAAATTTCGAATGAACCAGCGTTCTGCAGAATCAGTGTCCTGGAAAATGAAACCGTTTTTTCTTTAATTTTAGCTAAAAACGGCACAATTTTAATTAAAAGGCCACTAGGAACGCTTTTACAATAGATCAATCAGAGTGGGACTTTAAATTCACTTTTGTGTTTTTGTCATTTAATTACTACGACAGACTCAGACTCTTATGAAGTCCAGTTTAAAGATGTGGCTGCCGTGGTAACCTCTTTCTTTTTTCACATGATGGGGGATGGAACCAAGACTTGACACCAGTAGAATCCTGCCGAGGCCGAGCGGCTTTGAGCAAGGCAGCAGAGACCCCAGAGACGGGTCTAGATTAACGCAGCAAAACCAGATAAAAGGCAGAACACGGAGACAGGAGGTGTGGCCTCAGACCTCAGATAGAGACATCAAAGGCCGGATATTCCCATCTCATTGGGAAGAGTAAACTAGCAGAGAGGAGAGTGCAGCAGTCATCAGCTTTACCGGGTTCATGCCTCACCCGGCCCAGACAGAAGTGATTTCTACATATTATCTCAAGTGTTTAAAGAAACTGTACGGCGAGACAGAACCCATTGTGCTCGCCGTGTTAGCTTGGAGTGGTGAGGACTTGCAAGCTAGCAGTGTAAACAATGGATGATGGGAAAAGGAGACAGGCTTATTCTGCACCTACAGCTCCGCCCACAACTGTGAGGCATATTTCTAATGAGTTACTGCTGCTCTGCAGGAACCATGTTTTAGAAAGCGACAACAGTTGTTGTTGTTTTTTTGGCTAAAAGAGGCATAATCATAGTTTAAAGACCACTGGGAACGGATTCAAGAAGTGGGACTCCAACTTAAAACTGTAGCCTGAGACAGAGCAATAAGCTTATTCTTCATTCTTTCTCTCCTCACCTCAAAACCTTCCAGCATAAAGTATTTGTCCAGATGAGAAGGAAAAAGTTCAATAACGTCCTAATAACACATCAGTGGAAATAAAATGACAAGTGCTTTAAGTGTTTTAGGGCTGCTATCAATGCTAAAGCTATAAAGACTTCCACACTTGCAGCTACATGACAGTTTTTTATTTTTAAGTTCTGTTAACACCCAGTCAGTCAGTCAGTCAGTCAAACCCAGCAACACCTGAGAGCATTTGTTCCACAAAATCCTTGCATTGTGCAACAAAAGCAGCAAAACTCTTTCCTCGTGTTGAGCTTTAGAGGTTTGAGAACCAATGGATGCAGAGCCAGGCTGCACAGGTATAAATGCTAACACTGATGTTCTCCACAGAAATGATTCAGACTGAAGATCCACAGAAAACACAACCTCGTTTTGCAGAATACATCCAGAGAAGCTAATTTGCTTAGTTTAAACCTGCTTCAAGGCTAAAGCTAAAGGTATCAAACAGCTTTTCTTGTCGTCCTTGATACAGTGGGACAAAAAAGTATTTAGTCAGCCACCAATTGTGCAAATTCTACAAATATGAAGAAAACATGTCCTAGAAAACAACACAGTTTAAAAAAAAATTTTTTTTGGCTAAAAACGGAAAAATCCCAACTGAAAGACCACCGGGAACTCTTTGAAAATAGATCCAAAGATGATCAGAGTGGGACATTTTAGTGAGCATTGCAAACTTACCTGTAGCTCCTCATCTGACCAACAAAGTGTGGGAACTTTCCCAGACAAAGGTGTGATCTGGGCTCGTGGCGCTCCTCAGGTTGAGGCCCCCACCACAGCTAACCAACCAACAAGCGCCAAGCCGTTTACCTTTCTTGGAGAAAAACTCTCGGCTGTACTTCCCGGCAGCGATCACTTTGCGCGGGACCTTCCCGAGGAGCTCCGTGATCAGAGCGATGTGGTCTGCCCACCATACGTCACAAAGGGAACAGGCACGGTTCAGCATTACAGCATGCACACACATGAACACACACGTACACTGAGCTGCACGGTACTGACACACACTGCTGCCTCAAGGAACGGCATGAACATGCATAAAGAGAGAGTTTGTGAATGAGCCTTTTTTTTTTTTTTTAGTTTTTGTTTATTTTGGTTTCGGTCACTTTGTCAAAGAAAAAAATCTACTTTTCTAAATTTGGCTCAACATTCTGCAAGAATCCGCCATTGTCCATTTCTGTTCCTGTTTGGCATGTGTGTGTGCCGGTCCCACCAGTTCTCTGGCCAGCACTACCTCTTCTGTTGAAGAACTCCCGGGAATATTTTCCAGAGAGAGCAAAGTGCCTCGGAATACTTCCCAGCAGCTCTATGATGTGGGCTATGTGGTCTACGAAGGAAAGAGGGTTGAGCGGAGAAGGGGAGGAAAAAAGGTGCCAAAGGGAGGAGAAGGAGGAGGAGGAATAATAAAACCAGAAAGAAAACCACACAGGGGAAATATAAAAATGATGGTAAAAGAATAAAAATGTCAGGGGTACAACAACGAAAAGTTGGAAGGGGGGAGAAAAGAGAAAAATTGAGAAAGTCGCAGAGAGTGAAGACGTGAAACTGTTAAACTGTGCCTCCACAGCTCAGGTGAGGAAAAAAAATATGACAGTCAGTGGGATTATATAGGGGCAGATTAAAAGCTCTCTAGTCGTTTTTACGTATCTAGACAAATCTTTACATTAAAAACATGCAGGAAATAACAGTAGCACATGCAAAAACAAAGAATCCATGATATACTAAAGCAGTGCTTCCTGTGTGCTCACAAAATGTTTAACTGTAGTGAGGAGATGAGTGGAGGCACAGCTGCAGAGTTGAAGGTCAGGATCAACAGCAGTAGATAGAAGGGCGTTGGGAAAGGGGGCGGGGGGTCGGCTAAAATAACTTATGAGGATTTTTTAAAATTACATTTACAACAAGTTCCTTTTATTGTTGCTTCAGTTTTTCTCCAATGTTCAACACATTTAAAAAAATCAAAGGTGTTAAATATTGAAAATATTTATAGAAAATAAAATTCAAACCCTAATTAAAATGGGCAAAAGTTTGATCACAAATGACAAAAAGGCGACATCTAATAGATTCAAGATCCACTTCGATATTAATTGTGTTTTTTAGCATGCTCTTGTGGAATTTTTCCCATGATGGAGCACATATAGAAAGCTTCAATTTGTATCACTTAACATTTCTTTATTTTAATTTTGGCAAATCAGGAGCAGACAAAACAAATTCAGTTTGTAAAAGAGCATATTTGTGAGATAGAAAACACACAGGGTGGGTGAAAACCTCCCTGCTCCGCTCCATGTGGACGACTAGATCCATGTACGTCTTTGTTTTCCTCGTCTGAGCTGGAATCTGGTTAGCGCCAATATTGCTCGCCGTTTTTGTTGCACCAGTGTTGTTAGGTTTGGCGTGTTGTAAGCTAACAGAAGTGCGCATAACTAGATAGATGATGGTACTTGCGGGCGGAGTTGCTTTACGTTTATTTATTTTTTTAGTTTAGCTAAAAACAGCATATTCATAATTAAAAGATAGCTTTAAAATAGATCAAAAGATGATCGGAGCGGGACTTACTTTAAATGAAAAAAATCTTCTTTATTGGGAAACATCTTTTTTATTTTACTCAGAATTTAAAAAATAAAGAAAAGGTTGAGTATGTAAACAATGGAGAAAATCCAACTCCCATCCAGTTTATTTAAAGCACAGATGTGTCTGCTTCTTTGCTTTCATACACAAACAAACATGGGAATCACAGTATGAATCTGGATCTATAGGATGCAGGACATGAAGATTTAAATCCTCACCTTCGTCACGGGAGTAATCCTCTCCAGAATGAGGCTCAAACAGGTAATCTCCCGTGGCCAGCTCAAAGGCCTAAACAAACAAGCAAACAGTAAAACAGCCATTCCTTTCAGGGGACGGTTCACCTGATGAACCTTCCTCACCATACAGGCAGTACTCCAGATGTCAGCCGGAGTGCTGTAGCCCGCTCCAATCAGGACCTCGATGGACCGGTACTGCCTCGTCTGGATATCCTCAGTGAAGTGTTTATGCTTTTGATGAGAGGAAACCAGAGGAAAAATGACTTTAGTTTATGCTGGTGTTTAAATATGGTAGGAATAATGATCAAATCGCGTTTTCCTGGTGACTAAATTGATGCTAGGATTGTTGTCGCTGCTGATCTGAGTTTGGGAGTTTTAACATCTTTTAAGTTTGTTCTAACGAATTTGCTTCAAGCACTTGTGAGTATAGAGTACACTTTTATTTAGAATTCATTTAGAGGGATCTTGAAGAAAACAACTATAAAACTGAGAAAAAATAACTAACTCTGAGCAAAATCCTTCTTTCCATCAGTCAAATGTACTCAGATCAACCTAAAAATAGTTTGTTTTCACTAAATTGGAGTGGTTGAAGAAACTCTTAACCCATGTGCACAGGATTCAGAATAGAGTAGGATCAAATAGAATAGAATAGAACTGTATTCATCCCACAGAGCGGAAATTGTCTTGTTACCACAGCTCTATGAAAAACAGCAGATGTATAATAAATAACACTAAAACAATCCTGGTTTCCAATTTTTACACATTGCGTCTTACCACCCAGCAGGCATTTCCAAGGTCAGCGATTTTGACTCTGATGGAGTCGGCGTTTTGGGGGTCTAGAGGGTTAATCAGGAGGTCTGCAGCTCTGGTCCTGACTGAAGGGGGACAGAAGGAAACGGTTTACAGAGTATTCAAGGGTTTCTACATCCAGCACAGACACAAAATGAACTCTCAAGAGATTTGATTGTAATTCGTCAACCAGAATCTACTTCAAAAGCGGTTAGGATTGTGAAAGTAAACCGACGGAACCGATGCCGAATCAGAAATAACAATCTGGGGAGATAATTGGTTCATATATGTAGTAAAAAAAAGCAAAACACAGTAATCATGATGAGACAATCAGTAAACTCATTTAAAGTCTAAATGTAATCCTGACTGCATAATTCTTATCAGCATGCAAATAGAGTATTATGGAAACATATTCAATGTACAAACAATCAAGTGTTGGTTGAGATTGAAAAGAAAGATCTAGATTAAAAAAACTGACATGTTGGATCCTTTGGCACTTTATTTTTTACAAATATATAATCCTGGATTACAGATTTAAAAAGATCACTTAAAAATAGCCTGTAAAATCCACAAGGAAACTTACTGAACAGAATAAGAAAAACAATGTTAACCTAACCTACTAATCTAAAGCATTATTCATCTTTAAATTAACATGGATTGTGAATACTTTTGTAGATCATAGCCGCACTAAGGGATCACTCTTCCAGTTTGAAGCATATGTTTAGCAAGAGCTATAATTCAGCGTTTATTATTAGTTCTATTTTATTCTGCTGGGATTCAACAGGATGCGATGAACGAAAGATAACAGGAACCATTATTTATCTACATTCAACAAAAAACGAGACTATTGGTCAATAGGAATCAAATGAAGTTAGTTTCAAACGGTTTTCTGTCACTGGACTTTTTCACTTCACAGTAGATGTTTTTTAGTGTCATTGAAGACGAGATTTTTAATTTTGAAGCTGTAGCCTCATAAAAAACTGTCTCTGAAACACGGTGTAAACGTGAAAAACAGACATTAAATGAAATATGAAACTGCAGTGTGTTCCTGGGAGAGAGGTTAATTATGAGCTATAGTAACGCCCAAAGTTACTTTAAATAACTTAATACAGAAATGACCAAACTGCAGAATATGAACCAACAGAAAGTAAAAGAAGATCAAACCACCAAACCTGCATGAAGGAAACTCGGATGACAGTAACGGCAAAACATGACTAACATGATGTAGGACCATCCTAAAATCCCTGCAGCATGCAGTACTGACACAAGAAAACATTTTCAGGCTGTCCGAATAAAATAGATTTTTCTCACAAGCTTTATAGTGATAAAAAAAAAAGAGTCACCTTAATTACTTTTAGTTCATTCAGAAACTGTGGGGAGATGGGATGTGTTACCTTATTTACTACAGTCAGATGAATCTGGGATTATTTCCCCAAAATACTAAATCCATGCCATTATATTTCAAAACTTGATCAAACATTTTTTGCACAACTGAAGATAACAAACTGGGCAAAAGTGGAACTTTTCATCAAAAAGTTTTGAAATATTTCTGTTAAAAACTAAGTGAAAGCAGAAGCAGAGAAAAACCTTAAAGGAAAAACCATCAATTGTTTTTTTTTGTTTTTTAGGAAAAGACTGGCCTAAATTTAATTCAATTATTAAACCCAACTTTTGTAATCCACAGAAATTAAATTTTCACTATTGAGAAGGAGAATTTTGTCATTGACTTTGTGTATGGGAATTTTTACATGGATATATGAAATGTAAAAATATCAATGAGTGCATTTTCATGCATTTCTGAACACATACACTTGTGTTTCTTGAGTGTCAGTGAGTAAACGCTATAAACCAGGGATCACCAAACTTTTTTGAGGATGGGGGCTATTATATGGGGTCTGAGGAGTACTAAGGGCTACACAGGACCTGTTTACTGCAAATTTCCCAAAAAACAAATTTACAGACCAGTACAGTAATAGTAATGATAATCATAGTATCAGTAGTTATTTTAACAGTATGAATAGATTGCTCATGTATTACTATTTTCCACAAATCAAATCATTGATTTACAGTAACAATGAGAAAAATATGCATAAATATGAAACGATCATTTATTTCTGTTTAGCTGCTCAAACATTTGAAAGTCAGGAGGGACACCAGGAAATCCTAAATCTTCTAGTCAAAACAGGTTTGGAAGGGCAGGGGGAATAATGGAGCCATGGCTAGTGATCCGTTGCAATCCTAATTAGTTCCAAACACGGATCAAACTTTTCACAATTTGATCTGTGATATTCTTAGAGCATGCCCAGGGCTCCAGACTAACATTTTTCACTAGGAGCGCAGTGGCCCCTAACTGAAAATTTTAGGGGCACAACCAGAAAATTTAGGGGCGCATACCGTAAACCAACATGCAAACCAAATCTACTAATTTCCACTGTATTACTAATAAATACCTTAATAATAGATGCAGAAATTACAATGTGCTGTTTCAAATTCAGTGTCACATTTTATCCTGCACTTTTGAAGATGCAACAACAGGTAAACTGACAGAACCATCACTGTCATGACAGTACAAATAGTAAAGAAAACAGATGGAAATTTATCTTTGTGACACCACATATGTGCAGCCAAGATGCACAATAAGCGTGTTTGAGATCACCCAGGTGAACTCAACGCTGCGCAGATCACCTGGTGTGTGAAATATATTTTTGTTTTTGCTCCAACATCAACTGTCAATCATCACAAAAATATCGCGAGAAAGGGGTGGGAGCAAGGGGCAAACCTACCCGAACACAGCTGGAAACTGAACTGACTGAAAGCTGCCCTACAGACTACAAAACAATGCATTATGGGACATGTGTCCTGATGGTTTTTGTAGTTGAGTGATCAATTAAAATAATTTAAAATACCAATTCATTAAAAAAAGGCTACATACATTGCAAAACATTAAAATAATCATATAATATATAATAACACAGATCACACTAAGGGGGAGAGGAATATTAAAACTAAATGTAATGTTAAGGACAACTCCAACTTAACCTTCCTCTGGTTCTGTGTGACCCAGAGAAAAGTTCAGCACGGACTGCATGTATTTAGAAAATTACGAGCGAATAGATACGTTCTAAAAAGGAAAGTAAGGAACTCCTGGGGGCTGTCAGGTGTCCTGCTTTCAAGCCCTGTCATTGTCCCGCCCCTAAGAGTCATTTACCCCACTGTGATTGGTTGGTCAGCTCCGTGCACGACAATGAAAAAGTGTCATTCATTAAAACTGGCGGGCTGCAGTAACATTAAACTTCCACATTAAGGCGGGAGCTGCAAAATATCATCTTGGAGACCGCAAATAGCCCGCGGGCCGCGAGTTTGAGACCTCTGCTGTAGTTCTGGCACTGGTACACTAGCCGCAGGTTGGAAGAACGAATCAATAGTTCACTTACTCATAGCTCAGACGCACATATCAGGTTGTGATGATATTTGTCTCCATTTCCTTCCCACAGATGTTTACGCGCGCTCGATTGTCTCTAGGCCCCTCCCCCTCCACGCATTTTAGCCACTCACAGCAGCTTTCCCTATTCTTCTCACACGCAGTGGCCGCCTCACAAACGGGCATCACGCAAGTGTGTGCTCGCGTTTCATGAGTATGTGCGCGAGTGTGTGTGTCTGCCTGCGTGCGTGTGCGCTCGCGTCACATTGATTATTTGATTGATCATTGACGTGCCCCTTCCACGTTTAATGTATGAAAAATACGTAGGGTGGGAGAGGCAAATTTACTGGTCGCGCATGTGCGACTGGATGTAAAATTCAGTCGCACACTCTCAAATTTTGGTCGCAAAATGCGACCAATTGGTCGCAGTCTGGAGCCCTGATGCCTTGCGGGAGCTTTGAGTGGTCCTCGTGGGCGACCATGCGCTGGTGACCCTGCTAGACACGCTGCAGGGTCATGTCTTACCTTTGGGTGTGTCCCCCGTGCTCGAGGACGACACAGTGCGACTACGGTCTGCCGTGGGGCTACTGGGAGACGGTCCCGCTCCGATGTCTGCAGTTCCCACTGAAATGGGACTTCCCGGCACGGGGTCCAGCGGCAGCTCAGGGAACCGGGGCGTGGTGCCCTCGTGCTGCTCAGTGGAACCATTGGTGAGCGCCTGCTCCCCCACTTCTCCATTATACAACTCATACCCGGAGCTGAGGGAGAGGTCCCTGTCTGTGTAGCTGAGCTCCGACTCCACCAGAGGGCAGAGGAGAGACTCTGGATTGGGTGAGGGGGGAGGTGGCGCGAGGGCGTTGTGTCTCAGATCCTGGGAGCTCACCAAAACATGCCCATTGGTTTTGGCTGAATTTGTTTTATTGTTTTGGGGTTTAACTGGGGAGGTGCTGTCTGTCAGGAGGTCAGCGGTCGTATCGTCATCGTCTTCCTCCTCCTCGACTTCCTCCTCCTCCTCCTCCTCCCCGTCATCCTTATTCTCATTCGAGTCCTCTTCTTGCACCACCTTCTCCTCATTTGTTCTGCAGTCATTTTCTGCCTCTTCCTCTACGTCATTCTCTACCACATCAGTCTCTTTGTCCTCCTCCTCTTCCTCCACCCCTGTCCCCTTCACCTTCTCATCACCTGTCCCTTTTATCCCCTCCTCCTGCTCTTCCTCCTTCTCCTCTTGCTCAACTTCTCCTTCTACTGAACCTTTCTCTAGTTTAGGGGGTATAGGAGCATATTTTTCAGCCACAGGGGTCGGTTCCTCTTCCTCCTCCTCTTCCTCCAGGTTATCCACAGGTAAATGGAGCTCCTTGCTCTGCAACTGTGGAGATGCTGCACCTGATGATGACAGAGAAGCACGAGGGAAGAGGAAACTCAGTTAAAGCAGGAAGTGGGTGGGAGCAGGATAAACAACAAGTGCAACTAAAGGAATCGTGGGCAGTGGAGGATAACGGGAGAAAAGGAGGTTTGGTAGCAGGAGGCAAAAAGGGACCATGAAAATATTGGTGGAGGAGGTAGACATACTTTTTTATTTTTTTATGAATCATCACAGCCTCCTGAATACCCAAGGACAGGAGTGGGATGAGGGCTTGGTTTCAATTCAGACGGGTTTTTATCACAGACAGGCTGCTCAAGCAGGCACACACACACCACACACATATTACAAACACGCGCACACACAAGAGTTAAAGTCCGTAAAAACCGTAAAAGTGGTCTTTTAATTATGAGGATGTCCTTTTTAACCAAACCTGTTGTTTTCTAGGACAGTGTTTTTCAACCTTTTCTGAGCCACGGCACACTTTAACCTTAAAAAAATCCCGCGGCACACCAGCATCCAAAAAAAAAAAAGAGAAACTCATAGTCTGTATTGATCTACAGTCCCTCCACAATCTCACGTGCATTTTTGAGATAATTGTGGCAAAAAAAGCTGGAAGCTGCAGCTGTTTTTTCTAAAAGATGTAATAAAAGTTAAATTAGAAGATTTAAAAACAGTTTGAAGTGTGTTCGTCGGTTTCAACAGGTTTAACAACAGATCTCCTTGTGCGCTGTCACTTTAACCCAATGCATCATGGGAGATGTAGTGCATAAAACGGCCAGAGATCGCTTTTCAGAGCTACATGGTTTTGTTCACTTGTTCCACGGTCTGACACCGGATTCTGTGGAAAGCTACACCGCTAAAGACGAGCTTTAGCTGGTATTTTTGTTGGAACTGAGCGACTTTACGAGCTAAATCAGGACAAGGAAGTGAAGACTTTAACCACTTCTGATTGGTCAGACTGATGACATGTGATTAAGACTCCAAGAATGATTGGTGGAGACAGTTAAAGGTGCGGGACTTTTACAAAATACAGCCGAAGCTGCAGCTAAATCGCGGTAAATCATTCTGATCAAAATGTCTTTAATAGAATCAAATAAACGCAAAGAAAAAGTATTAAAAAAAAAAGTATTTAACAATCTTTCATATTCTTAACTACTCAGTGTTTTATCAGGGCCTGTTTGGATGAACACAGAGCTGAAATCCTGGAGATGGTAAATGTTTTTAGATCAGTGAATGAGGGTAATTTCCCACGGCACACTTGACCATCTCCCACAGCACACTAGTGTGCCGCGGCACACTGGTTGAAAAACACTGGTCTAGGACATAGTTTCAGAGGAATTCAGCTTTAGCTTTACTTACAGGTGTGATTCGTCAACCTGACGGGCCTCTCCCTTTCTCCCCCCTCGTCTTCTTCCTCTTCTGCGTCCTCCTCCTCGTCGTCATCCTCGTCGCTCTCTCCGGGGACCAGAGCGGGGCCTGCTGGCAGAGGGGCCTGCTGGGGTTGCAGCGGGGAAGACGGGTCCTGCTCAGCTTCGCCCCTGTCCTCCCCTTCTTTGGCTCTTTCTTCCTTTTTCTCGGCTTCTCTCTCCAGAGCCTCGATCTCCAACATCCGTCGCTCCAGCAGCTCGGCCTGCCGCTTCTGTTTCTTTTTCAGCTTCTTTTTCTTGTTCTTGGAGATCTTTCCCATCTTGGAGATTTTAAAAAAAACACAGGAGAGAAAGAGTAAGAACAGGAAAAAAAAAAGCAATTCAAGGTTTTAATTTGAAAAATGATGCAAATCTGAAGGTAAGGACTAACAATCATTTTGATGAATGTCTGCATCAGCAGTAAATCATCTGAATATAGCAGAAACTTTAAAAAACACTTCTTTTTAGACAGATGAGATGTGTGGCCATAAAAACTAAACTAAACAACTTTCAAGCACCAGCTCGGTTTCAAACTAAATATTTGTGTATTTGCTAAACCCTGAAATACTCGCACATCAAAGACTTGATGATCATTTTAGAAACGTTCAAAAATAATGTGATGTGTGTTGAGCTGGAGCTCATCTGAAGTGTTTTGTATTTAAAATAATTCTATTTCTTCTATCTGCTCTTTTTCCAGCATGCGTTGCTTTGTATTTTGTGTTAATTGTTGAGTAGTTTTCAAAGATGTGTTGGTGTGGTTGTGTGGTGCTTTCATGAAGGGAATAAAACATATCCAATTCAAAAATCTTAGGCATATTTATTTTATAGTAGAGTAAAAATAGCTTTTCTATTCAATCCAATTCAAATTTATTTCTATAGCCCAATATTACAGCAATAGTCATCTCAATGGAAATCATAAAGAACATGAAGTCAAAGAGTTCAATAGGTAATGGCTAAACTACTAACTAAACAGACTAGACTAAAAGTATAACTTTTTCTACAACTAAAGGGTTAGCAATTTAGGCTAGCAAGGAGGTGCAGTACTCAGCATAGGTCATACGGCATATGAATGGATATTCAGAATGGTTGCCGGGCAGTTTAGCTGTGTTTGGTGCCTCCAAAGTTAGGATCCATAACACTAATCAGTGTGTTTGTCATGGTAGAGACACAAAGAGAGCTTTCAAACTCTTCCCTTGTGACACCACAGTAACCTCTTTTACTTTTGTTTTGCAGAGATAAGTGACATTTAGGGGGTGTAGCGATTAATCAGCCTAATCAATGATTCAATTTCTAGTTTAATCAAGTTGATCAAATCGACCTAAAGCAGTCTGAAATCCTTTCTAAATGACATTAATTGATTTTATTGCTATTGGAAAGCCGGTTATTCCACTCCAACGAATGGAAACACTTTGAATTTAGCAAAGTCATGTGACCAAACAGGGAGGTAGAGTGTTCTAATAATCTTCTCTTTGGATTCTTTTGATGTGGAAAAACAACAGTAAAAATGTAAATAGATTTGACATGAATTCTTGTTTACTTGTTTGTTTGTTCACATATTTATTTTACACTTGATTATCTTGCAAATAATACCAGGAATCTGGAAAGTTTCAGACTTTAGAGCATGTATGCTTCTTGCTTTGATTTTGTTCTGTTTGTATGCAGTGATTGTGTGTGTGTTTGTGTGTGTTGTTCTTCGCTCATACTCACATCTGTTGTACTCACCGGTTTGAGCTGGGGAGCTGTGCTAACTGAGAGAAAAGAGCAACAGGAACAATCAGAGGCTTTATCTGCTGTCAGAGGTTTCTACATTTGCAGAAAAATCTGCCGCACACAGATGAGATGGAAGAAAATGGCAAAAACTTCAAGAAAAA
Source organism: Oryzias curvinotus (assembly GCA_023969325.1). Lineage (NCBI taxonomy): Eukaryota > Metazoa > Chordata > Actinopteri > Beloniformes > Adrianichthyidae > Oryzias > Oryzias curvinotus. Next base: position 16,189,088 of record CM043711.1, read on the forward strand.
TCCTTGTGACTGTGCCCAAAACATTCCACGATCCCTGTTAAAGAAAGCTTTTTTGGGGGGGCATTTTAGAGTTAAGAGTTAAGCACAAGACAGAAACTCCGCGGTGTGTTAGCCATTTAAAATAAAATGCATCACGCTACATGAAAAAGCAACAAAATAACATTTTATTCTGCTAACGGCTTATGGTGAACCTCAAAGAGCTGCAAGGTTGTTCTGTGTCTTCCGACTTTTTCCGTCATCAAGCCCGTTTTTGTTTTGACAGTCGGTGCTTTTCAGCTCATTTTTCCATGTAAAAAAAAATAAATGCAATAGCGAATAAGTTGTTAGCCTAAGCCCGGGAAGACTCGACTGGCTGATGCAAGCAGCCGACAGCTCATGCTGAGATTTAACAAAAGTAGAGGGTTCATGTTGAGTTCGAAAAGATGCCTTTCCTTTTTTTTATTTCTTCCTGTCTTTTTTTTTTTAATTCTTGGGGGGGGGGCAATAAAACAAAAGAGGGAAAAAATCTCAGATAAAAATCCAAAAGAAGAGCAGCTGAGGAAGATCAAAAGGAGCCGTTGGTTAATTTAACTGTCTGGAACACAGGCTTTAACATCAAACATGATTACTCAGCAGGGACAGGGCTTATTACAACGCTTCATTTGTGTGTTGGAATTTTAAAATAAAAAAAATCAACAAGATGACTTACTTACCCATCAAATACGCTGAAAATGTCAGTATAATCCAGTCATAATTATCCTTAATATTAGGAAACTAGTATGTCAATGGATGCTAGGTCTTGTTGAAATCAGTCCTCCTTTTTGCTTTTATAAATGTATTCAGTAATTACAAAAGAATGTTTTTTTTTTTGTTTTTAAAGAAAAAAAAGAAAAATAACGGCTGAAAGCAGGAATGATGTGAAAGCATCACCTGCTGATCCAGACGGTGGAGGAGCTCCAGCTTTCTGCCATTCGGTTGCTTCCATGGCCATGCGCCTCACAAAGGCGTCATCTACACACATCAGGATGTTTTCTGGCTTGATGTCTGTGTGGATGATTTTACACTTTGAGTGGAGGTAGTCCAGACCCTGCAGGACCTGAAGGCACAGAGACAAAGTGGAACATGATTAGAGTTTTTCCGTTCAGGTGTTTCGTTCTTAGTATTCAGAATTTCCATCTTTTCACTTTGATCTCCTTCCTTAAACCAAAACACATGTAATTTTTTTTTTTTTTTTAAAGAAGGGACTGTTGGTATTGTGGTTATTTTTACTTTTTTTTTTCTTCAACCCTGAGGCTTTTTAGTCACTGACGACAAAAACAACAACTTCTTTTTTTTTTTAATCCTAAAATAGCCTGAATGTGTCTTTCTGATGCGGCTCCACTAGTTCACATGTTAATCAGGTGGTAAACATCCCTTTAACTCCGGTCCCTGAGGCTTATTCAACTTTTTGTTTACACCACTTCGCTGCAAAAAAGCAGCTGCTGCTTCACTGTCAGTTGTTTAAAGACCCACTCCGATGAAAATAGATGGTGGAGGAAATATATAAAGAAAATGATGATTAAAATGGCATTTCTGAGTATTTCTTTATTCAAATTGTTGTGAATTAAAAGCAGATGAAAAAAAGCCATTGGAAAAAGCCTGTAGCAGAGACGTAGGTGCTACAATGAGCAGGCCACAAGCTCCCTGCTCTGCTCCATTCCCATGAATCCACCTGTAGACAAATAGAGTCAAGTCTTCCTTTTTCTCAGATGATCTATTGCTGTTGTTCACCATTTCTGCTGCGCCGCTAATGTTCAACTGGGAAGAGAGTGTAAACAGATGGATGATGGGAAGTGAGGGCGGGTTTACTCCACGCCTAACGTTCCGCCCACAATTCGTAGGGGAATTTCTAATAAACTACTGCTGCTCAGCAGAAACCATGTCCTAGAAAACAACACGGGTATTTTGCTTTAGGCAAAAAAACCCGGCATAATCATAATGAAAAAAACAATATATAAATTAATAAAAAGTTGATATCCAATTATGGACTTGACAGTTTAGGAAGTTACTAACAAAACAAAACAAAAACAGTTTTAAGAATTGCAATCTGTTTTGTATTTATGTAGATTTCATCAAACTTAAAACAAAACTTTTTTTTGTATATCTGATGTTTTTTAATTAATTTATAGGAAAGGTTTATTAGCAATGATATAACCAACTGTTCTGTCTAAAACTGTAATTTGTTTTTACTTTGAGGATTGTCCAGTTAATTCATTTTTGGTCAACCAGACAACAAAACATCCTTTATAACTTTTTTTATATCACACCAGAAAAAAAATGGGAGAACGAATTTCAGGATGAATTCAGAACAAATTTCAGGACACTTGAACATTTCATATAATACCTTCAAAATAGTAAACAATAATGAAGTGAAATGATCTGTTTCCTGCTTTCAGCTTTCACTAGTGGGTCTGTAAACAACTTTACTGTTTACAGCAAAGCATAAAAACATATCTCCAACAGTGATTACCTTTGCCCCACACACTAATGTGCAGAAAATACCTGAAGTTCCGCTTAATTAGCAAAACTTAAACCTAAGTTAACGATGGCAGCAAAAGACGCATATTTAAACTTAATGTGTTTGTTCAGACTGACGCGCGACAGTGTTCCAATTTTATTGTACAGAATGACGAGCAAGGATAGGAAAAATGATGTATTGAATCCAAAAGAAGAAGGCGCAATTCTTAAAGCTACACTCACGCCGCCCTCGGTACTGCGTGTTCAAGTGGCCACTTCCAGTGAAAAGTCTTTAGTAAATGGTGCATTTCAGGCTTCTGTGTTCCAAACTTTCGCGTTCACGGATCGCTAGGCAACTTTTTACAACCGTTTTTGGGCTGTGCGCACAAAACGCACGGCTATTCAATGTGCGTTACCAACTACACCTGGTCAAACCTTGACCGCTGTCGCACCAAGTCTCTTCCAACTGTAGCTGGTGGACATGCGCTAGTTAACAGAAGCAAAAAGAAAAGAAGAAGCCCCTACCTGCTTGTCAAGTGTAAACACAACATGCTAAACATGCCCGGTGTGTACCTATGGGTAAATGTGATCCTATACATCATCTTTGTGATAAAGGGCTGAGTAATATGACAGGCTCTAGCTGAATCTATGACACTTTCATGAAAAGTCTGTGTGTTTTGTGTGAACATCCTTACCTGTCTGATTATGCTTTTAACACACTGCAGAGGCAGACCTTGGTAGTTAGATTTAATAATCCATTTCAGCAAGTGATGACCCAACACCTCAAACACCATACACACATCTGTGAGCATGAGTCAAGGACTCCAACTCCAATCTCTTTGATGCTGGCTCCCACAAAGGCCTCCTTTTAATTAGGATACGTATGCCGTTGACTCCAGAGATCTTGAAGTCGTCTATCAGCTGAACCACCATGTCCTTGTTGGGGTCTCCGGGGTCGCTTTCTCTCACCTGCGGGACAAGAGGGTGAGGAGGTCACGAGAGTGTGCTGTAAAGGAAAAGTGATGTTTGAGGGGTTGGAATAAATGGATTTGATTCTCACACATCGCAGCAGTTTAATCTCATCGAGCGCCGTCTCTGTGTAGTGCTGGGCGCTCTTCACCACCTTCATCGCCACAAAGTTCTTCACCCTGCAATGCGACACAATTAAGAGGTTCAGAATATATTCTTGTGAATATTCTAGTTACTGAGGTTTAGAGTGCCACGGCGCTATGAAGAAAAAAAAAAAAACATCACCAAAAAATAAAAACACAGCAAATGTAAACAATCTTTAAGATGAACCATCCTCATTTTGGTCATCGCCGTGTTTTTCTTTTACTTATGGTGCAGGCTGCTCTTCCATGAATTGCTTCTGTGCATAGTTGTATCATTGCTTTTCTACTCCATAAGGTAAAAAAAACGTAATTTTTCATTTTCATTCAACTTATTCACCTAAATGTCAAAGTCTAACACATGTTAGAGATTATCTGACAAAAACCTTCCGTCTTTTCATGTGGAAACGTAAATAAATACTTACTATGCATTTCTATGTTACACGTCACTGAACAGCAGTAGTAACAGTTTGCATTTTAAAGTCATTGCAACGGAACAAGCATACATATACTGTATACGACTAAGGCTACGTATACATTATCCACGCGCCTCTTATGTCAAAGCGGTGCAAATCTTGTAAATTGGGCTCGAAATGGTTCAGTTTGGCTTTTTTTAAACTACCATCACCTGTCAATAATGCAGGTTAAGTAACTACAGAACAACAGAGGATGACAGTTCCATGTTCATGTGATTAGTCTAAGGTCTTGACTTCTGAACAATCGTGACTAAACCTGAGACGATGACCACCGACCGTCAGCGTAAGAAACACCAGTGACACCGCAGAGTTAGGTTCGTGCACAAGTCTGTGAAAGGAGAAACTCCTGGAATGATGGTACTATCAATTATCAAGCCTAGTTGCCGTGTCAACACCTGTGGTTTCAGTCCCCGTGGTGACGTGTGTCAAAAGGCTCTGGGCTGTTTCAAGTTTAAAGTTTCATTGTTTTGCTGGGGTGTGACACAAAAATGTACACATCAGAAGTAGGAATCACAAAGCCTTTCAGTGTACTTTAGTGTGTTTGTGTTCATGTGTTTGTGACACTCACTGAATATCCCAGCACAGCCACACGGTGGAGAAATGGCCCCACCCCAGCTTTCTGATCACATGGTACCGTCCATTGAATAAATCCCCAATCTTCACGGGATGGTACCCTCCTAAAAAAAAAAAAAATGAAGGCTGCAGGCAAATGTATTTCATAACATTTCAGTATTATATTGACAAATGAGTAAAAATAAAAGGGAACATGAAGACTTTCCAGACAATTTGGAGGAGTCCAAAAACGTTCTTTTGTTATTCAATAAATTATTGAGAAAACCTTTCTGAGATAGCAGGTTATTTCCTATATTCAAAAAAATAAAGAAAAATGTCAAGAAACAGATCAGAGGAAGACTGAGAAAAAATCTAAAGACAAACTGAGTGAATGGCATTGATCAGAAATTGACTGATCGCTTTGTATGGAAGCCCCAGTGGCTCAGGCAACAAAAGTTGTCTTCTAGCTTACAAGCAAACAGCTGTGACACCAAAGCAAACTAAATATTTGCTGAAAGAAAGATTGAGAATTTTGACTAAAAATCCAAAATACAGAGTATATAGTGAAAAAGACAATAAACCCCATTAATACAGCCCTTTGATCAGAATCCATCTGGGGGGACTACATAATGTGGAAGCCTATTTGTGGCTATGTGTGAGGATGAAGAGAAAGAAACTGAGGAAGACCAAATCAAGATAGAATCTCAGACTGAGACAGACCATCTTAACCCCTAAATACCCAAGAGAAATGTTCTTCTGGGCTTTTAAAGTTGATTTGACTTTTTTGTTTTGATTGTTTATTATTGGAGGCAAAAATGAATAGCAGCCAAAAAATTATTAATAGAAATATAAAAATTAAAATAAATAATAACTCAGCTTTCAAACCTGACCCTGTGTCGGAATGTCAATGTTCTTTATTTATCTATTTTTCTGTAGAACAAATTTCCATAAACTTTAAGTTGCCCTAAACAAAATCCCAATTAAAATGGGCAGTTAAAGCAATGCAAATTACATAATATACTTAAAAGAATAAAAAAAGAAACATAAATCATATAGTAAAAACTACACGGCTTTCCAACCAACAATGCAATGAAAAAAATAAGACATGAAACTAAGATATCAAACTGTAGCTAAAGGTCTGAGCCAATAATGGTTTTAAGCTTCCATGAATAAATAATGAGTCACCCTAGATTTAAGATTAGTACCTTCAGGAAAAAAATGAGGGTAAGACCTTAAATGTCTTCCTGGAGCATTTAGCTGCAGTTCTGATCCTTATGACGGAATGAATTCATTAAGAGCTTTAAGATACCAAAAATCTTCCACTGTATTCTGAAGTGAACAGGGGAGCAGCAAACTCAAATGTGCTCTCTGCAGCAGCGTTCTGACTGAGCAGCAGAAAAAAAAGGAGAGACGACCGATCAAGACCAAAACAGAAGACACAACAGTTCGCAATGGAGGCACTTTGACTTTCTGACGGAAGGTGAAGCTTCAGCTTATCAAGCAGTCTCAACTGCAAAAAAAAAAAATGACCACAAAGTTGATCTGCTGCTCCAAGTCAAAAGAGTTATGGATAATTACAGCTAAATGACTGCTGTGAGGAGGACGCACAGAACCCAGAGAGCTGATAACTCTGGACAGCCAAATGTAATAGCTCTGCCTTTCCAAAAATAATTGATTTACTTTTCTTTTCATTTAGGTTAAGAACATTCGTCACCATCCATTCTTTCAAATCCTTAAACTTTTGGACAAAACAAACTATGACGGAAGCACAAAAAAGGGATTACTCAAACAAAAGAGTTATGAGAAGCCTTAAGAATAAATAAATGACAATAATTTTAGGTTTCCACAGTGGAAAAGTTTATTTAGCAGTCAATGAGTTAAAGAACACGAGTGGATTTCAGTCGGAAAAGAGACGCTGGAATGTTTGTTTGTGTTTTTAACATTGCTTTTGCTGTGTCCTTGTAAAAGCAAGTTAACAATCATTTCAAGTTAGACCTTAAACGTCTAAATGCAGTCGAAACTGTAAGCAAACTCAGAGACATAAAAATATCAAAAATGTGGAAACATTCAAGCAGCGAGAAAGCACCTAAAACAGGTCAAAACATGAGCAAAAAACAGGAAACCAGTGACTCATGAATCTCTCCAAAAATCTGATTTACATAGATGATTTGAATACGGGTTTTTTTTTTTATTAATATTTTGAGATGCACTAAAAAGTGTACCTTAACATTGTTTTTGTTTAAACTTAAGTTGATCTCAAATTGGAAAAAATATTCAAAATAACTGTAATCAAACCATTTAAAAAAGTTCAAGATTTTCTACGAATCTGGTCATCAATTTTTGTACTTTAGATTTTGAAATTACCGTAACATAAATGAAAAAAATCTTTTCGATTGACGCATCTGTTCCTTCACCAGCTGGCTGGAAATGGGTTGCTTGTAAAATTTGAACCCATGTTCATCATCAGTGATTATTGAGCCTATCTTTAATTCACTGTGTTTTAGTCACATGCACCCGTACTGGCGGCTTTGGGTTCTGCGGGTTTTTGGGTTGTCCTGACCCACAGAGGGTCCTGGAAATTTCCCAGAAGTCTTTGCAAAAAAACAGTGTCCATCAATGCTCACTAGATTGGCAATTACAGACCACGATGCATTGCGTTTGAACATTTTTTGCAAAGAAAACGCATTTAAGTTGATTTTTTTAGTAAAATATCAAGGTTTTCAACTTCAGAACACAGTGGATTCATAAATGGTCATCGCAAAACGCTCATACCGATGAGATTTTTACTTTGTGAAATCAATGATGTCATATTCGCCGATTGGAAAAAAATAAAAAGTAGTGAGCATGGTGTCCGAATTGCTTTTAAAATCCAAGGCTCCACATAGTCCCACACTATATAGTGTTTTAGTGGTTAGGGCTTAACCCTTGTGCTATCCTAGGCACTTTAACATTGGGAATTGGGTCATTTAGACCCCACTAGACAGTGCCCTAAACCTTTTTTCTTCAACGATTTGTGATCTTCACTGGTGTCCATGGATTACATGACATCCTCTTTACCTTTATCCACCTTTGTCATGATAGGGAGAACACGTCAATGTAAGGGTGGGGTCATAGGATAGCACAAGGGTTAAGGCACACTGGTGACGCTGTCGAATGGTGCACTTTACGAAGCGCTCCGGTCATTAATAAGGTAAGCGTACTGGCTCCTTATGGACAGCACAAGCCTGTAGGATGCCCACACAAACTGCATGTCTAATTTCCTACTGTCTAACAGTCAGGCTGCATGCACGGAGCACACAATTGAACAGGCTCCTTGCGCAGTGTGCAGGGTTCGAGAGGGTAACAAAAATCTGTATCACCCATACGTGTTGTTTAAGTGTCCGCTGTGACCCGTCGCCCGCAGCATGCCCGTAGAAAAACATGCATGAACATTTTCTCTCCACGGGCTCACAGAGTTGTCTGCAAACTTGTTATTTCGTGTGGGCCACCTATGTGCCCCATTCAGGCTTGCTCATTTTTGTCCACAAAGTACTCTTATCAACCCGAAACGAAAGTTGTGACTAACACCGGGACGAATTTCGCTCACGATATTCGCCGACGTTTAACGCCTCCTGACTAAACAAAGGGCACCAACGTGAGTGTGCACACCGATGTGAAAAAACGCCCCGCGTCAAAGCGTCACTTTTTAAAAAACGCCTCGGGTTCGTTTTTTTGGTTTGACGCGCTGCGTCAAAAACTATTCGACCAATCAGAATGGCGCTTTTGCACACGTGTCTGGAGCTTCTGAAGTTACAGTAAAACACAACTTGGGGGCGCTCAAACACAAAACTGCCTTTCTGAGCACACATACCAGCAAAGAAGATAGATGCCAAGTAGCGTCTACACTGCCGCAAAGAAATAATGACGGACATTCTAAAATATCCCCGAAAACGCTTATGATACATTTTCAGCTCTTGTACCCGTCGATAAAACTCACCATGTTCTTCTCTTCTCGTAACTATGGGATGTACCCAAAATCGGCGTCTTTCATCATTCAACAGAACAATCATTTCTTCATCATTGGAACTGGAGCTGGAGCTACTGGTGCTTGAAATATTCATGTTTTCTCTGTATGATTCTGACAAGCACGTAAATACTGGCTCTCTTCTTCTGAGTGAAAAGCGACCACCTTGTGTACAGGAGTATTTCTGTTTTACATTAAGCGCCATCTAATGTCAGGGAATGAAATTGCATGTTGGCTCGGCTCATCGTCAGCGAAAATCGCCTGGGTGTGAACACAAAAGACGTGGCGAAAAACGCTGGCGAATAACGCCAGGCGAATATTCGTCCCGGTGTGTACGGGCCTTCAGGCTTAAAATATGTCACATTGTGCCAAAAAAAAAAAACTTTCAAGACTTTCAAGCTTCTCAAGCATTCAGCAAACATCACCTCCAAACATACTAATGGCTTTTAAAACCTCATTAGACATAATCAAAACAAAACCTTCAGCATAAATTATGAAAAAAATAAACACTTTTTAAAGCTATTTTAGCAGTAAAAAGTTGATCTTTGTGGTTCTGAAGATAAATGATCAAAATATATTCCACATATGCACTACTGCTGCCTTACTGACTGCGATGTAACACTTTAAACATACAGATTACTTTCCCCTGACAGGATTTTTTTAGAAACGTATCTGTTCTTCTACTTTCTTGACCCGATGAAGAAAACTGGGCTGTTGCTCCAGTCTGGCAAGAAGCAGACAACCTTGAAACACTTGTGTTATAATAATGGCTACACTCACTCTGCTGCAGATGACAGGATGAAGGGAGAAATGAAAGAGGAGGAGAAAGAACCCGCAGAAAGAGAGAGGAAGAGAGGTCTATCTGGAACAAGACCGTCACTGTTGAGCTGTGCAGGACAGATGCACAGAGTGGAAGTAATGAACAGGGACGGATGAATTGTGCTTTTGTGTTCGGCCCTGACCTTTGCAGTAGTCTGCGGGATCCTCCTGCTCCTCATCGTCGGAGCCCAGGATCTCCTCCTCCTGCTCCGGGGGGCCAACCGGCTCAGAGGGAGGCGGAGGAGGTGGTGGAGGAGGAGGTGTGCTGACCGGGGCTTTTTGTTGGGTCTCAGGCCTGTGAACACAACAAAAAGGAAAAGTCAACGGAGCAAAAACCCGATCAATTGTTTGACGTGTCCCGGCTGTGACTCACATTCTCAGACTTTTTGAGTTGATGCATGTTAGTGAACGTATTTTCTGACTGAGAACAGAGCAAAGTTTATGTTTGTGGACCAGTCCACAATGCAAGTTAGATGTTTGTTCACTGGTAAGAAGAACACTAGGAAGTGATGTTAAGTGCGAGCGATAAATAAAACCAATGCAGCAAATAGAGTCCCTGACAAGTTGCTGCACAGAAAAGAGAAAAGAGAAAGCTCACAGCTGAGAAACAGAAAATGTATTGACAGAAGGATAAATCAGAAGGGTAGGCTTTAGTCTAAGGAAATATAAAAGCAAACTTATTCCCCTTTTTTTCTTTTTTGATGGAATCAGAAACAAGAAGCAAGCTTACATTAATCTTTTTTAAGAATTTGTTGTTTTTGTTTTTGTTTTTCTTTTTAAACCTCAAAGTGGTTTTATTTGCAGGCAGGCAGGCAGGCAGGCAGGCAGGCAGGCAGGCAGGCAGGCAGGCAGGCAGGCAGGCAGGTGCCTGTGTTTGGCAGCGCCACCAGTGTGTGAATGTTAAGTCAGCTTAAAAATAACACATGGTTTTCAGACAGTTATTTTACTTTCATTCAAATTAATTCAATTAAGTAGGTGTAACTTTGGTGTTGCTGTTAGATCGACACCGCAAGGAATTGTGGGATACCATTCCCTTTGCCTGTCTGGATGGATTTGGGTTTAAGTGTGGGTTTTTGACAACATATGTTTAGTTATTTAGCTATTTTGCTGTGTTTTGCTGAGTAATTTTGTCCTACTACGCTTAAGTCTCTGCACCGTGAGTGACAGGGAGGGAGAGGATGATGAATTTAGATAGCACCCCTACTATCAAGTCTTGTAATGACAACATCAGAAAATTGCTAATTGAATGTTAGCACTCTGTATCTATTGTTTTGGTCTTTTTTTATTGTTTTAAAAATGAGCATATCTGCCGGCTCAAACTTAGACATATGAGAGTTCAAGAATTATAATAAATTAAGATGGAAAAAAGATTAATTGAATTGGAGTAATATGACATTTATTTAGATAAACATGTAAATTTGAGTTGTATAAACACTAATTAAGTTTTATAGATGTAAGAAATTAGGTTGCATAACTTTAACTCAATTACTTGATACCAATAAAAGTAATTCATTTAATTTGGCAAAATGTGATAAGTTATACATATATATATGCGTCACAATAAAAATAGAAATAAGGTCAGAAACTCGTGCGTTTACTTTGTCCGTTCTTTTTCTACAAGCAGAAACTCTTTCTTGATGCAGCCGTGTTACTTTTTTGATGGACGTATAATCTTCATACACCGTCATTAAAATCTCAGACTCCGTCTCACTTAAGTGTAGTGCTTTCTTTTTTTCTCCTGGCGTTTCCATGGTGACTCTGGAAATCGGCGATCCATTGAGTATGTCTTTATGTACTTGCCGTGCACGCGCATTAACCCAGGGTTACCAAGTCGAGCGTAATTACGCCAACTCATATCCGGTCTTTTGGAACCGACATACCCAGAGTAAGCAAGTTCAGGCAGATTTCAGCCAAAGTTCAGGGTTAAAGTCAGGCTAGTGTAAACTTGCTTTCTGGAATACCCCCCAGGTCATCGTTCTCCACCTTCTGAAGGATCAATGATGGAGGCGGGAGGAGATTCAGCCTTTTACCACAGCACGCTGCCACGGCCGTTTATGTGCAGACTAAATATTCAACCTTTGTCATTTTACAAACCCCCTGTATTTGTTGCTTTTAGGCAGTAGGGCTGTGCGATATGGCCTAAAAATTTTAATTCGATTTCCCATTTTTTCCCCGATCACCCCCCCCCCCCCCCCACACACACACACACACACACACTTAAGGAAAGCCATAGGTACAAACGGCAGACTACTTAAAGCAAATTTTGCTTTGATTTAATCAAACGCAAGACAAATGTAACCCCCATTTCTGGGATGGATAATAAATAAATGAACACACTCTTGGAATCAAAGTCCCAGCTGTGTTTTCAGTCACACTTTGTAGTCTAGACTAAAATGAGACAAATATTCACCTTAGAGTAGCACCATTTTCTAAAGGATTAACAATACAGCTCATATCTGGGGTCTAAGGTTTTAATGAAATCAATAAACCCCGTCTTCTCTACGGGTTATATGGGTACCATGTCTTTGGCTGTATGCAAATGTGTCCCACAAGATATAAACTAGAACTGTGACAGTGTGGGATTTTTGATAACCGCGCTGATGAAGCAGCAGGCCTATTAGGGAGCTAATTTAACTTCCAGAAAATGTAATGCTGTTTATAGCATGTAGTGAATTTATAGTTGTTAAAAATAATGCAGCGTTAGAACAGAGAGTGGTTCAAAGTGAGGAATTTAAAGCTGAAATACAACAATCACAACTTTCTCCGTCTTAAGTCAGTCTAACATTTCTCAGCTCAGGTTAATTTAGTCTCAAACTCAAGTTGACTTGTCTAAGACCAGGGAACCAAGACCTCCCACTACGGGATAGAAACATGACCAAATGATGCTAAACAAACACACACTCACACTCACACACAGCCAGAGTAATTATACAAGCAGTCACAGGCTCAGACACATGATAGAACCTTTTGGTGTGTTTCTATGGCAACTGCAAGGCAAGGGGGGGTGGAAGGGGTCTGTGTGTGGCGACTCCGAGCCATCACACGATGGCCGTTTAGGGGTGCTGAGGAGGGATTGAAATTTTACAATCCCCTTCCAAGTCCGTGCGTGCACACACATGGTCCAACACCGCGTCCTTCAAAATGATTCTGCCTCTTTATTAAAGCAGTCACGTCTGGTGTCATACATCAAATCCATAAACTCTGTGCTTTCACACTGTTCATCTTGCAACTGAGAGTACAAACACTTACCCCCCCAACTACCCATTACTTCCTGGAGTCCAACAGAGCGGTGCAACATTAAGTCGGCACCAATGCTTCAGTTTAAAATACAAGCTGAGGACAGGCGCCGACAAAAAAACAAAAGCCAGGAGAGAAAGACCGACCAAATAACATGGTACACAGAGCGAGCAAACAAAAAGCGGACACAGAGAGGTTTGATCTGACGGCCGCAGTGGGTAAAGGAGACAGGTAGAAACAACGAGGGGGCGGCAGACACAAAAGACAAATAGCAGGAGGACAGAAAAGTCACCATGCAGAAGAAGAAGCAGAACTGCACTAATATAAAATGAATAATACACGCACAAGCAGGATAACCCAGCAAATCAAAAGTACTAACAAAATCTGTGAGCTACCATATTTTCCTCACTATAGAGCACACTTAAAAACCATGCCTTTGTTCCCCTTATAATCCAGAGGGCCTTACATATGAAATAATTCTGGTTGCGCTCATTTACTGTGAGAGTTACAAAGCACTATGTCCAAATGTTTTGTTCAATGTTATCATGAATATGCTAATGTGGCTAACATGTAGCACTCACTTATTGGGGTTTGGTTTTATGTGCTGCTAACAAAGTTGGGAGTTAGTTTAGTCAATAATTTTTGTTTTAGTGATAGCAGTAAAAAGAAATGTTGTGTTGCAAACAAGGTTGGGATTTACAGGCATTGAATTGTGAATGTAACTAATGTTTGTCTTGAGGGCTTGAATTCCATTAAATTCATTGTAAATAGGGCTGCACGATATGAGCAAAACTTTCGATATGCGATATTAGAGATTACAATTGCGATAACAATATAATTTGCGGTATATAAACAAATAGCAAAATAACCAAAAACATTATTCCCATTTAATTGCAACAGTTAAAAGTTATACTCCAAATGATCCTTGTCGACATAGGTGACAAACATCAAACATAAAATGCCTCTATCCGATTGGTCAAATTCATTAAGAGATTTATTTGATTCGTTTATACTTCAAGATGCCTTAAGATTCTTTTAACACATTTAAGGTTTACGATTTATTGCGATTTCCGCCGTCTTTTGCGATATGCATATGGCAGAGCTGGATTTTGCGATAACGATAAATTTGCCGTATATTGTGCAGGACTAATTGTAAATAATGATTTTGTCAACTCTTCTAGCTGTAAGGTTGTTAATCTGACTGCTTGACGTTCACACAGCACGCACCGATGAGCAGGTGCGCGGACTGCTGCTGGCTGTTTGAATTTTGTGTCAAATAGATTAAAAGACCAATTGACACCAACCCAAAGTCCAATTCAATCAACACCAGCACAAACACAAAGCAGGGAACGTGACCCAGTTAATAAAGTCTGACTGACTGATAGACTTATCTCTGACTCTTTTGTTTTGCTTGATGCACTTTATAGTTCGGTGTGCCTTATATATGACATAGGTTCAAAAGTAGACAATTCTTTGACCGTGCCCCTTGTGATGCGGTGCCCCTATAGTGAGGAATACAAATGGAAAATGCTGTATACTTATATAGCGCTTTTCTACCTTCCTCTAAGGCCCAAAGCGCTTTACAGTCCCAGTCCCATTCACCCACTCACACACACACACACACATTCACACACTGGCACCAACTTCCCACAAGAGACACAGGGTTCAGTGTCTTGCCAAAGGGCACTTCGACACATGGGAGGGAAAGGCAGGAATCAAACCGGCAATCATCCAATCAGAGGTTGACTGCCCTGCCGCTAGACCACGGCCGCCTAAATACCAAATATAAGGTACACACAAAAACGTAGGCATAAGTACACAAGCACAGTGAAAGAAACACATACAGAAGGTAGAAGAAAATAAACCAAATGAATCCACCAGGAGGGAAGTAACAGCCTATTGCTTTTACCGTTCTATTGTTCATTTTCCAACATACTGTATCCACAGCAAAACACAAAGGGTTGCTTAATTGGTTGGTCAGTTTGGTCAGGTAGATGTAAACATTTACCCCCAATGTGGGTAAATGACATCATTTACCAGGAAAAGTGACACAGCAGGAAGGACTGTTGATCAGGTGCTAAGGTCCTCTCTGACTTTGGAATTTTCTTTCCGCATCAATCGTGGCGGAAGTCAGTTGTCATTTACACATGACTGACAAAACGTGCACAGAAAAATATGTTTGCCAGTCAGATATTTGCATCTGGGTTTTAGATGCCAACACAGGGAGTGTGTGGTTGCAGAATTTGAGTCTGAAAACAGACACACACGTGTGTGTGTGTGTGTGTGTGTGTGTGTGTGTGTGTGTGTGTATGTGTGTGTGAAGAAGTCTGGGCACGTCGACACATGCAACTGAAATGTCCACGTCCCAACATGTAAGCTGGAAGACTGTTTTCTTCATGAACCCACATCTGTGTGTTTATGCAACAAATGCATGTTGTTAATCCATCAAAACAGATTCTTTCAACACACCAGTGACACCTGACAAAGAGCTGAATAAGCCCGATGGTCCAGATTTGAAGCCTGTGACACCCACTTTTAGAATGCACTAGAAAATGAACAGCGTCAACACAGTTGACTTAAAAACTGTTCAATTTTGTTAACTTTGTTATCAGTCATATGTTTTGACATGAGATCACATGCTTTTAGCGGGGCATCTGATAGGTCAGTTTATAACTGGAATAACTTGCGCTAAAGAAAAAGATATATTGTAAAATAAAAAAAAGGGTTAGCAAGAACATGTTAAAAAAGGAAGCACGGCAAGAATGGCTGTTCTAGGTGATATTGGTCATGTTCTTATATAATTTTCAGTTTTCTTTCAACCTTTTATCTGTGCTCTAAATGCAAATAAAGAATGAAAACTAAAATATATGTCGATAAAAAAGCACATTTTGTTATTATATATATATATATATACATATATATATATATATATGTATGTATGTTTGTGTGTGTGTTTGTTAAAATTAACTATATACATAAACAGGACATATCATATCCACTCAAAGACCCACTCTGATAAAAATGGTGTTTTTGGTGTTTTTAACATGTTCTTGTAGCATTTTCTGAGGATAGAGGATACTCATAAAGAAAATTAAGCTTAAATTTGCATTTTTGAGTATTTCTTTATTCAAATCGCTGTAAATCAGGAGCAGACAAAAAATACAGTTTCAAAAAAGATTGTATCTGTTATGGAGAAAATACTCTAGGGTTGCCACAAGCTCCCTGTTCGCCTCCATTCTGATACATTAACTATTCCTCTCTCTTTCTACATCTTGGCCTGTCTTTCTTTAACGTCAGCTTAGGAGTATGAGTGGCTGTAAAGTAGTGGAAGAGTAAACAGAAAGCTGTCAGCAGTAGGGAGGGGAAAGGGAGCATGGTTATTCTGTGCCAACAGTGCTGCCCACAACTCAGAGGTGAATTTCTAATTAACTCCACGGTTCTGCAAAAACGTCCTGGAAAACAATGCAGGTTTTTGATTTTTGGCTAAAAACTGCATCATCATAATTAAAAGACCACTGGGAACACTTCCAAGAGATCAGAAGATGATCGAAGACGGACTTTGAGTATGACTTTTTTAAAACTCTCAACTAAACTCTCAACACTGTTAGTGATTTCAGTGACAGTAAATTAAAGTCTCTATTAGAATTGCATTTGCTTTTTTCCCCTCAAATGTAAGAGAAAGTGCAAAAGACCATTTTCAAATTTTAAAAACGTCCTCCTTACAGCTGTTTTTGACAAAATCCCATAGAAGACCCACACATCTCAGACCACCAAAGAAAAAACGCCTAGTAGAACAGCTAACCTTATTCAAGATCCTACATTATGACTCAGCCAATAAACATAATTTATTGTCACCAAGGTAACAGGTATTTCTTAGCAACAAAAGCATTGTCCTCTCCTCTTAGTGCTAAGGCGTGGGTTTGTGGCTGCGGCTGTCCTTCAGTTCTGCCTTTCCATTCCAACAGTGGTGACTCTACCGCCGATTGATTTATTGTTTATCTCTCCCTCTCTCCATCTTGGCCTGTATCAGCAAGACAGCTGACTCATTCTCTCCTCTCCTCCAGAGAATCCGTCTGTGTGCAAAACTTGGATGTCACAGCTATTTGCAGAGCGCAGCTGACGTCACTGGGCTGCACAGCCCCCACATGCCAGTCTGTGGCTGCAACGTATGGCTGGACCGGATGTGCTTTCTAACAGCCAAACACACTGTTCTTTGAATCACTGTGCAACTGGCTTCTCTGCTAATGCTGAACCTCGGCAGTGGCTTAGGATGTTTTAACCACCACTCAAAACCAAAACCCCCATCAGCTGCAGGGCACTTCATACTGATGAAACATGACAAGGCAGGTTTAAGCAAAAGGTTCAGAATGAAGTTATTTTATGGTGTTATGGTGTTGTGCATTTGTGCATATGCATGATTTTAAGAACTAGTTCAGACTTTTTAGAAAGAAAAAAATGAACTTAAACCGTGACTTCAGTCCTGCATGAGACAGACAGACTAATTTTACTTTGTTTTGCATTGAGAAATTCAGCTGTACAATGCAATGCAAATACTCAGAATAATGCAAACCTACACACAAACAAAATAAGATAACAGCAAATAAATAAAGGCTGCCCTGACATCTAAGAGTTTAAAGGTGGAGCTTTGGTTAAGAATGATATTTTTTGCTGTACAACAGTGACACTGCTCTATTTTGCCAGGGAACTAAACCATTGACTGTATACAAGATAAGGACAGAGTGACCCCTCCGCCATGGTGTTCCAAATAGGAGAAGGTGTGTGTGTGTATATATCATTATTTTTCATGGCATTTTTACTCTGGTGTAAGTTATTCAAGGTCTAAACTAATCAATCAGATGTCTCAATAAACGGATTTGGTCTTACATCAAAAGTTCAAAAAGTTTGATTGACAGCGTTTTCACTTTCAGCGGAAGGGGTGTGGACTTCTAACAAGCTCACTCCTGATTGGCGATAATGGTTGCCATAGGGATGTTGACTCAGACCAACTCAGAGCAATTACTCTTTACTGAGGATTTATGGTTCCAACATGGCAGCATCCATATCACCAAAAAATGTCAACTGAATTGTTTTCAGTTGGTTGGAGCCGGAGGTAAGCCATTTTCTATCGGTGATGTCATATTCAGACCAGTTCTGATACACAGTAAATTAACTGAACTGAAACTCAAAAGACATAGCTACAAGTGCTGAGAACATTTGAAAAAAAACCTCCCAAAACATTCATTTCAACTTTGATTTTTGAAGCCACAACAACAACAAACCACATGTCTGCAAAATAAGGCGCAGTGGGAGGTCTCTCTGCACAGAAACGTGTCCCTCTATTTCATTCTGAGTTCATAAAGTGACACAAACAAGCTACAAAACCATGTGTCGCACACCCGCCCACGTCTGCAAAACACTGTGCAAAGGCATAAAAATTTGCACATGAACTTAGGCAGTCAAGTTAAATTAAAAGCCATTCATTTCTGTGTTCTCCTTGTGACATAAACTGTAATATATTCTTACTATAGTGTAAAAACTTAATTTAACATTATTAGTTTTCGGAGCAAGACTCGAAATGATTTCTGTTCATCCCCGTCAATCAAAGACAATGGAAGCAGTTATGCAAGGCCTACATTTATGACTGTGCCTCTGCTGTACAATAAAGCGGTATCATGTCATAAAATAAGCTCCCACTGAAAAGAGGAGAACACGCAGTAGGATTTTTACCTGACTCACACAATGATAAGAGAATTTCACCATAAATACCTCTGACATCTTGCATCTCTTAGATTATCACAGATAGGTATTTTGTCTTGATGAGAAATTATAAAATCGTGTCATGTTGCATAACTAGCTAGGGAGCCCGGATCTGACAAGGCTAAAATAAATAAATAAAGCGTTCCCACCAAATAATATTTCGTTCCCACAGAATAATGAATGCGTGGGAACGGAATAATATTCTGATATACATTTATCCTGTTGTCTTTGAATCCACCACAGTAACAGGGACACGTTGATTGGTCGAGATGCATTATGGGATATGTGTGATGCATGATGGGATACGTAGCATGTAGCCTTCGGATGTTAAGTGACTGCTAAATATAGGCCTGCACAATATACCGCAAATTTATCGTTATCGCAATATCAAGCAGTGCAATATCCATATCGCAAAAGTCAGCAAAAATCGATATAAATGGTTACTTTAAATGTGCTAAAACTATCTTATGGCAGCTTGAAGTATTTAACTAATCAAATAAATCCGTGTATGCATTTGACCAATTGGATAGACCCTTTCACGTTGTTGACCAATCAGATGGAGCTCTTTTATGTTAGATGTTTGCCTCCTACGTCAACAAAGGTCATTTGGAGTATAATTTTTAAATTGTTGCAATGAAACGGTAATTATGTTTTTGGTTGTTTTGCTATTTGTGTATATACCGCAAATTATATCGTTATCGCAACATGGATCACTCATATCGCATATCGCAAGTTTTGCTCATATCGTGCAGCCCTAGCTAAATAGTATGTTCACAAAATACAAGTCCCAAATGTTATTATTCTTCTTCGACCCTAAACTACAATATCCCATAGTGCAGCTGGCTGTCCGTCTACCAACCAGCTGCCCGAATGCCGAAACTAATAAACCTGATGTCTAAACATCCCCAGTATCTTCCATGCAATGTAATGAGACACACACAGACAGGAATGTGAAGGTATCTGCTGTAAATCTAAGTATCCGTAACATCCGTGTTTATGAATGACTAATCACGCGAATAATTATTGCATTTGCACGAATTAATTATTTCGAGGGCACAAAATATTATTTTGTGGGAACGGAATATTTATTATTTTACCCATGTCAGTTCCTGGGCTCAGTAACTAGCAGAGATGATCACACCATAGTGTTTTCATAGAGAATAAAAAAAAACAGTTCTATGTAGTTGTAAGGCAAAAAGAGAATCTTTCATTTTAACAACAGATGAAGTAAAGAAGCTTTTCTATACAAGAATTGTAAAGCTAAACTATTCTTATTTAAATCTCCAAAAAAGAAGATTCAACAAAATAACAAATGCAGGCCTACATTTTTAACAAACGGGACACAAGTTAACCAAATAGACTGTCACAATCTCAAAAACAACAGAATTTTAAAGAGTCAAAAATCAGTGGGTTGAACATAAAATAATCTGCAGAAAAAATCAAATCCTCCTTAATAAATATACAATCGGAAAAAACGGAGGAATCAGCTAATCCTAAAAGGTAAATATAGGGATTTAAAACTGGCAGCTCGCTGCAGTACCCAAATAATAGATGGAAATCCCTCAATTTGCATCTGAATGACCTGACCTGACTGATTCAAATATCTGTCTCTGCATTGCGTTACCAGTCTCTTTTGCATCTGACATATTCTGCAGAAAAAACTATTAAAAAAAAACTTTTTGTCACTACTACTACTAAAAGGTAGGTGGAACACACCAATCTGAATGTTGCTCATTATTTACCTGACTCTGAGGGCCTTGTGGCGCAGCCGTAAAATAGACAAAGCTAGCCCCCATCGCTTCTTGGACGAAAAACTTAAACCGAGATCCATGGCACGGTAGAGAAGATAGCTGAGCGGGGAACGGTGCTGTGCCTGTCTTTTCAAACCGAGCAGGGCTGTAGATCCAGCAGTACATAGACAGGACCATCCCAGCCCTGAATTCCATCAGAAGTCACGTGGCAGAGCTTTGCCGCCCACCTGCTAATGTTCTGTCTCCATGTCCAACTCAGTTTGGAGTTTATAAACACACAGACACTAATGCAGACGAATCCAGAAAGTCCCTGTCCATCTGTTTAATGTACAAACATACATTCCCAACATTTCACATATAGATCTGAAATGCAACTAATTAAAGTGCCACTCCTAAGAGAAAATACACGCTATAATTGTAATAACATTTCCAACTCTACCTCAAAGAAAAATGTAAGAAATATGTTAATTTAGAGTGTATTAACTTGAAGAAATGTTTTTATATTTAATATTTTACATCATTATTTGCCCATTTTCTTTATTGCAAGTAAATATCTCCACTTTCAAACTATGCTGTCTGGATCTATTGTTGGTTTAAAAGCAGCAATACTGTATCTCCACAGCCTTCTGGTAACAGCCTTCTGCAGACACAAAGAATGTCTACTGAGCTTTTGTGGTGTTGACCACCACCAATGGAAAAAATCACTACACCCCAAGTGGGTCATAAGAATTAACAGTATTACAGAACTGGTTTTAGGTCAGCCGCAGTCCAGTTCATTAGGATTTTTTGGCAGCTTCTTGTTAGCATTGGCTCTGGTCCTTTACATCAGCTGCAGCTTGTTTTCCAGTAACACTCATACTTTACTCGGCCGTACTCTCTTCCAAATACTGACCCTTCTCCAGCCAAAGTCGACACACAGGAACCAATTCTCACACATATATATGCATTTATTTCTATATTCATAATTTAGGATTTGGAAGACAACCAAAAATCTACTACAAAAAGACCAATCTTGAATAAACACTGTAAAGCCCACCACATCAAAGAATTGATGGAATAGACAAATTTCTTGGACTTAGGATGTTTTTTAAGCCCTATAAATGCACAAAAACATTTTGTAGTATCATTTTATATGAAATGTAGATGGTATCAATTACGATATGTTGGGTGATTTGGTACGTTTTTACTCACAACTGTTAATTTATGATGCAAATATAATGATATGAGTGTTCAGAAAAAACCACCTTATTTACCCACTGTCTCAAATTTAATACACACATTTTTAACATGGTGTAACCTTTCTCTGCTCTACTCCCTGTACGACTGCACACCTCAGCAACATTAGAGGCCCAGAGGTGGGGCTCAAATCTGATGGGGACAAATCTGCCTACAGAGATCAGGTGGAACGGCTGTCAATATGGTGTTCAACCAACAACCTCCTCCTCAACACATCAAAGACCAAAGAAAAACTAATAGACTACAGGAAGAAGAAGACGGACAGGAGAAGGTTGAGAGGGTGGCAGATGTCCATTTCCTGGGAGTCCACATGGAGGAGAGCCTTACCTGGAGTACAAACACCAGTGAGCTGCTGAAAAAAGCCCAGCAGAGACTGTATTTCCTGAGGTTACACAGGAAGAATAGCATCAACCAAAGACTCCTGGTGACCTTCAAAGGGAAGCTGTCCAGCGGGTCATCAACACCATCCAAAAGATTGTTGGTTGGCGTCTCCCCACCCTGGAAACCCTCCACAGGTCCTGCTGCCTCAACAGAGCAAAGAACATCATCAGAGATGCTTCACAGCCCAGACACTTCCCGTTTGATCTGTTGCCTTCAGGCAAACGCTACAGGTCAAGCAGAGTTGGGACAAAAATATTTCAGGAACAGTTCTTATCCAACTGCCATAAACAAGTTAAACATGGCTAGAAAACATTCAACCTGGACCTCTTCTTGTAAATTATGATACTGTGGAAGTCATTCATTCATCTTCTAAACCTGTTTTGTCCCTTTCGGGGTCATGGGGCTGCCGAAGCCTAAGGCAGAGGACACGAGGTCGCCTGTCTGTCGCAGGTCCACAATCAGACATACTCACATTCGTACCTAGAGACAATTTAGAGTAACCAATTAACCTATGAAGCTTGTTTTTGGACAGCAGGAAGAAGCCAGACTCCCCAGAGAAAACCCATGCATTCACGGAAGGAACATGCAAACTCCACACAGAAATGACCCCATTGGTGTCCTGGTCCAAGTCCCCTATCCGGGAGATGAACCTTTTTGCTTTGAGGCAAGAGCGCTAACAACTGCGCCACCCTGTAGCCTTACTATGAAAGTTTTCTTCATATTAACTATTTCTATTCTATTTTTATTATTTCTCTGGTTTTTAACAATTTTAACACATATTACAGCACTTTTTACATAGTTTTATGTATTATGTATTATTTTTAGTAGTAATTTTGTTTAAGGTGAATTGAACGTTAAGGTGAAATGAACGGTGCACTGACCAGGAGGGACTTTTAATGTCACTGTATATGTGACAAAGACAAAGAAAGATCTATCTATATGTAATATAAACAGCTAATTATCAACAAATTTTGAAGTCTTTCGATATATCAGGTAGTTTTCGAAGAAATGAAAAACAATAGATGAGTTATTCTCACCATAAAGTCCTGAAAATTAGCTAAAAATGTTCCCGCCAAAAGTGTTTTTAGATTTCATGGAAGCGGCCATTTTGAAATGAGCAGGAAAAACCCTTCAACTGTCCCTAGTGGACTATGGATGAACTACAGGACAGAAAATATGGACAAAATGGGTTTTTAAGGAAAGTTTGGATCATGCAGGTGAAATAGGGGTCTCTGAAATGTGTTAATCAAATGAGATGGTTATATAGGAATAAAATGGACAAACTTTTCCAAAGAGAAAATGAGACAAATGGACCTTTAAAGAATGCCAGCAACAGGAAAGAACAGGTTAAATGATTTAGAACAAAAACAAACTGTTACTACAAAGTTATATCCAACCTTTTATTCACTAGTAAAATTTATATAAAAAAAACATCCAAGTTCATATTTATCCTGCACTTTTGAGATGCAACAAGGTATATTTTATAGCTTTTATTTGAAAAAGAAAAGTTACAGAAAATTACTAGAACATATATGGATCTAGTAACTGAACTCAGGTTCTGGAGTTTTTAATAGTTTGTAAAGGTTCTGAAGCAAGGGTGTCAAAACTTTTTGTTGAGTTGAAAATGTGTGAGGGCCAACCCTTTGGCCTGCATTCTTTGAACCCTTATAATAACATTAAATACAAATTAACTATTTATGATTTTTGGTATACTTTTTATTTCTTCACATACAGCAAAATTTCCCAAAAGACATATTTACCAATATTACTGTGAATTTCATATCTGAAGACCAGAAGTAAAATAAAAAAAATGCTCACTGTAAAATATGGCAGTGGCTCAGGCGGTTGAGCAGGTCATCCATTGATCAAAGGGTCGGTGGTTCGATCCCTGATTCCCCCAGTCAACTATTGTTGTGTCTTTGGGCAAGACACTTCACCTTCCCTGCCTCCAGTGTGGCTCCACTGGTGTGTGAATGTGCATGAATGTTTAAAATGATTTATAACACAATTTAGCCAATCATAATCAAGAAATTGTAAACACAGTTCTTAGAATATGTTGAGCGCTGCGTATTACTGTTTTTTTTTGACAGGGGCCTGCAAGCCAGTAGATTTTTGAACAAAGGGGCCACATTTGGCCCACGGACCAGACTTCGGACAAGCCTTTTCTAAATGAACCTTTGTGCTTCTGTAAATGTAATTTATAAACTTTGAAGTTCAAGGAAATACAATCCTAAAAAAACAGTGCAGGCAACACAAATAGAATGCATAGCCTATAGAATGTATGGGACAACCCGATGGCGTAACCCTTGTGCTATCCTCGGCACTTTAACATTGGGAGTTGGGTCATCTAGACCCCACTAGACAGTGCGCTGAACCTTTTTTCTTCAATGATTTGTGATCTTCACTGGTGTCCATGGATTACATAAAAATCCTCTCCACCTTTATCCACCTTTGTAAAGGTAGGCATAACACGTCAATGTAAGGATCGGGTCATCTAGACCCCATAGGATAGCACAAGGGTTAAAACCTAAAAAAAAACAAGTCTCCTGTAAAAGCAACAATAGTAAACAGAAAAGGATGAACCCAGAATCTGTTGCAGTTTACATTCCAGCAGGTGCCATTTTCTTTTTTCTTGTTCGGTTTGAACCACCCCAGAAAAACATCAACATCTCATCCATTGAGGATTCAATTTAACAAATGTGACAGAGGGAGAAAAAAATCTATATTTCTGATCTCCCCACCCCCAATTCATTGAATGCCAGAAAATCCATAGAACTAATCTGCCCTCATCTCACTGTCACATTCTTCATTTGTAGCTTCATTTACAGCTAGGGTTAACCCTAACCCTAACCCTTCAGGAAGGTCAGTGTAGATTAATGATAAAACAAAGTCTAAAGAAATATTTGCTAGATTAAACACTTTTACTTACACTACTGTCAAACAGTGGCACAGATTTTTTTAAAGAATTCTATCACAAGCTCCAACTGGCTGCCTTTGAGTGCTGTCAAATCAACAACATGGGTGTGAAAAAGCTGGTTGAGGTGGTATGCCGGAAGTCCTCTTATAGTCCAGAGCTCAATATAACCCATTCACTCAAAACTGATGTGGGAGCGCACACAGCCACACACAAGAAGAGACACAACAGATGAGCACTGTTCACAGTTATGCAGCAGACAAGTGACTCAGTCCTACAGAGATGGAATATCTCAACAGGGAAAAATACAAGTTTATCAGCTTGTTGGGGTGAAGGTTTGTCTGTGACACGACAATAGAAGATAAAAAACAAACAAACAGAAACTTCCATGAGAGCTTGGTTTTCCTTTTCCCAAATGTCCATACATATGCAAAGCCACACAAACAAACACATTCCACTCCACAAACACAAACGGGCCATTATCATTCCTCTGCTTCCACACTGCAGCATCAGTAGAGATTAGTCCACCAGTGACCTAGCATTAGCAACACACTGCGCAAGCCTGCAGAGAGCCATCTATCTTCCACTTCCATCTTTCCTTCCTCACCCCCTCTCCTCCTTTCCTATTCTGCATTTTATCTGTGTCTATCTGAGGCTCAAGTCTCTCCTGAGGTTTCTGCTGTCCTTTTTCAGTTCTCTGCTTCTCTGTTTCTAAGCCTTCCACCTCCATCTCTTCTCCCCCAAACAGTCATTGGAGCCTTATATCCTTGTCTTTTCAACTCTTCTGTGACAAAATCTCACTCTCCGGCTGGATTAGACAGAGCCGCACTACTTCTTGAAAAGAAAAAGAAGCGAAATCTTCCCCTATAGTTTTAAATCCCCAGAACCTACATATATTTAATATATGACAGCCTTTTTGACTATTTAAACAAAATCCAAATTCTATCATTTGCCTCAAACCAGAGCCAAAAAGGAGTTATTACCTAAACAAAGCAACAACAATTGTAATACCTCTGTGCATAAGATAAAGATAAATAGACAAAAAGCCTTAATCAAATATAAAACAGGAAGGTTCTGTCATAATAACGCAAAATTACGTTCTCATAAACAAATATGTGGATATAAAAGCGACTTTGATTTATTCCAAAATATTTACAACATCTCTGAACAATCCCTGAATCAGTTTCCTACAGGTCCATGATGGATTTTGTAAAACATATAGTGAAACCAGCACAATATTGAGGCACCTTGGGGCACCAAAACAGGTACCCGAGCACGGATCACATGACCACTCCTTGGAGGTATCACCATGGCACTAAAACACAGCTTGTGAGGTGTCTTGTTCCTGCCAGCTTGGCTCAGTAATTCCTATTACTGATTAACCACAAAGGACTCCACAGAACAAAGTGGAAATTCCCAGAGTTGCTAATTGGTCAAGTTAGACTAGTTTGCTGGGCCACAAAATGTCAGGAAATCTGCTTACATGCCAAAACACACCTATGTTGCATGGCTGAGTCTCAGAAAACCCTTGAGAAGACAGAGGGGATGACATGCCTTTTCTATTTCTGTCTGTTCCACGGTCAGAAGCTATAAAAAAAATAGAATAGGTAGGGAGAAATAGTATCAATTCTAAGAACGTCTACTGATACACAACTTTGGACACATCATCTGTGGTATTTTCTAGGTGTTTTGGGTCCTGCAGCAAACAACTTCCTTCAGGAAAAAATATATTTAATCCTATGTTTCCTTTCAGACAGTATTGTGTGGATAATGGAGGCCAGAAAGCCAGACAGACAAGGCAAGCTGTCTGTTTTGCTAGCTAACTTGCTGCCATGCTTCATTAGCTACTGTCATGTCATAGCACGGCTGGAGCTGCTTGTGTTTGTGTGCGCGTACACTTGGTATGTGGGTCGGTCCAGAGAAAATGGTGGGGGCCATATAGGCCAGTCAAAGCTTCATGCACCGCTTGAATGTGATGGTTTCTGGAGGTTAGATTGTCTGCTGAGTGGGACTGGCAGAGCAGCTGGATACGTTCCAACGCTCACCGTTGCAGTCTCCAATGCTCCATCTGCTCCAGTCTTTTCTCTTAGAATTCTGCTTTGCTCTGTTCTCAAACTTTATATATTTCCGCCTACTGCTCCACAGCAATTATTTCTGCACCATGTTTGAGTATAATTCATTCTTGGTTTGGAAGTGCAGGATTCACTCTTGGTTTAGTTTTGAAAGAACTGGAGGAGGAATAGAGGGCACAAGAGATGTGGAAGTAGTCTGTGTTGAAACAGATAAAGAATGGGACACATAAAGGATGTAGATTGCATCTTATAAACAATGACACACAATAGCCTGTAAACTATGTTCCATTCACACCTTAACAAGGCAACAAAAACATTGCTTATCTGTTAACAAAATTATGCTACCTCAGTCAACAACCCAGAAATTCATTTTAAGACTGAGTCATGTAAGCCTTTATAACTACAGTCATTTTTGCCTAAAACATAACATGTTTAACGTAAACGTTCACTTTGCTCCATTTACATCAATGTAAAAAATACTGGCAAGCATTCACTTTACCCACGATTTGGTTCAATGGTAACATACAGTTTGGTTTTAAACTGAGAATTGTGGTGTCTCTACTTTCCTTAGCTACATTAACAACACCCTCATCAAAGCGCATTCCACTTCACGTGGAAAGTCCACTTTGAAAACCTTTGGGGCTCTACTTACAAAACATACAGCCTTTATACACACGTTGCAACTTAAAGCAGGTCGAACTTTGACCAATCTGGGAGTTGGACGTATGGATGGCTTCCCTTTTTTATTCATGGAACTGCCAACGGTTTAAAAATTGATCATGAATAAAAAAATAATAATTGCAGTTTTGCCCAGCTGAAATTTTATAACACTAAGTCTTTTGTATATCGGAATAAAGCTGTGAAAGTAAAAGCCTGGAGCAAGATTCATGAGATCTGCACCGCTTTGACATTTCCCAGCTTCCAACTGTAGGTGGTGGACATGTGCTAGTAAACAGTAGAAATAGAAAAAGAAGAACACCTCCCCTGCTGGTCCAGTGTGAACACCATGGGCTATGTAAAGGTTACTGCCCTTAAAGAGAGCGTTACAAGAAATTACGCACAATGTGGAAGCCTGAAATGTCTGAGGCGAAGCCGAAGATGGTTGTTTCAGTGAACTGTATTAATTTCTGATAACGCTCACTTCGAAGGCTATTAACCCGCTTATACCATGGTCACTTACAGAGGAAATAAACATTCAATCAGTTTTTAGTCCTTTATTCTTGTTATTCTTCCGGTTTGGATTGCTTTTTTTCACAAAAAGCAGATTATTTGTTACATGAAGCGGTACTGTGACAACGGCACGGACCTCAACTGCAGCAGCAAAGAAAAGTGATTTATGCTGATCGTCAAGTTTAAATAAAGCATCAGTTCAAAGAGAAAGTTCACCTCTTATCGCTTGTTTTTGTCCAGATGATGAGGCTAAAGTTTGTTTCAAAGAAGCCAGTGCAGTGATACAAAACATTTAAGCTGTCACCGGAACTTCTTTTTGAGGTGTGCATTATTCCTGTACGTTATAACTTTTTAATGCACACCCAGCAGCCAATCAGAATCGAGAATCACCTGGACCATGATAAAAATGCGAGTTGAAGACTGCGTGTTTAGAGCGTTCATGAACGTTCGTCACATGCCTGGTGTGAACGTAGCTTGAACCTTGTTCTGGCAGTTTCCATGCTCATCTGAGCTAAAATGTTTATACTAACAAAATACAAGTTGATCAAAATACAATAAACTGACTCGTATTATATATTAGGGGGTAGTTTAGTCTATTAACTAGTAGGAGTAAATCCATTTTATCTGGCTGATTAACTTCCAAACTATAATTTCATTACACAATGAATTCTGCTTACACTGCAGGCATTGATGGACAACAACAAATAGACACACTCAGATGAATAACCCATTTCTTAGATGCCTACATGCACAAAGTCTCATTAGTGTGTTTCTACCTGTTAAAACAAAACTAAACAGAAAGACATCCTCTATTCCCTGGGACTTTAAAATGCCTGAAGGTTCAACAGTAGCATAAAGTTGAAGACATACTTCTTGCGCATAATGATAGTCATAATGAAACTCCTTCAAAACAGCCTATCAGATACCCAGACTGCATTGGGTGAGAACAACCACCTAAAGTGCATGCTTTGGCTTGCTTGGTTTCTCAGTTGCAGGCTTCCTGTCAGTAAGGGGCTCAGGATGCCCTCCAGAAGAAACATCAACAGGGCCATGTCAGTAGCTTGGGAGCATAGCAGGGGGAAACATTTTCACTTCTTCTTTAAACTCTTAAGACCTGGCGTCCACATAGGTGGACATCACATTTTGGGTTATATCACCACAGTAGTTAATTCTGAAACCAGGTCAGTTCACCAGCTAACATCTAGGTGGCTTGTTACACAATTGGGTCCATCCCCACTCATCCACTGACTGCATTCAAAGACAGGTCTTCTTTGAGCTTTAGCACTCTTTAGAGAGCAGTTTTTAAAGTGATGTGTGCAACAACCCAGCCCTGCAGCACACTTTGTAAACCTATCGGTTGTCCATTTGTATTTCGTCAACTCAAATATTTAATGGTGTTAAAAACACACGCCCTCAACTAAAGAGACCAACCCACTGAAGAGGAATCTAAGCCAGGAAACTTCATCCAACGACAACTTCAGTTGTCGTTTAAGCGTCCTGCTTAAAAAAATGTTCTTAAAATATCAATGCACTACCTGTTGCAAAAAAAACCTGCTATTGAGAAGCTGCGAAAGCAAGGTTGGTTGGAAAAAAAATAGCAGGACAACTGAGCCTATAGGACTGAAGTTTCACATTGGTGACCCAAGCCATTTAGATGAAAAATGTACATGCTGACATGTGCCCTCTCTCGTTCCCTGTCCTCCATCCATCTCTTCTTGCCTTAAGTGCCTGGTTACACAACAGGGATCGTCTTCTTAATGCAAGTGCATTTTTAAAGCGTCACTTCTAACACCCTTCAAGATCAACTCGTTTAGTTGACCATTTTTTAAACACATTCACACGCGTCCAACTCTTTTTGCTTTGTTAACAGACACACTTCTATCTCCCATGTATAGGCTTGCTAAATTATGTGTGTGGGCAAGTATAAAAGTGTGAATGTATTTGTAACATTTGAGGTCCAGATGGTGGTGCAGACATGGAAATTATGCTGTGCAGCTCTAAATAGAAGCCAAAAAATTACCTCTAAAGTTCAGTTCACTCTTAAAGATGTTTCACTAATTATACCAAAGAGCAGGCCGCATTAAAGCTCTGATATTAGTTAAAAGAGCAAGGCAGACAGGTCATTTTTACATAACACAATGCAAAAAGCAGGATTTGCATTAGTTCTAATAAATTAGCCAGTAATTTATAGTGGGATATTCAAATAATTCAGCCCTAAATCTGGAATGGTGGTAGCTCTAACCTACTAATTTAACCAATTAACAAAAAAAATCAAAATGTTACTTTAAGCAAAACAGCATTTATCTTTTTTTGACAGTACCAGACTTTTAACAACAAACAGTACCATATAAACATTAGGCATTTGTTAAATAACTTCAGGTAGAAATGTCAATATGAAAATCTTTCAGTGAGGACTAGAAGACAGATGCCAAGTTAGTTGAATTTTTGAACCATTGAAGCTTGGCTTGTAGCACAACCTTGATATATGAAAGAGCTGATCAAATAATTGATACTTCGTAAGATACTCTGAGTTGGACAACATAACACAATTCACAATAAAGTCTCAAAGATACCCTCTTGTTTTTTCCAAGTGGGGTATGTTAGAGAGGTCATACGAGACCGTGGATTTCAAAGAGGGCAACAGTGCATGCAGGAGTGGGACTCTTTGTCGTTAGCTGGCATGACATGACTGCTTTATTCTTACTTTCTGACTGCTGTGGCGTTAACAATAGAGAAAACGGGGGAGAAAGCTGGGGAGGTACAACAACTCACTTTCTCTAAGATATGGTTCAAACCTCAATTTTTGGTTGGTATATTACATAACAACAAAAAACTATAAATTTGAAAAAATCCAAGTTTTAATTTCACTAATAAGCAGGTGACAACCAAGAAAATCTTTCAGTTGCCTCTTACTAAGCCTGGTGTGATGTAATAAAACAATAAGTAATAAATTCATCCATTCATTTTCTATTCCGTTTGTCCCTTTCGGGGTCACGGGGCTGCCGGAGCCTATCCCGGCCACTTGTGGGCGAAGGCAGGGGACACCCTAGACAGGTCGCCAGTCTGTCGCAGGGTAGAGTATAAGTAATAAATCCTTTTTAAAATTTGACACTTTGATTATATACATGCTGGTATGCAGTAGAGACACTACGATTCACTTTTCCCATGATTCCCCATGGTTCAATGGCGTAACGTGTTCCGGTTTTAAACCGGGAATTATGGCATCCCTAGTAGGGATCTACTCACATCTCATAACAGAGATGCTAACATCATCATATGGCATATTTAGGACATTTTCTGTCAAAGTTATGACTATTCCCAACCATTCTGGTCACTCAGTAAGTGTGTATTTAGTTCCCTTGCCTTTTTATTCCAAATTTAACTACCCTGCACAAATGTCTACAATGCCACACTCCTCTGTGCCCAACGACGCATGTACTATTGGCTAATATTGTTAGTGACCATTTACTTTTGCCAATTTGTGTGGCCGTAGATCTATGTACTTAAGTGTGCCAGTCTGAAGCTTGGCACAAGGTTGTGTGGATGGCAGCAGCTCTCACTGATCGTACTTGGCAAGGCATCAGTGGCTACCTTAGTCATGGAGTCTGCCAGCTACTAACCCTCCAGCACATGTCAAATCAACTCTTTCTGCTCCTTTTTGCTCCCTGAAATAGAAATGTGGGCTTTTGTCTGATTAGATCTTGCAGAAAACATCTCAAATTTCACAGTGTCACTTCTTGATTGACCGGCAACCAAAACTACCAACAAGGTTGTTGTTTTTTTCACAAACCTGTTTCGTCAACTATGTTACATTGAGGAAGGCTTTGATATTTGAATTTCAAATAACTGCCCAAAAAAAAGACATCAGAAACGCCAATTTAAAAAAAAGAATGTAAAGTAGAGCAATAACTGCTTCAAAATAAGTTGAGATGTGCAGTGGTCCGTTAAACACACTCAGCCTGAACACATGCATTTTACATTTACATTTTTTTTTAAGGAGGGGGTTTCTGGCCATGCTTCATATCAAATTCATTCCAGTTTTAGGTGCTACGGTGTGTCATGTGGTGAGATGTTGTCTTGCACTGCTGCTAAGATGCATTACTGCTGCTGCTGGTGTTGTTGTCTAAGGTTGACGTGAGCAGACACTTGCTGTGTAAGCTTAGTGCTAAAGCATTCGGTGCATGCTGGCGTTTGGGTAGGATTGCAAGATTTATTTTTTTTTCCACCATGAAATATATTACGACATCAGCGTGAGGACAGGGGTGTTTTTTTTTACCTGGATTGTGCTGTAAATGACGTTTAGGTACTAAATGTTCTATTAGGTGTTTGTACACAAGAATGTGTCCTTTCAGCAGTCACCTGAAAGCTTGCAGCAACATGCCAAACACTGGCTTTAACCCATTGCATTCTCACTGCTGTGACCTAGACAATAGAAGAAACCAGCTTAGGCAACGCAGACAAACAGAAAGAAAAAGGAGTCAAAACATGGAGGGGATCAGGATGCTGCTGCTAGGAGGAAGCTTTTAAAGGAAATAAAAAATGAAAAAATAAACGGGCATGCACACTCGATGTATGCAGATGACATGATACAAGTGTGGAGAGACGGAGGGAGGAAGATGATGTGTTACCT
Source organism: Oryzias curvinotus (assembly GCA_023969325.1). Taxonomy (NCBI): domain Eukaryota; kingdom Metazoa; phylum Chordata; class Actinopteri; order Beloniformes; family Adrianichthyidae; genus Oryzias; species Oryzias curvinotus. The sequence continues at coordinate 16,221,670 of CM043711.1, forward strand.
TTCAGGGGACGAGGATTTCTCCGAATTCACTGACATGAGCGGAGCCTGGTAGCCGCTCTCTGGTCAAAGGACCACAGGAGACGACAAAACGGAACAGAAAAATCGCTTTTCCTTTTCTTTCTTTTAGCTGTAATTTCCCTGTGATTTGTCTAAATAAAAGGAGAGAAGAGGGTTCCCTCTCCCCCTCCTCTTCTTTCGGTTTCTCTTGTCCTTTTGCTCAGAAGAAAAACAAAAAAGGATGGAGGGCCGGGATCCCCAAAGGACAATAAGACACAGCCTGGGTGGGAGTCTGCGGACGCCGATGTGTGTGTAAGCTGATAGTGATAGCAGCAATGTCAGTCAAGCGCCCCTCCTCATGCTAAAGCCTCCTTCCTCCCACCCTTCTCTTCCTTCCTTCTCCTCCTTCACCTTGCCTGTCCCTCACTTTTGCTTTCAGGGATGCTCCTTCTCCTCCTCTGCTTCTTTCCTGTCTGCCGGGTGTCGCTGGTTGACTGTGAGAGAGGGGGGGGGGCAGAGAAAAGAGTCGACAGTGTCTGCCTCTGTCAGCTCTCCTCAGCCTCCCTTCCCTCTCTGTCTAACTGCCTCTATCAGGCCTTCTGCAGCTCTGCACAACAACAGAGCCCAGAGCGAGGTGGAGCATTCCACTTAGTGCACAGGCACAGGGGTGTCAGCGCGTCACACAAACGGGAAAATGGATACGTTTCTTCCAGAGGCATACACTCCTCCTCCCTTCTCTACTACAATCTGGTCCTTTCCGCTCTCCCTCTCTCTCTCAATTGCCTTATTACGACATCCTGTATCTCAGGGCAACGCTGCACAGATCTCCACCCCCCCCCCCCCCTCCAACTTCCATGTTAGCGGCATCCGTCTTCTTTTTGATCTGATCTTGCTTTCCACCTCTGCCTTTTCGCACTCCTCCATATGTGTGGCCATACATATTTCTCCTCCGTCTGTCTCATTTTTTAACCCCTTCCTTGGGGCAGATGGGTCTGCCTCTACATGAATGCGCAGCTCACAGAAAGGTAGCCAGAGGCTGTGCAGTGATGGAGGTCTGCTTAAAAAGAAAAAAACTCAATCTGACCTCAATACTGTGCTATGTGAGCGTGTGCAGAAGTATGTACACACCCACATCAGCAACTGTGACAGCAAAACTGCAACGTGGTACTTTAAGAGGTATCCTGAGGTTAATGGAACTGACTGCTATTAGGGGGTTGTACAGTAGCAAGAAATGCAATTCAAATATTTACTCTATATGCACATGTTTTGGTGAAATTACGGTCATCTTTACCATGTTTTGCAAATTTACAGTGACTGATCAACTTACGTAAAAACCTGCTACTTTTAAATACTTACAGAACATTAAAAAACATCATAAAAAATGGAGCAGACTGGTCTGTAATTGTCATCATAGATAAGCATCAACTGTGAGACACAAAATATAAAAAAATAACAATAAATCCAGGAAATCAGATTTTTGAAGAATTTATTTGTACTGTTTAATGATGCCGAAAATAAGAATTCTGTCCTTCACAGACCTGTCACTTCTTTTTTAGGAAGCTCCTCTGTCCTCCACTCATGTATTACTGTCACCTGTTTGAACTGGTTATCTGTATAAAAGACACCTGTCCACACCCCTTAACAGTCAGACTGCAACCTCTCCGCCAAGACCAAAGAGCTGTCGAAGAACACCTAAAACAACACTGTTCATCTGAACTAGACTGAGATGAACCAATCAACAATAAACAAGCAGCATGGAGAGAAGAGATCATCCGGGAGTCCTTCAAGATCTCCCCTGGTGGGTACAAATGATCTTGAACGGTGAAGACCTGCCCAGAGCTATACGAGGAAACGGGTCGATAACTTGACACAGACTCTTTATAGATCATCTTTTGAGCTCTTTTCAAAGTGGTCTTTTAATACCAATTATGCAGTTTTTAGAAAATCAAAAAACCTAGTTTTTTAAGATGTTCAGAAGTTCCTAAGAAATTGGCCTAGGGTGTGGGCGGGACCATTGAGGCTAGGCGACACCCCCCCCCCCCCTCTTTATTGCTGAGAAAACGTGACTGCAAGTGATGCATCTGAATGGAGCAGAGCAGGGAGCTTGTGGTCCGCCCAACGTTTTTTCTACGTAACAAATAAGCAATTTTTCCAACGGCAATGTTTTTGTCTGGTCTTCTTTTACAACAATTTAAATAAAGAAACACTCAGAAACACCCTCATTTATGTCCTCCATCATGAGAAAAACAAGAATACGTTAAAAACACCAAAACCACCATTTTCTCTGGAGCGGGTCTTCAAAATAAAGGTTTTAATTGAGCTCACACTATCAGCGCCACATTCAGATAAAACCAGGATGGTTTCAGCCCGGTTTTATCTGTCTCTATGGAGAAAATCACTTCCGTCCAGAGAGACAGACAAGGTTTAAAGAAAAAAAGATGAAAATAGAAGCAAAGTTGACGGAGTCAATGGATCCATATGGTACCAGAGCTAGCAAAAACACATGGGAGGAGGCAGAAATCAGGAACCGTCTTCCTCTTTCAATCCCATCGTCATGCAGTTCTAATTTCCCACATAAAAGAACTGCATTAGGCACACATGTCTCTGAGCCAAACTATTGTCCCAATTTTCTGTGGATGTGGGCCAATAGGAGGGCAGAAAATCTTGGTCTCAGCACATTCAGATGGCAGGAAGAATACAGGAGGAAAAGCACTGAATATTTTCTCATTGTATTTTCCATATTGAGTCAACAATACAGCAAATAAAGAAAAGAGACTTATTTGCATAAAGTTTGTTCATTCATTATTTACGTACAACTAATGGACTGTAAAAGGACAACATGGTAAGAGGAGTTGGTGAGACCACTTTAAGTGTATAGAATATGATGACAAATTATTCCAAACCGGAAAGATCCTTTGGAAATTAACCTGACAAGTGCCTTCTGGTTTTCCTTGAATTATTAGACAATCCTAAATGGAGAAGAGGTCAAATGGAAGCAACATAACTATGTTAATGAATTCAGTGTTAACATTTTATTTCGTTTAAGTTTAAATAATAATCAAAACTCCTACGATCGGTTTCTATTTTCCATTCCCAACGTTGATCCAATTGTAATTTCCAAACGAGAAGAATGAGACCGGGGGGGGGGGGGGGGGGGGGGGGCTCTCATGAGAAGCTATATTTTAGGAGTTGGTATTGAGGCTGCCGGGAGCTATCTTTAAGCGGCCTACTTCTGCTCGCTGCCTGGTAGATGCAGGCAAAAGAAAGGGGTTTATGTAGGCAAACACCCGCCGACACGCATACACATAAAAAGCTTTTTTCTTTTTGATTCAAATCATCGCTTAAATGCAAACAGATGTCACAGATAATTTAATGTTTGGGAAAATGCAGCCTGATCTAAAAATGTAATTATGGTGACCTGTACACCTTAAGGGTGACAAATGAGATAAAATAAAATAAAATATTTGGTCTGACAGCAGAAGGAAAACACTGCCCCCATGGGGGGTTGTTTAAAGACGCACTCCAATGAAGATTGGATTTTTGGTGTTTTTAACATGCTTTTGCTGCATTTTTCTGATGATGGAGGGCATATATAAAGAAAATTAAACTTTAGATTACATTTTTGAGTATTTTTTTATTTAAATTGTTATAAATCAGTAGCAGATGTTTACAATTTAGTTTGAAAAAGAGCCTATTAAACTGTGACAGAAAATACAAAGGGTGGGCCAAAAGCTCCCTGCTCCGCTCCATTCTGAGTCCACTGCGTCCACTTGCACCCACACGTTTGTTGCATCTGTAATGTTTGGTTTGGGGGTGTGAGAGCGTGTAATTTGAATTGAATTGAATGACCAGAAGTGGGGTAAAGGTTCCTCCACGCCAACAGTCTCACCGAGGAGGCCTATTTCTAATGACCTATTGCTGCTCTGCAGAAACTATGTCCTAGAAAACAACTTTTTTAAAAATCTTTTGGCTAAAAAAAAGCACAATTAAAATTAAAAGCCCACTGGGAACACTTTAAAAATGATCAGAGCGTTAATAGGCGTTAATAGACGTTTTGCAACTAAACACACAGAAGGTCCAATCAAGTGGAGTCAGATCACACGTTTCATGATAAATAAAAAAGAAATATACACAAAACCAGTGAAAAGCAGTCTTTTTTGGTTCTGCTTATTATAAACTTTAGTATGCTTAACACTAGGCCTGCACAAATTTATCATTATCGCAGTATCGAGCTATGCAATATGCATATTGCAAAAGTTGGCTAAAATTGCACAAAACAATCTTATGGCAGCTTGAAGCATTTAACGATTCAGAAAAATCCCTTTATGCATTTGACCAATCAGATGGACGCCTTCACGTTGTTGACCAATCGGATGGACCCGTTTGATGTTTGCCTCCTATAGACGAGGGTCATTTGGAGTCTAATTTAAGGTATGTTGACTCTTATTTAAATGAAACTGTCGCCCTACGTCACACCCAGACTAGCTAAAATGGATCGTTCCTCTCCTGTAGCCACAGCTTCTTCTCCAGCTGCCATCATTTAACCTACATCACTTGTATGTGATTTTTATCTTTACCCAGTTTAACTCTGGTAACTATGAAGTTGGGTGTCACTTTCTTTTAAAGCCATTTGAGATCTTTCAGTTAATATTACCAGATGATGCATTAAACAACTTTGTTGTTGTGTATCCATCCTGTTTCGTGACAGATTCTAGTGCTGACAGTTAGTCCAACCAACGTTTGTGGTTGTGTGAACATGTGTGAAACCTAAGGGTGTGACGCGATACAGAAGGGAAACGGTGACTGACTGTGCGTCTGCACGTCTGCAGCACATGCACAAACAAACATGTGCGTCGATGCATGCTTCTTCTTACTGTTAAGATTCTTTTTCTGTCATCTGAAGTAAACACCACACTGTGTATGTGACTCAGAGGTGGTGCATTTATTTAATGAATGAGTCACCGCACCCTGACCCTGAAAGGAATAAGATGGGACTAAAACCAACAGCTCATAATAAAAAGACATTTTTGAAGCAGTAAAATATGATAACTAATGAACTTACAGAGCATAAACAGGAAAATGCATTACAAATATTATTAGATGCATGACTGCCCTCTTCTGGAAAGAATAAGTACTACATTTTGTGCTTAAACTACTAATCAAGCAGAACCTCTTGTTATTCAATGAAGGTAATTAAAATAGGATTAAGTAACCAGAAAGACTTCAAATGAGGCACATTTGGAGGACAAACCAAGATAAGATAAGCAAAAGACCAACCTCAGTGCACTATTTAAAGTATGGGAGGGAATTATGTGTTTATAGGAATCTGTGTGTGCAGTGTGTGTTTACCACCGCACGCAAAAAGAGCTCAACACACAGTGAGAGAAATCCCAGTAGAACCGGTTGGCATCATGTCTGTGCAGGGAACGGCGAAGGCACACAGCCCGAGGTCCAACACCAATCTGGAACATTCTTGTGTCTTGTGAGATCTAACTTGTGGTCTGCAACAAGCTGAAAGACTGCGCTCTGCGAGTAACAGGGTCAGACAGTTTCCACATCAAAAAATGAAGACTAACCATGACAGTAAAAAAAAAAGCCTTTTAAAAGGCAAATTAAGAAAAAACGAAACGGAAAATCAAAGCAGTTTAAAAGAAAAAAGTCTATTTAGAGGAAAATAAAGGATGTCAGATGAAGAAACGTCTCCATGTTTAAGTAGCAAAGCAGACGATGAACTTCAGTGCAGTTTTGAGCAGTTGCACAAACTAAAGATAAGGTGTTTTCATACAGTATGTGACACATCAGTGTTTACTCAAACTCTAGCAGTAAGAACGGAAGTTATAAACCAAAATGCTAAAAGAGCTGAGTGTTTGGGCTTTGGGCTCACAGCCCATTCCCTCATGTTTATGCCGACAGCAGCAGCCTGGATGCGAAGGAGCAGATGAGGAATCTGCTCCGACTTGACAGACATGAGTTAGTCTGCTGCAGGGACACCAGGGCAAATAGGCAATTGTGGCTAGACGGTAAATGTGGGCTTAAATTTCAGTCGACTCCTGTAGAAGATAAATGAAATTGACCATATAGCATAAATGTCTGCAGTTTTCATGTAATTATTGGGGAGAAAAAGGGAAAAAATGTTCAAATGTGCTGCGTTGTAAATGATTCAACCACATTACTGGCACAAAGAGCATATTGACATCTCATCATCACTGACTTTCTGCAGTTTAGTTCACTGTAGAATGTAATTATGTGGACAAATGTAGGCCAGGTTTTGGACTCCAGCGTAAGGCTTCATCACTGGAGTCTTAAAGTTATCAAATAAAACTTTAAAAAAGAACAGAATATTAAATTAATTCTGTATCTAAAAATCTTCTTTAAATGGAGACTGCAGACGTTTGCACAGCTGCGTGTAGAAGTGACAGAAGGATGGAGGGTCTCATAAGGAGCGCTTCAAATCCTACACAGCTGAAGATGTGGTAAAGCTATTTGTGTCTTGTGACATATTCACAAGTGAATATTAGAGACTGCTTTGAAGTATCGACTAATCTATTAATAGATTTTAAATAGAAGCAGAAGAAATGTGAAAAAGCTGCAGCAAATCAGTTCATTTTGATTTTTCTTTCAGTTTTCTGTGCAGATAAGTAAAAACATGTAATAAATGGTAATTTAACAAACAGTACTTAAAGCCTTCCTTTAATGGCAGGAGTGCAATTTTGATAAAAATTTAAAAAGTTGTTTGGATCTTCTCCGGCGTGCACAGGGCGTAACCAGACGACATGGACATTATAAACAGAGGATGCAAAGAGGAAATGACGCACACAAGAACACTATCTGTAAAGCTTCATTTCAGCCTCAAAGCCTGACCTAAATCAAGACTAGAGCTGAGAGAAGTTGATAGAAAAAATGCAGTCAGTTTAGCTAAATCAAGGAGTTCTTTGCAGCCTTTTTTTTGTTCTGTGACTGGATTGTGAAGCCAACACAAAGGCTGCTCAGCAACAAGAGCATGGACGTTAAAGTCAATCGTCTTGTGATCTATTGTGAAAGTGTTTCCAGTGGTCTCTTTATTATGATTATACCGTTTTTAGCCCAAATCAAAAAGAAACTGTGTGCATAGTTTCTGCAGAGCGGCAGGAGTTCATCAGAAATTCACCTGAGTCGTGGGCAGGACTGTCAGAACAGAGCAACCCCGCCCCCACCTTCCCTCACCCATCTGTTTCCCAGTTTTCCCATTAGCTTACAGCCCCTCACATCCCCAACCTGACATTACCGGTGCAACAAAAATGGCGAGCAGTCTTGGAGCTTTCCAGGCGTACAGTTTTAAGCCGGATGCCAGCTCAGATTAGGTAATCAAAGACTTAAATAGATCTAGTCGTCTACAAGCGGATGCATCAGAATGGAGCTTGTGGCTTACTGTAGCAACTTGTCTTTCACATTTACAAGATTATTCCAACTGCATTTTTCATCTGCTCCTGATTCACAACGATTGGAATATAGAAATACTCAGAAATGTCATTTTAATCATAATTTTACTTTATATATGTCTCCATCATGAGGAAAATACAACGAGAACATGTTCAAAACACCAGAAACATGATTTTAATCTAAGTGGGTCTTTAAATGCATCCCAGTTATACAGTAACCTTAATGTATTTCAATGTTCTGGAACTGCAGTACACATGCTGCACTAGCTCCTGCACAACTAAGCACCAACGCTTTCTATAGAAGGACTGTTTGCAGAAAGATTTGCAGAAAACAAACTATGGGAAAGATTCCTCTATGGCTGCAGAAATCATTTCTTACCCCAGATTAGCCAGAAGGTGGCAGTGCAGAGTGGCTGTACGCATCCATCCTCTCCAACTGTGATAAGCTCATGTCAGCACAGACTTACATGTCCTATTAATGTCTCCCTCTCCACTGCCTATGACCGTCCACTGGCCCTCAGGTACAGAACTGAACTCAACTTCACTTCACAAGCACAGATCCTTTTTTGACCCCTTTTTTCTCATCACGCCGACTTTTCATTCTGCTGTTTGTGCAGGTATGGTTTTTTGTTTTGAGGAACACAGAGGAGTTGGGGGGGGGGGACCTTAGCAAGCCCAAAAACCCTTAGCATCAGACAAGCATCCAGTTTACTAAATTAAACGCCATCCACCTTACCCAACTGACCTGTTACACTGAGTGCTATTCTGAATGTTAGGATAAAAGTCAAATGAGGTGAATGAAACCAAAGTAGACCAAACCAAAGTAGACCACATCTAAGTTCATTTTAGTCTGTCAGACCACAAGAACACTAGCATTACAGCCACCAGGGGGGAGACCCGCCCACTCAGACAGAGAGGAGGTGGCAAATCTCACCCTGCAGTTTATATTTGTAACAATTAGTGATCCCAGAAGAGAGCAACCAGTGTCGACAGAACAGTATGAGTCAGCATTCGTTCATTTTTTATGTCCTGTTCATCTCTGAGCAATGACTGTAGTAAGAGAAACGATTTATGTTGTGGTTGTTTTGATTTATGTTTTCACTTTCAGATGTACAGAAACTGTTTTTTTCCTTTGCATTTCCAGTTTGTTGAGCTGCTCATCAGATTTCAGAAAATGCATGAAAACTTTTTGAAACCTGCATCATTGAAATGTTTCTGGATTGGTGGCAAGTTGTTGCTCCCGTCTTTTCACATAAAGCTAGAAATTAGCTTTTATCCATCAATTCTGGCAACACAGTGTATGAAGAAACAGAACCAATCTGAAGCACACATGATTTCATGACCAGGGTTGGGAAGTACTGACCTAGACCACAATGCACCTGTCAAACTTCTTAACAGCTGGATCATCATGCACCTTTAGGCCGTGTCACACAGCCAATACGTACATTTTGCGCATGTGCCACGTATGACATTTTGGTCTTTCCCGATACATGTGTAATATATGTAATTCTTAAGTGTTTCTTGGATTTGTCATTCGTCGATGTCCGCAGATGTCCATCGAGGGTTTCGGCTGACGTGTCTTTACATGAATTCGGTTCTAGGCCCTTCAAATTTTTATACGCAATTGGTAAATACAAAATTATTACGTAAATCTTATGAAATTGTGCATGATTTTTGCAAGATGAAAATGGACATTTGTGGTGTTTCACGTGTGTTTTACGTATGTCTAACAAACACTTCAAGCATGTACCACCGATGTGAAATTTTTGTATCACGTCTACGGCTTACATATCACATTCAAATTACGTAATTGATGCATGAATCACTGATAAATTGCATATAAACAGCGCAATAATCACACAGGGCTCATGTTCAATGTTGATTTGCGTGTTTTTGCATGGTTTATTCGTACTTCTTCGTTGATTTTAACATGGTTCATTCTTGATACATCCGAAAATTTCATGAAAAAACCACGACTTTTTCACTTATGACCAAATTTCATCCTTGCAATATGCGTGAAATGTACATTAGTGGCTGTGTGACATGGACTTCAAATCACATTCTTTTACACCAGTTATTGGCTCAAAATCTAGAGTCCCCATATCATCATTTCTATTCAATAAAAACACAGCTACCTGTTGATAATTTTATCTTACCACGAAATATGTTCATTACATTTTTGACTTTGAAAAACACAAGAATACACTTCCAGAAAGACACAGGTCTTACATTTCAGTCATGTGTCTTTAAATGTGTTCAACAGCTTAGGGGAAGAAAATACAAATATTCAGAGCATTCACTGAGCCTTTAAGAAAAATTCTAGTCCCCCTAATTTAATCTTTTTGCTCTATAATCCGTCTGCTGAAGACCAAACTAAAGTCAGGGGGAGGCCAAAGCAAGCTACGATTGTGAGTTTTATGGGATCACAACTGAATTGCGGTCATAAATTACAAGCGACCATTTAACGGCAATGCTGGTGTCGATAGACCCAGATTTGCAGTTGAGTATAAGTAACATGCTCGACTGTCCGTCACTAATCCTCCGCCTCTGGCAGTGAACTTTATGCACTGAAGAACAAAGACATGGGGGGAAAACACTGTCCAGTGTACAAGGAAAATTCATCTTTAGTGCTGACCCTCCACTAAATTCCAGTGGGCTGCTTTTTTTTGTCTATAGAGATTATTGATGGCTGTTCAAAGTGAAAAAATGATTAATAAATGTTATGCAAAACAGCATATATTGAATTTGATATGTTTCATGTTAAATAGTATATTCAGCTGTTTCATGCAGTGCAAGAAAGCAGACAAAGACATGAATCTCAGCATTCTGATAGAGTATAATAGAAATAAATGCAATAGAATTGCACTAATAAATCTGTCTTGTCCTGCTTAAAGACAGATCAAATACATACACCTGTTTTTACTTTGCTCTATTCGAAGCACCTTTTCCAAATAAGGCACATGCAGGCACTGATGCGTTACCAATGAAAGATCACTGATCAATAGGAGGCCACAGTGCTTTCACTGACTTCAACGTGCACCGATCGATTTGCTTTTACAGCTTTGGAACTGACTCCTATCAGCTTTGCCAGTTATAAAAATGATTGTCAACTGCAAACAGACTAAATGTTATGCATCTTAATGGAAGACTTTTTCATGTATTTTTGCTGTGTTTGTATAAGTTGTATAAAAAATACTAGGATGGCTGTTTAATAAGCCTTTTTAATTAATAAAACAAGCTTTTTCTGTAAAGAAAGAATATATATATACTTACATATATACTTGCATATATATATACTTATATATATATATATACTTACATATATATTAGGCCTGCACAACAAACCACAAATTTATGGTTTTTTATTAAGCTGTGCAATATGCAAATCGCAAAGGTTGTCAAAAATTGCGATAAATGCTGTAAATGTGCTAAAACAATCTTATGGCAGCTTGAAGTATTTAACCAATCAAATAAGTCCCTTTATGCATTTGACCAATCGGGTGGACCCCTTTGATGTTAAATGTTCGCCTTCCATGTAGACAAGGACCATTTGGAGTGTCATTTGTAATGTTGACTTTTACTTAATTAAACTGTTGCAGTAAAATGGAAATGATGTACTTAGATGTTTAGCTATTTGTTCATGTATTGCAAGTTATATCATCATCGCAATATTGATCACTACTATTGCAAATCGCAGGTTTTCCTCATATCGTGCATCCTTAATATATATATATATATATATATATATATATATATATATATATATATAGGCACCGAATAGATGCTAAAGTAACTTGTTACCTTTTAGAGAAGTGGTCTTTATTAGGAAAAAGCAAAACACTATGACTTTTTTAAATCCAGAAAGTTTGCAACCTCACTTTTCTGCAGTCAAGAGAGACGGGAAGTAGAAGCTTCTGTGATACTACTTCCTCACAAACAGTTATTGCCCATCAGTAAATGGAAAAAGAAATAAATCTCTTTTGTACTACAAAAGGTAAAACACAAAACAGGCTATTGAAGTGCGCATCATCAAATGTACTGGCCTCTATATTGCTTTTCCCTTAGAATTTGATATGTTATTATAGTTTTCTGTGGGAGCTTTTGTAAAGGACTTCAAACATGAGAAACTGCATTTCCTTCAAATCAGAAGACATCAAAGTCTAGTGAAAACACATTGACTAATACCTGCTGTAGCACATTTTAAATAGGTATTCAACTGAGTACATACCTATGAAAAAAGATGCTTTGTTTTCAGTGGGAACATACATGAAAGGGTGCATATTTATGTTGAAAAGGCCGCTGTGGTGCCAGAGGCGGCATTAAGCTTGACAGTGCAACAACCAAAAATGATCTTTTCAAACTTCTGTGACTGAATCAGATATTTGTACTCTTCTAAAAACTTGTAACTCATATTTTTAGAGAGCTCACTAGTTTTTATTTAGGTTATTTTTTTGACAAGCCTCTGAGTGCTGTCAAACCAAAAGTATCCAACGTATGGGTCACACACAGGTGTTAGAACTAATTGCGTACACCATGTAGGTTCTACGCTCCTGCAGATGTTGTTTTTATGAATTTATTTTACATCTTAAGTCCTCTATAGGACCAAGAGTAAACAAGTAAAAACATTTCATTATCAAAATTAAACGTTATACTTTACTTATTAACTACAATCCCTAAAGGACTATCTAGTACAGGGCTATCAAATGCCCGAGATTTTAACACAATGCTGACACATAATCAAATCACTACTTGTTTTTTTACGTCAACTATGACATCACAGGTTTTCCAAAGTAAAAACGTAATCAGCATGAACATTTAACAAGGATTAATTATGAATCCACTGTGTTCTGATGATAAAAACTTAAACATAAATGTACACGTATTATTTTTCTAATGGAGAATCGCTCAAATGATACGCATTTTGGTCTATATTCGCTAATCAAGTGTGCATACTGTAACTGCATACTTTTCAGGACACTGATTTTAACACTGTATATCTAGACACAACCTTCCAAACGCACTTTATAATGCACTGAGAAGTGGAGGCATTCGAACACAACCTTAAGTGTCCAATGTGTTGTTTTGGTGGAGCCGTAAGCAAAAATGACCAAATATTGTTTCTAGACATTCCGTTGCCAAGTGTGATGAGTTTAAAGACCCCATCCAAAGCTACAGATGTTTTTCCTGTTGCATTTTTCTCATGACAGAGGACATATGTAAAGAAAATTTGGTTTAAAATTGCATTTCTGAGTATTTCCTTATCTAAAATTCTTGGGAGCTGATGAAATAATGCCAGTTGAAAAAGTGATGTAGAACTTACAACAGCTGGCCACAAGCTTTCTGCTCTACTCCATGTGCATCTGCTTGTAAACCAGTAGATCCATGTACGTATTTGTTTTCTTCGTCTGAGTTGGCATCTGGCTCAAACCTGTACGGCTCCGATATTGCTCGTCATTTTTGTTGCACCAGTAATGCCAGCTTGGGCTTGTGAGGCGCTCCAATTTTCACATTTTTGTTACTGTATAAATTGTATCAGCATTTCAAATGATTTTATAAAAGTTCCAAACAAGCCAGCTTTGTTGATTTCTAGGTTTACTTAACCTAACAAACTAAAGGTAATTTTGGAAAGAGTTCAATATTCCACCAAAATAAAATGTAAGATTAAGGGATACATCAATAATAAATTAAATTCATATTGGTGATAATAGTGAATATACTATAGAAAACTGAATAGAAAACTCATGGAAAAACTCTGACCTAGTCATCAGCTCCCTCATGTGCAACTGGTTACTGGACTTCCTGATTAGCAGCCCTCCAAACATGTCCAGATGGATAATTATGGTTCATCCACCGTCACCATAAACACTGGTGTACCACAAGGCAACACCAATAACCAGCTGCTTAGTGCTGAGAAAACCAAGGAGCTTATTGTGGACCCACACACACCATCCACATTAAAGGGACAGCAGTGGAACATGTGGACAGCTTTAAGTTCCTGGGAGTCCACATCTCCAAGGATCTCACCTGGGCAACTGGATGCTCCAAGCAGGTAAAGAAGGCTCACCAATGCCTCTTCTTCCAGAGGACTCTAAGGAGGAACCACCTCTCCCCAGACATCATGGTGAATTTCTACCGCTAACCAACTGTATGACAGCTTGGTACCGTAGCTGCTCTGCCTCAGACTCGAAGGCGCAGCAGAGGGAGGTTGAAAATTGCCCAGCGAATCACTGCGCACCACTTCCTGCCAAAGGGGACATCTATAGGGAGCAATATCTGAAAAGGGCAGGTAAAACCATCAAAGACTCTAGTCACCCAACACACACCCTCTACACCCTCTTGCCCTCTGGGAGGCGTTACAGAAGCCTCCAGAACAGCTTCTTTCCATCACTCCTGAGCTCTGCCTCCTAAACCACATGACACTTATGGACTGAACACACACACAATAGCCAAACACATCAATGAAGGACTACATCTCCATACACAGACAGGAGTAACACAAAAAAACATTTACCCCTGCACCTTATTTTTCAAATTTGTAACCTTCAACCTAATGCACAATGTAAATACTTGTTAATAATGGTTATAGCTGTTCTATGTTGTTCTAAAATGAACATTTGTCCATATATTTATATTGCTAAAGCACTCTGGGTGAATGCAAACTGCATTTCATTGCTTTGTACTTGAGACATTGCAATGACAGTAAAGTTGAGTTCTATTCTATTCTATTCTATTCTCCATCTAACCCGTCTCAGTGAATAGTAATTTGCAGCAGCCCTCGTGGGTGGTCCTTCAGTTGGTATCACCTCTTCGACTACCGCTGACGTCGCTCCAATAGCGGGATGCCATGAAGAAAGCCCCCCCACTCTGCGCTCCCATTCGCGTGCACACCAGAGAGCCGCTGCCCCCGGGACGGGCACGCGGGGGGAAATACGGCTGGAATGAGACTGCTTCTGTTTGTTTGTTTGTTTGTTTACAGCCCGCGTGACAAAACCACATTCACAAAGCGGGTAACAATGCAGTGACAGAGGCGAGAAAAGTTACATAAAGATGTGACAGTTCCCAAACGACAGAGCCTGGCTGAGGCTGAGCCGAGGCGTTGTACTCGACCGCTGAAGTCATCACGCGACATTTAACAGTTACGTCCGTTAAAACAACACTCAAATAAGAATGAACCACGAAGCTAACAGGACTTGAGCCGGTGGTTATGGCGTAAGCGTTGCGGGGAACATCACTGACACCACTGAAGGAGTCAGGTGGGGTCTTTCAGGCACATTGTTGGGGTTCAAGTTTTCCCCCTATTTTTAAGGCAACTTTTGAGTTTTCAGGTCAAAATGCGGACATATGTTCTGCGGACATATGTTCACGCGGACCGTAACGAAGACGCACCGGCACGAGCCCACCGTCACGCGGAGAGTCCGCTGTCAACAAACTGAACCCCCGCGCGCGCAAACATTTTCGCCCCCCTCCCCCCCCCCCTCTCTGTCTCCGCGCGGTACCCAGCTGCTGCTGCCGCCGCCGCCCCGCGTACCTCCGCTGGTGACCCGCTTTGTCTTTCTTTCCTTTCGGCCTCCTCTTCCTCGCCTGGATGGCCATCACTGTTGGGAGAAGTTTACGTTGAGTCACCAGCACCATTGAAGTCCGGCGAAGGGGAGTCCATGGGGGGATTTGGAAGAGAGAACAAACACAGATCAGCATCGGGCTTTAAAGCTGGTTGCCAAGGGTCACGTAGCGTAGTTTAGCATGCTCTGGGAGGAGATTTAGCATCGTGCTTTCCGCCCAGCGCCACGCTAAACATAAAGTTAGGGCGATTATTAATGGTAAGCCTGGGGCTGAGAGTTACGGACCTTTCTTGGAGCTCATGTTTCCTCCTCTTCCCTCTGCAGAAGCGGCCAGCGCGGCGGCAGCAGCCGGATGCTCTCCCTCTACATTCACTTGCTTACACTACCTCAGCCACACACGGGGGACGACACGGGCGCCCCCTGCAGGTCAAAGACAGAATTGCCTTAAAACTCTCCCTATTAAAGTTGTTCTGGGTGTTTTTAACACATTTTTCAGGCATATTTCTAATTATTTAAATTTAAGCTTAAAATTGCATTTCTGAGTTTTTCTTTATTCAAATTATGGTAAATCAGGAGCAGACAAAAAATCACTTTAAAGAAGAATGTATTTGTGACTACAAAATACACTTGGCTGGCCATAAGTTCTCCTCTCCACTCCATTCTGATGCATCCACTTGCAGACTAACAGATCCATGAATGTCCTTATTTTCCTCAAAACTCTACAGCTGGATCACCCTAATATTGTTCGCCATTTTTGTTGCACCAGTGGGTCAGGGGTGTGATGGACTGTAAGATAGCAGGAGAGCATGCAAACAAAAAACTCGCAAGATTTTCTTACAGATTCACCTAAAGTGTGGAGTTATCCTTGTTCTCATCATTTAATATAAGAACTAAATTCTAAAAAATGGGCTGATTGGAGGACTTGTATTTATTTGGCCATCAATACATGAAAAATAACAACTTTACCTCCCAGATTTAATGGTCAGTAGTGCAGCAGTAACTTTAAGTAATTGAATTCTCTGTTTGCTGAAGTTCTGTTTTCAAAGTAGTTTTAGAACATCAGAAGATTTTGAACACTTAGTTCCAACTCTCTCTCTCTCATAGTTCCTATCATATTTTTTAGCTGAGATTCCAACCACGAACTATTACAAAACACTAATATTTTTCCAGCCATTCAGATGTAGATTTGATAATGTGCTTACAATCATCACTGTGCTGCGTGTCCCAATTTCAATTATGCTTTAGCGGTGGGACAGATGGCCTCGCATTTGTCTCTACAATGCTCTAGTTATGGTGGATTGACAACCCAGCTCCTGTGGCTCCAAAGAACAAGTCTAAATCCTTTAGTCTTCAATCTCTATCCCTGGCAGTAGATGGAGTGTTTTAGCTAAAAAAGCTGTGTTTGATTTTTTTTACTTACATGCTACTGAGAAAAAGACGCCTCCTGCCTGATTTCGGAGTGAAACGGCTTAGGTTTGGGTAAAATCTGAAATAATTGTTGTTTATCCTAGAAAATTTGCGAGATATCACATTGAAGTTTGGACACCAATGCTGATAATTGCTTTACTTGGTATTGAGGATTTAAGTTTAGAAAGTCTCCATGAATAGAAATGTCAAACAGACTAATCTGCCATCATTTGACCAGAATATTAAAAAAGTAATCATATCCATCAGCTCAGTTTAAGTAAGGAAAATGGGACAGATGAACTGTATAAAAAATCTCAGGCCATTGCATGACCTTTCTGTTTACATTTCTGGAACGACGGCTGTCATTTTACCCCCCCCCCCTTTTTTTTTTCTTTTCTTTTTTTTTCTGTCCCTCCTCATTTATTTATTTATTTGGTTGTTTTTTCTTACTCTTCTTCTCTTTGTAAGACTTATTTTGTTTAATGTAATGTACATTTGTGTTACGTCTTGTTTAAAAAATGAAAAATAAAATTTTAGTAAAAAAGAAAACTCAGGGTAACAGATGGGACTTAAAGAGCAGGACGGTGGAATATAAAAGTGTAAAATAATGAATTAAAAAGGATTTTAGACATTAGTAGGTTTCATATTCAGCCTAAAGTTATGTTGTTAAATTGAAAGTAGAAGAGCAGACCATTTTGCTGAGTTATTAATAATAAACAAGTTAAAAAAAGAGATGGAATTCCATCATTGTTAACAATTAAACAATGATGTGGCAGCAAGAATGCCAGGTTTAACCCAAAAGGTTATTTAAAAAAACAATTGCAGAAAATGTCCTTGACAAAGACTCTCCAGTTATGGCTTGCAGGCCATTCAATTCACCCCTTTTAAGTATTAATGTTTAACTTTTATAGAGTACTTTTTATTCATACGTAATGCTTCTTAAAATAATCTTGTTAAAAAAAAGCCAGAATAGAATAAGCAGTTAATAAATTGTCCTTTTACTGTTAATGTTAAATTTAGTTCTGATTTTCTGTTCTTTCTGGTAAACTGTTTTGTCTTTACAGAAGCATGCTGGTCCTTGAACATGTACAGTATATATATTTTTTTCTTGATTTAATTAGTTAGTTAGTTAGTTAGTAAGTTCACACTGCAAATTTGTTGCCATGTTCTGTGTTCCAATTGCTCTTCCTGTGTTTTTATCTACAATGTGGTTGTAAGCACTGTCACCTCACGGCAAAAAGGCTCTGGTTCAAATCCCAGCAGGCTCCTTTCTGTGTGGAGTTTGCATGTTTTCATTGGGCCTTCCTCAGCTGCTGGGACTTCCCGACATCCATGTGCTCATAAACTCTCCCAATAGCTTACAGCCCCTTACAACCCCTACCTAACATTACCAGGGCAACAGAAGTGGAGAGCAATTTTAGAGCTAACCAGCCGTCCAGTTTTGATTCAGATGCCAGCTCAGATGAGAAAAACAAAGATGTACATAGATCGAGTTGTCTGCAGGAGATCCAGTAGAACGCACTGAAGCTTGTGATTTGTAAATTCTACGTCACACCTACACGCTTTTCTGGGTCTGTTCGTGCTTCACAATGACCTGAACAAAATAATACTCAGAAATTCGATTTTAATCCCAATTTTATTTATATATGTCCTCCATTATGAGAAAAAATGTAACAAGAACGTGTAAAAACGCAATTTTCATGAGTGGGTCTTTAAAGTTCATTGCATGTTTGAATGTCCCCACATGTTAATGTATGACACAGCTTGGGGGGTCAGGAATTAGACATTGACCGTAATCTGATCCTGTGAAAGTAGAATAAATCTGTCTCTTGTTCAGCCTTTGTAATTCATTTGTGAACCAGGAAGGTTTTTAGAAAATTAGCTGAACGACAGACAAAGTTTAGGCTTTTTGTAGAAAATATATCCCTGATGCCGCCCTTAACACTATTTGTTCCCTTTAGAGCTGCTTCAGCAAACTCACCACAAGACATGAATCAAACTGTCATCAGTGTTTGAAATTTTCTATTAATTCATAAAATCAAACTTCAGATTTACATCATCCTGTATTCTTACTGACATTTTTATCTTTCATAAAATGTGTTTTAGGTCATTAGAGTTATTTTTTTTTAGCTACTTTAGCACATGGACATTTCTTTTCATTTCATTTGACCTTTTCTTTGATTAGTGTTTTACTTATTGCTTTGAGTTGACAGGCTAATGACTCCATTTATTTTCCTTTTTTTTTTACTTTTCTGAATTGACCGTCTTCCATACTTTTAAAATAGTTAATTTTTTTATACTTATCAGTGTCTGCATTGTGTTTTTATCTTATTTTTAACTGTGTGTAACTGAAAGTCTAGTGTTTTTTTCTTTTTGTTGATGGCTGTTTAATTCAGATGTGCTGCTCCAGTCTTTGTCCTTATTTACTTTTTGGTCAGTCTCTTGTTCAGGTTTTTTCCGGCACCACATTAGCTTTGTATTTCTAAAACAGCACTGCTTTTTTATTTAGTTACTCTCAGTATATTTGTGTTGATCATTTCAGTTTAACGGTTTTATTTTGTCATATGTGTCTGGTTTTCTGCTTCTGAGCCATTCAAAACAAAATCTTCATGACATCATTTGGTTACATTAAAGGTATCAATAAATTTGGGTGATAGATACATTAAAATGAGATCGATTGTCTTAATTTAAAATAATTTTCTTAATAATGATATTTTGGTTAGGTTACATTGTGATTTATTGGTGATTTTAATAGTATTGATATTTGGAATATTTTTAGCTCCTCGCGGCTTAATCCTTTTTTTTTTCTTTTCTAATTTCAAGTGTTTTATCATCTCTGAGGGTCCTGTGTTTCAGTTTTTCTTGTGTTTGTTGAAATGTTCCCATCCATGAGACACGTCCTCTGCATTCAGTTCCACGTCCTCTGCATTCAGTTCCACGTCCTCTGCATTCAGTTCCACGTCCTCTGCATTCGGTTCCACGTCCTCTGCATTCGGTTCCACGTCTCCTTCGTTCTTGGCACACTTAAACCGACTTTGTCTTTTAGGAAAGGCACTTTTATTTCCAATGTTACATTTGGAGTTCATTCCCCTTCTTTTTTAATTTAAGTGGTTAACTTTGCCCCAATTCCCTCAGTTTGAAGCAGGAGGATCTTTGTGGTTGAAGACTTTTAACCTACTGTTGGACCTACATGTTGGACTTCAGTTCAAAGGAAGGTTGGGACCAAATCAGGAGAAATTTTCCAAATGTTTTAAAACATAATTATTACATCATTTAGCAGCTCAGCCTGCTGTTCATCTGGAAAGTTTTTGTCCACTCTTGACCAAAAAAAAAAGTGGAGTCCAGTTCCAACCCTGGTGACTGAGACCTCCTTTTTTATGCAAAACTAGTTTTTCTACATAACCTGATCTCGTCAAACCTACATTTCAATTGACTGTGGTGAAAAACCTAATGTTGGTCATTATTTTCAACAACCTTACCAAATGCTAAAATGTGCAGGAACATTCTTCCGACATATTGTCTTGCATTGCAGCAATGTTCTCCATAAGTTTTTCTGTTCCGTTTTTGTTGCAATAGTTAGTTACTGCTAAAGAAATCATTTAAAAGGTTAATAGAAGAGATAATGCAATTGTTTTTACAAAATATTGGAGGATGTTCAAAAACTGATGATTACTGTGGAACTTCTTAATTTGATTTTTTTTTTTCAAATCTCAAATTCACAGGATGAAGTTATTTTGTTGTTTTTATTAGCAGGTGGGTGGATGTCTAGACAGAGTTATCAAACTCTAACCTTCGTTTTGTTCATTTTCTTCCAATCAGGATGTGGTCATGCCACTTTAGGCTCTTCTTCACGGTTTAGAATCCTACAAAGAATTTATTTTCAGTTAAAAATATAAATACATCTATTTATTTGTAAACAAAGTATAATATATATTCTCACTGCCATTTGTCACAACCAATAAACTCATTCAAGTTTATTTCAAGCACAATTGCTGGTAATTTAAGAAATGGTTAAAGAAGCTTTAAAATACTGATATCTTCGTTTGGAGAAAAAACCCATAACTTTTTCATTTATTGTGGGAAGATTATTAGACCTTGTTTTTAGGTTTCTGTGTTTGACCAACAAAAAAAAAAATAAAATAACAAAAAACATGACAAGTTTTCCAATTTTGTCTTTTTTATTTCATCAATGCCAAATAAAAAAAACAGTTAGGGGACGTGCAAGAGCTTTTTAATTGACTGTTTTTGCTTTTGAAGACCTAGTACGGTTTTGTGCAGGCTCTTCGTTTTATTTTTGCTTTTGCAAAAGTTCATGTAGAAAGCCGTTTGAGGTTTGGACGGTCCTACTTTTACAGATTCTTTTCAAGAATTTGAAATCGTAATTTATCAAGAAAAGCTAGGTTTTGGTATGCAACGAATAAACTTTGAGACACGTCTTTAAGGTGTGGGAGATGGCCAAAGGGCCCAGGGAAAAGCCACACGCGTGTAACGGGACCAGATCTGTCTTTTTAACTACAGAATTATTGTCCCTAAATTTCTTTCCCCCTGTATTCAGTTTGGGTTGGTAGCCCCCCTCCTAATGCGTGTTCCCTTTATACGTTTGGCGCACGCTTTCCCTCTCCCCTTTCGGTTTTTTGGTCCAGTTATGTCCAACATTCTTTTATTATTTGAGATCACTTATGGAAAAATACAAAGACTATAAATGTTGATGTTGTCTTGATTAGCTGATTTCCCCCCTACCCCCCTCATTTAGAAGCTCATTCGGAATGCTAACACTGTGGTTTCTATTTGCTTGTTTTCGGAAAATAGTCAGATCCACAATAAACATCTTTTGATTCCCTAAACACTATGCAACCTTGTTAGATTTAAGCTCGCTTCAAATTAAAATGATTGTTGCTTCTAATTTGACGTTTTTACAGATGAATTAAAAAGCCTTGCCTGGTTTTTGCACGTCCCCTCCTAGTTTTTAGGTTTTTCTTTCTGCCAATTAAATCCACCCGGTTTGGGTGGTGCACGCTCCTCTCCTGCCCAAGCTCTCTACGAAGACGACGGCAGGGGGGTTAAAGGAGCTGCAGAAAAAGTGTGCTAGCAGCACACTGTAACAACCCCCCCACCAGCACCAGCACCACCACGCCAAGGAGTCCTGTTGAAAAGAGCAGAACAATATGTTAGGAAATGACACCACTGTAACATCTATCGCTTGATTTTGGGGACATTTACTTTTTTTTTTTACATACTGTAGTGATTGTGTGGGATAACAACTCACCAAAATGTGAGACTCAGAAGGTCCTGCCAACTCTCTCTGGAGGAGATCCGCACACGGCATCGATGAAGGTCACAGCAACACAGACGAGTCCCGGTCACTGGAACGAGGAAAACCAGGCAGATGCTTCAGGGAGAGTCAGCATGAGCACAATCAGTGGAGACAGAGAACCCAGAGGGCCTTTGACGCCACTGAGGAGATGTGTCCAGTTTTCCTTTAACTAGTTGGAGCTCTAGCCCATCTGAATGTTCAATTATACTATACTATGCTTCTTTTAACAACATTCTGTTTTTTAACGCTGCCTAGTGCCGTGTTCGCAAACATCAAAGCAAAGGAAGACTGAAAAAAAAGGGAGTGTATCCTTTAAGCTTGGGAGACTTTAACAAAAGTGTTGGTAAACACAGGATCACCTAGGAATCATGGGAAATGCCACTTTTTAAACCAATTCCAATTTGAAATCTGGCATAGCTACCCAAGTAGTACTAAGAGTAAAAACTGAACCAACTTTCATTTTATAATATTGTCATCATTTGCTCCTACTTGCAACTAAAGTTTAGTATTTATCATTTTCCTTTACACTCTACATATATATTCTAAGGTCAATTTAGGTTTACGATTTTTGCTAAAATTTCTTTTGAGTTCTCTGTCCCTGTGTGTGTGTGTGTGTGTGTGTGTGTGTGTGTGTGAGTGTGTTTTCTTTTACTTGGTTTTAGCATCTTGAAGGTCTCATCCGTATTGTCCTAGATTTATCTGAGCCATGGATGGTGGAGGAGATCTTGGAGGTGGAGGCGCTGTTCTTCAGCAGTATTTAAACATGCTTGGAAAAAGTCTTGGCACTCTGGAGAAAGTAAAGTAAAGTAAAGTAAAGTACAGATGAAGGTCAGAGCCCAAGCATCCATGCAGAGACAGATTATTTCTTACCTTCTGACAGGTCGTTGTCAATCATCTGATCCCCTTTGAGAAAATGTTTTGTGGAGAAATCGTTGCAGTAGTGGAGGGTTTCATATAGAACTACTCCAAGCTGCCACACTGTGGTCGATCCAGGGCTACAAAAGTTTCTAAATGCTTCTGGGGGGGCATTTATGGGAGTTCCTGGAAAAAAAGAAACATTAGTCATACTCATGCTCATTTTACATGTTTTTATTTGTAGTTGCAGATCTTCTACCTGAAAATCCTCTAAGGATGGAATCCTTTTCTGCCATGCAGCTCACTCCAAAGTCTATCAGACGAGCTCGTGGTGTCTTTGAGTGGGTCTGAATGAGGATGTTGTCAGTTTTGATGTCTTGATGGAAGATATTTCTGTCCTCAAGGTCTATGGCTGTGCGAATGAGCTGCTTCATTATGATCTGAAAGAGATCAAAAAGAAGTAATAAGCTGAGGCAGCAAAGCACAAGCCTCCTTCTAAAACAGCATTCACGCCGGCCTCGTCAAGGTGCATTCAGGTTCACTTCCAATGAAAAGTCTATGTGAATGTGCGTCTTGAGCCGTCACCTTTAAAACTCTCACACTTTTTTACGGCCGTTTTCAAGCTCCACGTACAAAACGCACGGCCATTGAACATGTGTTGCAAGTCAAACCAGGTTGTATTTTGATCCATCGCGAACTCTGATTTAGTTGTGAAGTATGGATGACATCCCCTCCAATTCATAAAAGTTTACATTTTGTGCCCAAATCGAGAGATTTGCACTGCCTTAACATTTTGCATCAAGCCTCTTCCAACTGTAGGTGGCAGACATGGGCTGGGAAATAGTAGATAAAGGCGAAGAAGCCTGCTTGTCCAGTGTGAACGCCATGGGCTAAATACGTGTTCAAGAAGCCGCGTTTAGCACGTTCTTGACCACGCATCACATGCCCAGTGTATATGCAGCTTTAGAAGTGCTCTTCTGTCTTCATCGAACACTTAACTACTTTATAAAACAAGGTTGCAATGAATAAACGTTTCCGCTTCAGGAAGTTTCTGCAGAAACAGAACATCTCAAACCAACTCAGACGGCACACAGGCCTACCTTGGCTTCTTCTTCTTGCAGTTTGCCTCCTTTGTTAGTAATGTAATGACGTAGGTCCTCACAAGGGATTGGTCTCTCCATGACCAGGAGGATTTCTCTGTCTATGTCATACCAGTCCAACAGGGCTATTGGCGCTGCTTTTCCATCTGAATGAATGGACTCATCTTGTAACTTTAACATTATGGCCACTTCAGAAGGAACCATTTTTCCACTGCCATCATCCTGAAGAATCAAAGCAAAGAGAGCATGAGGAAGAGAAGCACAGAGACCCAGTTAGAGCAGAGATACTCAGAAGAATTTGGCTCAAGCAGCTTACCATTTTTTTATTTGGGATTTTACGTTTGAAAATGTGCTTGATGGCTACCTGCAAGACACAAACAAGAGCATTTCTGACTGACAGGAGACAAACTGGGATCATTTAGATTACCCCTTCATCCAAATCTATTTTAATTTAGACCATTTAGACCACACACATCAACATTATAAATTAATGTATCCAAGTACTTTTCTCATTGTTTTAGGAAAAGTCTGTAGCTCATTTACTGTAGCTGCATACGAAACACTTACTGGTAGGTTGTCAGATTTGCGAAAGCCCTCATATATGGATCCATAACCTCCTGCAGCAAAGTAATATTCCTCCACATATTTAGTTTCAAATGTATCTAAACACAAAAAAACAGAAATGCAATATTAGTTCATTTATTATTGAAAATTATATTATGAAACATAAAGTAACTGTATAATCAAAAGGAAAATTGTTTGAAATCATCAGACCTTTATCGGTAATCAACTCGTCCCTCTCAGTTTTCTCTGAGGAGGTTGCAATTTGTTTGGCGTCACTGGAACTGCAATCTGAAAATGACAAGCCAAGGCTTTTCTTATTGCAGAACTCTTCTTTTTGTACACCTCTACTACCCCTTTGTGCTCAAACTTAGAGGCAAAACTGTATTTAAGTGGTTTTTAAATATGTATATATTTTTTAAATGGGCTGAGCATTTTAAGAAGCAACTTTAGGAAAGTTGAACCACAGACAATTGCTTTGACTGTAACAACTAAAACATGTTAAGGTTCAGTACAGTTTAAATGAGTGTGAGTGCTCAGGAAATGTAAAATATGTTGATGAAAAAAAGAGACATTCATTTGGATCTCAGTGTTTGCATTTAAAGCAGAGTTAAAAACAAAGACAACTCATTTTTATGTTTTAATATAGTCGGAGAGGAGTAGGATTCTTTAGAGGTCCTTAATTTGTTACGACTCTTTTATTTTTGATTTTTCTTTTCTTGTCCCTGGAGAAAACCATGGGGTCTGTGTCAGCTTTTTTACCTTTTAGAGTCGTTTTCCTCTTCTTCGACTCCATTGTTTCTTCTTCCTCTTTGTCTTCCTGTCTTTTTCTCTTTAGTGTTTTCACTGGGCTGCTCGTAGATGGTTGTGAAGGCTCAGATTCAGAAGACTCAATTGCTTCATGGACCACATGTTTTTGCTTCTGTTTCTCATCTGAAAATGTCTCATCTTGTCGTGCCATGCTAGTGCTACACTCTGAAAATGGAGAAAAGAAAAGAGAACATTTCTTTTATATCTTCACAGTTTACAGCTCGAGTTCACGTCAAGTATATCAATGTGTTGGGGGCTTTTATTTGAAAAGCTGAATGAGTTGAGATGTTATCACAAAAACCCAAAGTTTATCATCATTATGAAGCAAATGTGTAACTCAGGGGTCTGCAACCCATGGCTCCGGATCCACATGTGGCTCTTTCATCCTTCTGTTGTGGCTCCCTGTGACTTTGGAAAATAATTAGTATTTTATAAAAATTCAATTTTATTTTAGTTTGTTTATTTTTCATGGCATTTCAAAGGCGCTGCTGGCTCCATACAAAGCGCGTGCCATGTAAAAAACAGCTTCCTTAATGAATGAGCTCGTATTTATCGGGCGAGAACTGCAGAGCTGATAGCAGGAGGAGACACGTGGGGCGGCTTCAATAAACACTCTGGGTCCGGAGTGGTTTTCTGCCGGGAACTTGACGTGCCGCGGGGCAGAGAGCAACTCTCTGATGACAGAGAATTTGCGCTTCGTGTTTTTAAACACGCATGTGCAGTGATGTATGTTTCTTCAAGGACATGAGTGTAAATCACGGGACAGAGAAGATTTAAATAAAAAAGTACTTCTCAAAAATCCACCAGCCAATCAAAATCCTCACCGAAAAGTACGGGACTTGATTGACGTGCAGAATGGCCAATCGGACATCCTCTGACACATACGTCACTGCAGACGCGAGTTTAAATTCACTCAGCGCAAACTCTGTCATCAGAACGTCTTTTTCTGCCCCGCGGCACATTATGTCCCCGGTAGAAGACCAGCAACCAGAGTGTTTATTGAAGCCGCCCCGCGTGTCTCCTCCTGCTATCAGCTCTGCAGTTCTCGCCCGATAAATTCGAGCTCATCAAGGAAGCTGCGAGGCACGCGCTTTGTACAGAGCCAGCAGCGCCAAATGCCTCATAATATGCCACGCTCCCCGCATTGCACCGTTTACAGCAGAGCATGAATACGATGGTTGCTGCTTTCTGTCTTTGTAATAAAACGCTTCATCTGTTAATACAAAAGTATCTTTATGTAAACTCACTGTGTAGTTTTTAATTATCAGTACATAAACAATAATGTTCAAATAAACATGTAACTAATAAACATGACGATGGAAAGAAAGGAGTACTTTTTTTTTTAATCTTTTCTGGCCTGCGATCTACACTCATGTCCTTGAAGATCGACCACGATCGACGTAATGAGCACCCTTAATATAATATATGCATAATATATATATTGTTGTTTCACTTTCGGCTTTTCCCATCAGGGGTCGCCACAGCAAACGAGTCGCATGCATAATATATATAATGATGTCAAAACGGGTTGTGGCTCCGGGTGCTTTTTCTTTCATTAGGGGCGGTCCCAAATGGCTCTTTGAGTAAAAAAGGTTGCCGACCCCTGCTGTAACTAAAAGTTTTGTTGGGACTCTCATTTACCAGTCTAGGAGGAGTGTGACGATCTGGTAGCTTTTAATTTGTTGTGCTAGTTTTATTTTTTTAATTTTCTGACTTTTATTTTCTTTTTGTAACACTTTACTGTCAAATTATTAGAGACATGTCCTTTAAAAATAAATTAGAATTAGACCTATTCAGTTCAGCCTACAGGTTGTTGTGTTGTTTGGACTCTGTGTCAGCTTATTTACCCTTCAGAGGAGTTTTCATCTTTGGCTTTATCATTTCTTCTTGCTCTTTGTCTTCCTGTCTTTTCTTCTTTAGTTTTCTCACTGGGGTGTTGTCTTGGGTGCTGGAGGATGGTTTTGTAGGCTCAGATTCAGGAGTCTCAATCGGCCCAGGGGTCGTCCCTTTTTTCTCCTTTTCAGGACTGGTTTTCCTCTCAGCTTCTTTGGAAAAGCAGGATGAGTTCAAATATTATCATAGCAACACGAAAACCAAACTTTGGCATCTTTACGAAGCAAACATGTAACTAAAAGTTTTGTCGGGACTCTCATTTACCAGTATATTTTGGATTGTCCATCTTTGTGATCGTTCGCTGTTTATTACACAAAAACTTGAGCAAATCGGAAAAAATTTCCCTAGTCTCAAAATACCTGCTTCACTTTAGAGGCCGAAGGATGTTGTGATTTAACCGTGTAGCTAAGCAACTTATAAAATGGGGCTCTCTGATATCAGTGATGTCACAGTCTGTTGCTAAGTTACACAGCATGTGACTTTGCCTACTTTTTTAGTGTTTATGTTTAAATTGATAGATTCTGAAAAATACTTCAGTATAAAACATTCTTGAAAAATGTGATTTTATTACATATTTAATGTTGTGAAATGTACGTTAAAGGTTTGGACAATTGTACACCAGTGTTACAGTCTTGCACAGTTGACTGCTATCATCAGCTTTGAGGCCCACAAACTTGCTCCTACGTCTTACAAAGCAGACTTAAAAATACCAGCAACTCAACTTTTGAGATAGTCTGGAAGGAGTGTGACGATCTGGTAGCTTTTAATTTGTTGTGCTAGTTTTATTTTTTTAATTTTCTGACTTTTAATTTCTTTTTGTAGCACTGTACTGTCAAATTATTAGAGACATGTCCTTTAAAAATAAATTAGAATTAGACCTATTCAGTTCAGCCTACAGGTTGTCGTGTTGTTTGGACTCTGTGTCAGCTTATTTACCCTTCAGAGGAGTTTTCATCATCTTTGGCTTTATCATTTCTTCTTGCTCTTTGTCTTCCTGTCTTTTCTTCTTTAGTTTTCTCACTGGGGTGTTGTCTTGGGTGCTGGAGGATGGTTTTGTAGGCTCAGATTCAGGAGTCTCAATCGGCCCAGGGGTCGTCCCTTTTTTCTCCTTTTCAGGACTGGTTTTCCTCTCAGCGTCTTTGGAAAAGCAGGAGGAGTTCAAATATTATCATAGCAACACAAAAACCAAAACTTTGGCATCTTTACGAAGCAAACATGTAACTAAAAGTTTTGTCGGGACTCTCATTTACCAGTATAGTTTGGATTGTCCATGGCAGAATCTTTGTCCATGATCGTTCGCTGTTTATTACACAAAAACTTGAGTAAATCGGAAAACTTTTCCCTAGTCTCAAAATACCTGCTTCACTTTAGAGGTCGAAGGATGTTGTGATTTAACCGTGTAGCTAAGCAACTTATAAAATGGGGCTCTCTGATATCAGTGATGTCACTGTCTGTTGCTAAGTTACACAGCATGTGACTTTAGCATTAGCTTACTTTTTGGTGTTTACATATGAATCGATACAATCAGAAAAATACTCAAACATTTGTGAAAATGTTGATTTTACAACATATGTACTGTATTTTTCAGACCCAGAGGTCCAACAAATTATATTGTGCATAAAGCACACTACAATACCACTACACTACCCATAATGCCTAGAGGAACTAAGCGGCAGGGGATTGGTCAGAGTGGTTGATAGGAAGCTTTTCTTGTGAGCTGAGTTTTAATTGTATATTTTCTTTTTTTTTTTAATTAATCCATTGAATACTTTAATTTATTTCCAACTGCAAAGTGTTAAGTGTCCTAGAATGCTTGAATGCATCACCCAGTCCACCAAACCCTTCATGCGGGGGAACTGCTTTTAACAGCCAATTAAAGGTCGTGGCTGTTCCGCTAGGCCCAGCAGCTCTCAGATCAGTTTCTGAGCATGTTTTTATCACGAGTCTTTTCACTTTAACCATGGAAGACAGGAGAGCTCTTGCTGTTCTAGCAGAGCAAGCTGTGGAAGACCAGAGAGGCGTCACTATCGGGGTGTTAGCTTTAGCAATTAACTTCTCTGCGGTCATTTTGAGAGCTGTAGCGCGGCTGAAATCCACATGTTCAGCTTTGAATCCACAACATTGGTGAGAAATGTGTTCCTGTAGCTGTGAGGCTGCACTAGAGCCACAAATGCCACAAATTTTTAAATGTAATTTTGTGAGAGCCATAAAATATGTTTAAACAAAAAATACAAGTAAATGCGTACATTTTATGTAATTTTAACACTTTTAAGGTACAATAAGTCTGTGAATTCTTTTTAATAACATTGTTATTGTAGTGGACTGAGTTAGACTAGGTGGTTGTTGGGTCACGTTCTAAGTTACGAAGTTCATTGAACGCATCAAGCAGAGATCTGATTGGCTCTCAGTTCTGTCGCTCAGCCTGTTGTTAGGTAGTTTGGACCAATGGGGTTCAGCTATGGGCCGATTAAGGGAAATGGGAGGACTGCAGCGGGAGCAGGGGAATATAACGTAAGGGGGAGCGCTCTCGGCGGGAGAGATTCAGGAGTTGCTGAATAAGTTATACGGCCTGCAGTGACCAGAATAAAGAACCTTAAACGAGGTTAAGTCTCCGTGCCTCAGTGTGGGAAAGGGACGCTACATTATGCTGTTGCTAATAAATGAAGATTATTTCCCAGCATTAATGTGACTTCTGGTGCTGCTGCATGGTGGTTTTGCTGATGGTCTTGTCTGGTTGACACGTGGTGGGTTTCAGCTTCATGCAGGCGTTGAGACTTTCATCAGTCAAAGGCCTCGTTCACACTGCAGGCTGAAATGACCCAATTCCGAATTTTTTGCCCCTAAGTGGCCCAATTCAGATCTTTTCATGACAGTGTGAACGACACAGATCCGCTCTTTTCATATGCGACCCAGGCCCTGTGGGTTTGCCAGCCTGATTCCGAAACGTATCCGATCTTTACAATTGCGGCCGCCGTCTGACCGGCCAGGCGACTTGATTCTGAAATGTACGTCATCGACACGCAACAAACGTCAACATTTTGCGTTGAAGTAGGCGGGAACAGGAGCATAAACAACAACCATGGTGGACGCTGCTGCGGAGATCAGTCAGTGGAAGGAAGCAGGTCACCGATTGGATTCATATTTGGGGTGATCGCTCTGTTCAGGCCAAACTCCAGGGCTCTCATCGCAACTGGGCGGTTTTTGAAAAAAAATTTCCAGCTAAATGGCTGAGCGTGGTGTTGAACCTTTCCCGCGATTACTTTTTTTTCTTTCTCCCCTTTCCGACCGCGCTCAGAAGCGCGGGGGACCCGAGGCGATCCTCCTCCTCCTCCCTGTTCTGATCCTTAGATTCTGTAGGATTCTCCAGAACGGCTTAATAAAGAGTCCATAGCATTTATTCTGGGGGAAACCTTCGTTTTTTTTACCGTTCTCCTTCCTCTGTAACACACAACATGAATGCGCGCCCACACTGCCCCCCCCCCCCCCCATTCTCTATCACGGCACGCGCTTGCATACGCGGGCGCGCGGCTCCAACGCACACACATTCCTATTCCACAACAGTGGGTACAGACGATCCCGACTCCATTGCCTTCTTAAAATGAGTAGATTGTAATTGTGCTGCTCCGTCATGAAAATAAATGTAATAATGCAAAAAGAGCTCAGCTGTTGACAACACTGTTGTTGACATCCATTGTTAAAGTTGGCTCCGCAAACAATGAGTGACGTCGTTCACCGTTGAGTATTCTTCTGGCTTCTGCGCATGCAGGTCTCGTTTGGGTCGTGTCACGGTCACACTGGAGACCACAAAAGTTCGGATTTACTTGGAAATGTGAACGGCCTTGCAAAAAAATCGGATTTTTTCAAAAAATCCGAATTGAGCATTAAGCCCTGGAGTGTGAACGTAGCCAAAGGTGATCGTAGGTAGGTCTGAATGTTCTTTAGATGTGAGAAAGTCTGCTCACATGCAGACGTGGAGACAAACATGGTCAGTACAGCAATACTCACACGCTGCAGTGTGTGGTATGTGACGGGGAGCGTGTTCTCATCGGTGTGTGTTTCACCTTGCAGCCTGCGCCCACTACCCCTCCCCTTTTCAAAGACGGGAGTGCGCATCTGCCGGGACGGTAATTCACAGGTTTCAGGCTGTTACAGATTAAGGGTTTAGATGCGCGGTTTTACAGTTTTGATGCGCAATACATTAGGCGCTGAATTGACACTATACGTTACAAACTGGCATCGCATCGCGCCCGAGAAGGATTGCGATGGTCATCGCTGACAGTAAGAAGCTCCACTGCAACACCATCAAGCTCTGGCTCATCAGACTCAGTCTGGATTAATTTTCTAAAAAAAAGAAAAAGAGAGATGCCAATCATAATCGAATCAACAGAAAATATAGTGTATCTTTATTTAAAAGAGTCCTGTTAAAATCCATTACCTCTATAGTGATAAAAAGAAACCACCTGTTCTACACACAAATCAATCAACTTACCAGAGAATCTAAACGCAGTGAAATAGACATATTAAGCTGATGAACTAACACTGTTCAAGTTTGTCTTACTGAAGATCTTATCACAGGAACAATATGCCAATTCAGTTCCTATGGAACAACACCAAAGAAATCAGACCATTTATGTAAACTGTATGTATAGACTAAACAAAACGACGTTAGCATTTTGATGAACCATTTACATAATAACAGTTGTATCTTTTGGTTACTTAAGAAACTCACAAGTGCAAACGTTTTTAAAAACTTCAGAAGACATCCTAGTGCAGATTAACCGGCCCAGGGCGTGTGAAGAAAACAGTAGTGCGCTTGGTGTGAATGTCCTGGGATTTCCCGTTTACATACAAAAAGAAAAAGGTACAGATGCAGAAGTCAGTTTACTTAAAGCTTTGTCAATTTGTTCACATCGTCAATCCAATCAGACAAATGGCAAATATAAAATGGACCAAAATGCAATATTAGGGGTTAGAAAATCAAGTTAATTTGTCAAAAGAAGAAGAAAAAAACCCTAAAAAATACAACAGTAAAAACAGTCATCATTACTGGATAAACTTGAGATATCAAATGATTGATTTACCTGCTCATCATAATTTTTTAATATGTCTGCCAGAGCACCTGCAGTCCCTCCAGTTTTTGATGCCTTTTGTCTGAATATGGTCATAAGTCGAGGAAGATGATGGTCAAGTTTAGCATAAAAAGCGTTGGGCAGGTCCCGACTCGTAATCCGTGAAACTCTGCATACTCTGAATAAAAAAACAGCAGGAGGAGAAAATCGCAACAACAGACTTCAATAAAAAAATAAAAATCTCACAATTTATAAAGCAGCACATGGAGCCAAATGCGCAAGAATCATAATTTTCATTATAGTGGAGACAGTAGTGATCTATATTACCCCCAGACTCTATTTTCAGAGCAGGCCACAGGTCCAGAGGCTT